>JAQHUG010000251.1:84294-99294 GCA_028555095.1 Dicrostonyx torquatus | reverse complement strand
TGGCTCAGGATGAAATATCCTCATTTAGTAGTTGGGTAAGTGCATTTATACTGGGCTGGAGAACTTGTTTTTCTTCGAGACAGGGTTTCTCTGTGTAACGGCCCTGGTTGTCTTGGAACTCGCTCTGTAGACCAGGCTGGCCTCGAACTCACAGAGATCCGCCTGTCTTTGCCTCCCGAGTGCTGGGATTAAAATCGTGCGCCATCATGCCTGGATCTGGCTCCATCAGCACTTTTAATGATCGAGACAAGAGATTCATTCTGGGTAAATTATTCCATGCTGTTGTATAGATGTTTCTGGATCCTCCCATTAACAGTTATACTATCTTTCCAATCATCTTGTTAAGGCTCAGTTTCCATTCTAATTTATTTTTTCAAATTATTCCAAAATTATAAATAATGTATAAAATATTATAGAATATTTATATTTGAATGTTTGCATTAGTTCTTATTAGTTTGTTATTGACTCTTTTACACAATGTATTTCATCATTTTCACCCTTTTCTTCCAACTCCTTCCTGATTCATCCCCTCTTCCCCGACTTACACAACTTTGTGACTTCTCCTCCTCCCCCTCCTCTTCCTCTCTCCTCCTCCTCTGAACCCATCAAGTCCTGTCTGTGTTACCTCTTGGATATGGAGGGTGGTTGACCTTCGCTGGCCACACTGTTAAAGATACCCGACGCTCGCTCTCCTAGCAACTGCCCATTGCCAGTTCGGCTGGGGCTTTTCTGCCACCTCCCCTTTCCAGGCGAGGGTTTTGTCTGGCTCGAGCTTGTTGTTTGAAAACTTACTTGAGTCCCGTGTTCTTTCTTCTCTCGTTTCCCTGATAATTCAGAGCTCTTGCAGCGTCTGCCCCTATTTCAAGAGTTGATTCCCTGTGGGGTGTTTATGAAGATTGTCACTGAGGATTTTAGGAAGAGTGGAGAAAAATGTTCGGAGAGCATCCTCAGGTCTTGGGGCGCCATTAACCGACTCTCAAACACGGGTAAGTGTTTTAGCTTTACCTAAAAGAATGTGTTTTCATTGAACTTCATTTGTACAGTACTTCCACTTAATTAGCACACACACGCACACACACACACGCGCACACGCGCACACACGCACACACACACGCACACACATACGGATTTTCTGTCTGCATGTATATCTGTGTACTGTGTGTGTGCGTGATGTCCACCGAAGTAAGAAGATGGCATCTGATCGCCTGGCACTAGAATTACAAATTGTCGTGAGGCACCGCGGAGATTCTGGGAATTGAACCTTGGTCCTCTGGAAGAGCAGCCCGTGCTCTTAATTGCCGAGCCATTTTCCCAGCTCCCGATTCCACCTCTTAAGAAGCACGCATTATCTATTGGGAGCTCATCGAATCCAGCTGGACTAAGACTGAATGAGCATATGACCTGACTGGACTCTATGAATGTGACTACCAATGGGGACTGACTGAGAAGCCAACGATAATGGCACCGGGACCTAGCTCTTCTGCATGTATTGGCTTTTTGGGAACTTATTCTATATGGATGCACATCGGGAGGGCCTTGGGCTTCCCATAAGGCAGGGTATCCTGCTCCATCTTAAGGAAGCAGGGGGAGGGTGGTGGGGTAGTGGGGGAGCGGGAGGGCCGGGAACAAGGGGAGTAAATGTAAATTTTTTAACAATAATAAAAAAAAAAGAAGAAGCACACATTAGACTAAAAGCACAGTATAAACCCTAAAAGGAAGAGAAATCAAAATTTCTGGGCCAGTGAATACAGTTTTCACCCACATCAACAGAGAGCATCATCAGACTCTCAGTGAGTCCACGGCACTCTTAGTCACATCAGCACACGTGCGTGGTCCACCATTATCCTCTTGCCTCCATCTCTGGTTGAATTTTACTCGTTCTCGAATTCTTCAGTAATTGGAATTGTATGGTGTATGTATGTGCGGTTTGGGGACTGGTATCTCTTGTTCAACACTCTACGTTAGCTGCATCCATTTGCTTTATGTGGTTGCTTATTCATTCACACTGTTCTAAAGTGTCCCTATTTACTTCAAATTAAATAAATATTACGTATTTCAAAGTAAGATGGGAGGTAACAAAGCAATACTGATTTTGGTAAGTCCCATGATGAAGTTAAATTTGTCTGTCATGGACTTATCAGATTGTATCAAAGCATTTTGTTGAATAGCGCAATAATCCTTGCTAAAGTGGCACAGAAAATTGTATTTTCGGTAATGCAACCTGAAGAACGAGAGATCTCTAAAGACTTGTGTTGACTCGGATGTTGCAGTTTTCGGCAATGTCATTCTGTCTCCAGGCAGTGGTCTGCCATGGCTCACCAGAACCTTACACCTATGTGCTCCTCTAAATGCTGAGGATGTCCAACGCCTGAAAGACTGGATGGCGGAGACCTGGGTGAACCTGGCCATGGTGAACTACCCATACCCAGCCAACTTTTTAAAGCCTTTGCCGTCTTGGCCTATCAAGGTAACAGGACAATGCCCTGCCCTCGTTTATAAATGACTGTGTGGCTTTCAGTAGCAGAAGAAATACTGGTGATGGGGGGGGGGTCTGTGGAGAATGCAATTTGGGGCTGGAATCCCGAGTTCAGTCATTTTCTGATTGTGTTACCTTGGATGTTTTAGATAACTTTTCTTAGCCTTAGCTTCCCTGAGATTTGGAGATAAAAATGCATCAATAATCGTATAAGATCAGTGGTTGCTGTTAATGGAATAATTACCAAACCCAAGGCTATACTTTGTATATACAGTTTATCCAATTTTGTTGCATATGTTTTATATCTAAATAGATGCAATACATGGTAGAAACTTGATAAGTGACCTATTTATTGAAGTGCTAAGATAGTCAGTGATAGTCTGTTAAACCTTCTAAATGCTACATACCGTGAAGGGTGATGGCTATGCTGAGCAACAGAGTGGGAATAGCACTACTGGGTGCTATTGGGAGGGCTGCTTATCCACCAGCATCCTGGACAAGGCCATCTTCCTCCTTGAGTTGCCAGGACTTTGCTTGTCAGCCTCAGAAGAACAAGGTATAAGTTACAAATGTTTTCAATAAGATCCAAATAATACGGACCTGAGAAGTGTACAGACATCAGTTTATAGGTTCTGCAAATGCGTGAACACTGTCTTATTAGGGTTTCTGTTGCTGCGAAGAGACACCATGAACTGAGACCCTGGGCATGGCTCAGGCACGTAGGAGACCTCAAAGCCCACCCTACAGTGACACACTTCCTCTAAGAAGGCCACACCCACACCTCCTATTAGTGCCACTTTCTATGAGCTTATGGGGGCCAATTACATTCAAACTACTCCTAACAACTTATATAAACTTAAATTCTTTTCTATTTTAAAGATTCTTTTACTGCCCACATCATTTATTGTATATGTTTTTTGAGTAATCCCTTGTTAAGAACAAGAGTTTTAAAAAGCAAAAGACAGTTATGTTTTTACGATGCTTTTGACTCCACAACTAGAATGGGAGCTGGAAAAGAAAATTTAACTAGTTACATGAGAACCAAGTTTCAACAGCTCTTCCAGTGTCCCACTGGACTGATGAAATTATACCTCGCTTAAAAATTTATAATTAAAATAAAATAATTCTACTTGCTCTCAGAGTTATTTCTCTTTATGTATAGAGTGGACATCTTATACAGAACAGACTGGAAACTAACATGCATTGAATTAAGGTGGATATTGATAACAAAAAGTTGTTATTATTCACATATTATTTTGAGGTAAAGCTCACTTTGTAACTTAGGGTGGCCTAGGACTGTCCGTGTAGCACAATCTGGCCTCAAACTCATCACCCCTTGCCTCCATTTCTAAGTCCCGGGATTGTAGGGGTGCACCCCTACACCTGAATACAAAGTTACTAAAAACAGCTGCCGTCTCTTTCATCAGAAAACCTGGATTTAAGCATTAAGCTTACCTCTTCGTATTCTATTGTTCTACAATGTAACAAACACACATATATCACCATTCCACGTGAAGAACAAATGCATTGTTAGCTACTGTGCCAAACAGGGATTGGCGGACTCCATATATATAAAATCAGAACTCTATTTTAGGTGTGGTGGGCCTTAAGAGTTTCTGTCAGTTTTGCAACTGAAGTGGGAAAGCAGCCATGGGTAATCGGTAGGAATGGCCAATCAGGCTTTGTTTCCACGTGCCCGCAGCTGGCTGCGGTTGGCATGTAGGTTAGTTTGCTGACTCATCATCTAGAAAGAACCCTAGGGAGAGCTTCTCCTTGTCACCGGCTTTCATCAGGACTTGGATTAGAGAGCACCAGTATACCTGGGTTCTCAATGTTCCTTCTACAGTGTTGTTTAGTCTTAAGCGGAAACCACTGTTCCTACATCCTCTTTAAGGAACCAGCTGCGGCCGGTGGAGTATGTTTCAGAAGTCTTTCTGTTTCCAATTCAGCACAACCCCTTTAAGCACTGTGTGTATATGA
Source organism: Dicrostonyx torquatus (assembly GCA_028555095.1). Taxonomy (NCBI): domain Eukaryota; kingdom Metazoa; phylum Chordata; class Mammalia; order Rodentia; family Cricetidae; genus Dicrostonyx; species Dicrostonyx torquatus. The sequence goes on along the minus strand of JAQHUG010000251.1, from coordinate 94,838 downwards.
TTTGGAAGTTTATTTTATTTTGCAAAATAACTTCTTTTTACCTATGGTTGCCTCTTTTTAAAACTGAGGCCAATTCTTGTCATTCTCTTTAATAATTTCTTGCCGAAATAATTCTAATTTTTTTCTTTATTTTTGATTATATTAAGGAGTTCGCTTTGTGAAACGGTTTTGCGGAATAGAATCCAGGGCTCATATATGATACCCAAGCACTCTACCACTGAGCTAAACTTCTAGCCCTGATACAGATAAATTCTTGATGGCTTATAAAATATATTTATGATTCTGTTTCTTGTCTGGATGCCCTCCCACCCTCCCAAAAAATCTTTAAAAGAAACAAACCCAAAACCCACTTCTTTTGCAGTTGGTTCAAGAGCCTCCCATTGCCTGTTTCTTCTCTTTCCACAGTTAGCTGCACATTTAATTTTCACAGATCCCTTTTTCCCATTTTCACTGCCCCTCGCTCCTAAACCTAGCTTCAGATTGCTCTCTGTTCTCTGCTCACTCCGTTTCTCCTTTCTTGACCCTGTCTGTCCTCTCAACCCCCGCTAATCCTTGGAACACTACCCAGCTGGGGACTGCTCTTTCACTTGGACGGTTCCATTTAACCAGAACCCCTCCTCCTTCGGATGCACTTCCTCCTCTTTAAAGGGCTAACAAACAGACCCTTTTCTGAGTCCCTAACTCCGACTTAGCGCCATCGTCCTGAGATAACCGTTGCCTTTCGAGAGAAAGCAGGCTGTTTCCCATGCTGTCTGCGCCACGTACATCTCTGGAGTATCCTCGGGCAGCGACTAAATGCTGTTTTCCACGTCAGTTCAGCTCTCATTCTTCCTAATTTGTCTCTGCACATTGTTCCTATTTGCTTTTGTTTACTGGCAACAGAAGCTGCCACAGTCATGCAGAAATAATCACGGACTTGGCTGGCAGAACACAGGGAGGAAGAGAAAAAGGAAATAGAAAAACCCTCTGTCATTTGACGGTTAGGGTCACATTACAAACCACTACGCCTCTTCTTAGCTTTAAAAGCGCCTTTTAAAGGAGGCTGAAGTTCGTTAAATTCTGTAGTCTTTCTTTTAGCTGATAACCTAACGAATGTTTTAGCATCTTTAGCCCAGTCTTCTGAGCACGCGGGCACAGTGGAATAGTAAGACATAAAAGGGAAAATCTCTTCCGTTTGTCTCGGTGTTTGATAATGTATGCACTCTCTCTGGGTGGTTTAAGCGGTTTCGGTGCATTCTATGAAAGGAGCGCTTTTACTGACAAAACCAATGTGATTATCTGAGGCAGTGTGGGAGGGAGGGAGGGAGGGGGCGGGGAGGGGGAATTGAACCCTCAGAGAAAGAAAATCTCGCCTAAAGGCTGAATGTATCCGTTTAATCCTTCTTCTAATGGAGGGACCATACTTTGGAGAGAAGACTGATTTTTTTTTAAGCTCATCTTCTCCCTTTTTAAGAATTGTATCTGCCTTTGCCCAGCTATTTCTTTTTTTCTAATGCCTAGCCTCCTAGGTACTGGCACCTAAGGCTTTTTAAAGCAAACCATTATCCTCACTTTCTTGCCTATGTGTTGGCAAGAGGCGCAGACCACATTGGAGGGCAGATCTGACCACTCCAGCATTGGCTGAATGTTCTACTTTCTCCTTCTCTTTCATTTCCATGGCAAAGGTTAGCTTTGTAGCCCAGGCTAGCCTGGAACTTGTGATCCTCTGGTTTCAGCCTCCCTAGTGCTGAGGCCTGTCCTCCACACTTTTTTCTGGAACCTTTAAAAACTAGAATTATTAAAATGGATGTCCAATGTTCTTAAGAAATTCTTTCTTAGGTTTATTTTTTTATGTGTGTTTAATTTTTTTTTTTGCCTGAATGTGAGTATGTACACCGTGTGCATACCTGATATCCAGGGAGCTCAGAGGGGACCATCAGATCTTCCGGGACAGGACACTGTGTGGGCGCTGGGGACCCAACCCAGGTTCTCTGCAAGAGCAACATGTGCTGAGCCACCTTTCCTGTCTTGTAATTTATTTTTATTTTATTTTATTTTTGTCTTGTAAGTTTTTTTTTAAAAAAATGTTCCTTGAGCGTTTACATTTACTAGGAAACAGAAAATAAATTAAGTCTATTTGATGCAAGTGGCTAGCACTGGGTCTCCTGTTAATCTGCTATTTTAGTTTCTTTTAAACTAGGGTAAATATATTTAAATTTACCCTGTAGCAAAATGACTCTTAAGTTTTTGTAAAAGTCAAATAAACTAAAAACATACAAAGATTAAAAAAAAACCCAAACAATGAAAAGACATGGGTTTATGAAGATAAATGTGGAAGCTGGACCTTAGAACACAGGCTTGTAATCCTAGCTTCTTGGGAGGCTAAAGCAGTAAGATTGCAAGTCTGAAGGCATTTTGAGCAACTCGGTGAACGCTCTGTCTCATACACATACAAATGCACACAATCAAACACAAATATATATATCTTTCCATTCAAACAGACATGGACAGAGACATGCATGCATGCACGCATGCACACACACACACCAAGAGAAGAGCACAAAACACAAAAGAGAAGACCCACGCGCGGGGGATATGTGTGCGCAGACACGCGGAGACGCGCGTTTGTCGTGCTCCCTTGGGCGTTCTTCCTTCTGTCTAATTAAATCACAGCTCCTCAGTAAACAACTAACAGTGTTGCGCCTGCCCTGACCGCTTGGCTAATATTTGCCAGAGTTGATAATGTTTGACTCGTAAGTGTGACACTTCCCTATGGTTTCCCTGTGACTTTAATATTTATGTGCTTTATGCAGATTACACAACTGATTAAAAAGCATGCGACTCTCTCCCTTTGGTTCCCCGTGCTGCTGAGTGAATTAGTGCAGAGTGCATCCCTTATCACAGCACGGCCTTTAGAAGCTTTGCCATTCTAAGTAGCATATAAGACTACAGGGTTTTCATTTTTATATAAAGGCAGCTTGAAGGAGCTAGTAAAGGCGATACAATGTTTCTCTCCTGTGAACCAGTAATTCCGGTGAGAAGTTATTTTGACGTCATTAAGGGTAAAGATTTAGCCATAGAGATATGCAGATTTATTTGTAATAATAAAACGTCTCAACGTGCTGGGCTGTGGTGGCAGGTGCCTTTAATCGTAGCACTCAGGAGGCTCAGGCAGGTGGATCTCTGTGAGTTCAAGGACAGCCAGTTCAAAGCCAGTTCCAGGACAGCCAGTACACAGAGAAACGCTGTCTCAAAAAAAAAAGTAACAATGTTTCAAATGAACAGCCTTAAGGCTTTCTCTGTTGCTCAGCTCCCAAGTCTCTCTGCTCCTCTATGGATTGTTTTACATTGGTGGGTGTCCTTCTGACCCGTTGGTGGTCACAACTGGACCCTGTCCTCCCAGGAGGATCTAAGCTCAGAAGAGCAGTGGACCCAGGACTGGCCTTAATCAGGTCATGGAATTTCTGTCAGCAGAGGCCACGTCTGTGCCCGAGATGTTCTGGGGCTGCAGAAAACCATGTATTGTTATCTGGTGCCAGCCCCCAGCCACGCTTGTGTCTTTTAAGAGACAAGAACTGCTCTTTGCAGAGATGCTATTCATGGGGACTCCTTTTCTTTCCCCAACAGAGGCCCAGTGTTCCTGCTCTAAGGGGGGGGTCGCTAATGCCAGCATATGAGTCAGCCCCACTGGCTTCTGTCCCTCCCAAGAGTTTTAGGTATTTGTACATCAGCCCCTCTTTTCTCCTGCCTAGCTTGCATCATCCGCTGGCCTTGCCGGCCACACTGCTCCAACAGAATGTTTTCCTCTGAATCTACTCTGTAGTTCCATGCTGGCCTTGGGAAGAGCTCAGTCTGCTGAGGCTGTCAGATTCAGAAGGGAGGGAGCAGGGCTCGGAAGTTGGTGACGGGTAGCCCAGTACAGCCCGTGATTGACTCTTAGCATCCGTACCATTTTATATATTTCTAACTGCTGTATGTCTTAGGGTTGCTTTCTGAGAAAAGTGGTATTGTTAGATGCTAGGTAACTGTTGATGTACCATGAATAATTAAAGAGTTTTTAGAATAGTAAATCGCGGTTTTGACTTTTAACTTTCTGCAGCTGGCCTTGTCTATGGCTTCAGGTGGAAAAAGTCTGTGCTTCCAGTTTCGCTCGGATTTGTCTCCTTGTGTGCCTCTTGAACATGGGCACAGAGTATACTGATGACCTCATGGTTATCTGGGTATCTTTTCCTTTAAAAATTCACATTTATTTTTATTTATGTGCATGCATATGTATGTGTGTGCATTCATGCATGTGTATGTGTGTGCATGCATGCATGCACGCGCGTGTGTGTGTGTCTGCAGGTGTACATACTATGCCATGCATCTGGAAATCAACTTGTGGGAGCTGATTCTCTTTTTCTACCATGTGGGTCCTTCATATTAAATTCAGGTTCTCAGGTTTTATAGTAAGTAGCTTTGTCCACTGATCGATCATACTGGACCTCATAGCTGTTTTTGTTTCTTTTTTGTGTTTGCTTTTTTTTTTGGTCTGGGTCTCACTGTATAGATGTAGCCCAGGCTGGCCTCAGTTCGCAGAGCTCCATCTGCCTCTACCTCCTGAGTGCTGGGGTTAAAGCTGTGTGCCATTATACCCAGCTCTCATAGTTATTTTAAAAGGCATATTTAGTTATTTGGCTATCACATTTTGTGATTTTTCTCACGTTTAGAATTTCTAAAGCTTGCTATTAGAGTCTACGCACAGGCCACCTTCCTTTTGGAAAGCCCTTTTTAAAATCTTTTTTTAAAAAATATTTATTTATTTATTTTTTTTAGTGGTTTTTTTTAAAGATTTATTTATTTATTATGTATTCGATGTTCTGCCTGCATGTATCCCTGCAGGCCAGAAGAGGGCACCAAATCTCATTACAGACGGTTGTGAGCCACCATGTGGTTGCTGGGAATTGAACTCAGGACCTTTGGAAGAGCAGCCAGTGCTCTTAACCGCTGAGCCATCTCTCCAGCCCCTGATGGTGCAGTCTTATAAGGTAGGAGGCAGAAGAATGGAAAGAAACTTAAATTAGTTTCCTCTAGCCGTGTTTATTTGAGACAGCATTTCACCAAATAGCCCTGGCTGTCCTGGAACACATAATGTAGACCAGGCTGGCCTCTAACTCATAGGTATTCACCTGCCTCTGTCTCCCAAGTGCTCGGGCTAAAGGAGTGCATCACCAAGTCTAGTTTGTTTCAGCCTTTCGATGATACTCCTCACGTGAGTCAAGATCTTCCCCAAAGGACCTGAGCGTGGTGTCTCTAGACTCCTCTGGGTTCTAGCAGAGGAGGAAGTAGTTTATCAGTGTTTCTCTCTTGAAGATTGTCTTCAGGAACTCTTGGTACCCTTCTTCTAGCATCCAGAATTTAAAGCTCATAAGATAAAGACCTTACAACAAACAAAGCTGAAGATCAAATTTAATTAAGTGGAATCTTTATTCTTTGTTTGAATGTTTAATATATGAGTTTTGGTCAGATACAGTCTCTTAATTCTTATTGGATTCAGCCACCTTGGATACTTTTTTTTTTTTTTGAGCCTATCCTGGAACTAGCTCTTGTAGACCAGGCTGGCCTTGAACTCACAGAGATCTGCCTGCCTGCCTCTGCCTCCCTTGTGCTGGGATTAAAGTTGTGTGCCGCCATGGCTCGGCTTAGATATTAGTAATGTGTTTGCCTGCTTATTGTATTCATACTCGTCATGAGCATTATCTTCCTTTTCACCCGAAGTGGGGCAGAGTTTGTGAGAGACATTTCTGGACTAGAGCAAAAGTCAGTGGGTCGTAGTAGCTGAGTGTTAGGAACGACTTTCGAAGAGAGTCAGTCGCACAGACACGAAACGAACTTGTGGCAAGTGAAATGACTCGTGTTGTCTGATGCTCAGTCTTGCCATGCGAATAAGACAGTGACACCTCACAGAGCTGTGGTCATGTTTAAAAGAGTTAGCCCAAGCTAGACCTGGTGGCACAGGTCTTTAGTCCCTGCTTAGACAACAGGTTTGCCCACTTAAGAAAACCAAACCAAAGTTAACTCAGCCAAACACTAAGCACTCAGACACAAACCTGGGAAACACATGTGTGTAAAAAGTAACATGAAGTCTATTTTCTCTCCAAACTTTATATCTGTATACTGTTCCTATCTAGCCCAGAAACCACGGGAGACACACATATAGACACACAGAAGCACAGTTACACACAGACACACACATATAGTTACACAGAAACACAACACACACACACATATACATACACCTCTGCTTTTCTGCAGAAGCTGCAATCCTAAGTAAAAGAAAAAAAAACCTGCCTCTGGTATCTATTCTGTGTGTTGAGTGTGGACATGTCTACAGGACCACAAGGAAAATATCTCTGTGTTCAGGCTTCTCCTCTACACACACACACACACACACACACACACACACACACACACACACACACACACCAGTGTGGTGGCTGCTTTGGCAGCTGGAAAGTTCAATATGAAATTATCATTGGATTGAAGATTTTCCAGTTAAGATTTGCAATGAAAGAGTCAGGTGCAGCTTGGGCGTGCTTTTGTTCTTTTCATACTTAAATACATGGCTTTGGGCAAATTGCTAATTTATGGAATTGAGAAATAAGAAAGATTATCCAACACAGTTATTTAAAAAATAGATAGATTGCTATGGGGGGGTAAGTGCCATGAGGACGGAGGCTTTATCTGTATTGTTTGCTGAACCTGCTGTGCCAGTGACCACCAGGCAGAGGTACTCAGAAAGCGTTGGCTGGGTAGCTGAGACCCAGTAAACAGTGTCTGTTATAGTCCGACCTTGGCAGTTCTTTTCATGGTTTTCTTGGGAGGATTCGGGTTTCCTAAAACCCATAGATTATTTCTCCAGTGGTGAGTCTCAGTTATTTAAGTACAAATTCAGAAGAGACCCCGTGAAGAACTGGTTAACTAACATCGTTTCCCAGGCAAATTAATTATTGTCAGCGATTATGTGAGGATTTTACCCAGGTGTCTGGAGTCCCTCGGGAACATAGTCTCTGTCCTGAGATTTCCCAGTGGCTGGGGTAGCTTTCCTTGATCTGAACTGGGAAATTCAAGTCCGCGTGCAGAGGCGGTCTCTGGACAACTCCAAACACTGTTGCTAAGTGACCAGGTGCTGCAGATGACCTTTCAAAGCAGATGCAGTTTGCTCTTCACGTGGCTGCAGCGACTTTTTGTTTTGCAAATGCTGAAGCATTTCCTGACTGGGTAGAGCCTGTCAAACTGGACCACTGATAAAGGCTGTTTGTTCTCCCAAGAGAAGCCAACCTTTCATTTTTAACCATACCAGTAAAGCCTGTTTTTGGAATAACTTTTTTCCCCTGAGAATATTAACAAGTTACAATTAAGTGGGTTTTTTTTGTTTTGTTTTTTTGTTTTTTGTTTTTTGTTTTTAAGAGAAGTACGTGATGGAGAAGGGAATTTAAAGTTTTATCTTGAACACATTTACACTTCACATGCCTGAATGTTTATTTTCTAATTCAATTTGTGTGTTGCCTTTATCTAGAAAAGACTAATAGAGTTAGTATTCTGGCTAAATTTGTATAAGAAACACGTTTGAATCCATTTTCATGATTCACGTTCCTCCTGGAGGTATTATCACTTCCCATGCTTACAGTATATGATAATAATTATAAGAACTGGACATTTGTGTGGTATGCTATAGCTTGTGCCATAGTTTCATATGTATTATTCAAATTTGACCTCACAACATCTGTGTGAGAGAGACTTTTTAAAAAAAAGTCTTTTCAAACTTGACATCAAAAGAGCAAATAATCCAATAAAGAATTGGGGTACAGATCTAAACAGAGAACTCTCAACAGATGAACCTCAAAGGGCTGAAAGACACTTAAGGAAATGCTCAATATCCTTAGCCATCAGAGAAATGTGAATCAAAACAACTCTGAGATTCCATCTTACACCTGTAAGAATGGCCAAGATAAAAACACTGATGACAACTTATGCTGGAGAGGGTGTGGGGAAAAGGGAACACTTCTGCATTGCTGGTGGGAATGCAAACTGGTTCAGCCGCTTTGGAAATCAGTAAGGAGATTTCTCAGAAAATTAGGAAACAAACTATTTCAAGACCCAGCAATATCGCTGTTAGGAATATTTTCTAACTTGAGTTCCCTGTCAACGCAAAATTCCCAATCAAGCCGAATCAAAACAAGCCGAATTAAGAAATATCCAGGTTTAATGGAAGTTCTGCACTCTTGGGTGGCCCCGAGGGAGGAACCGGGTGGGGTCAGGACCTGGCCTGCTAGAATTTGGAGTCCAGACCAGGCCTGGGATCTGGGACAGATGTGAGGGCCTGGGGCCTACGCGCCCAGCCTGACAATCGCTGATGGGTATGTACCCAAAAGATACTCAATCATACCACAAGGACATGTGTTCTACTATGTGCACAGCAGCATTATTTGTCATAGCCAGAACCTGGAGACAACCCAGACGCCCCTCAATCAAAGAATGGATAAAGAAATTGTGGTACATTTACACAATGGAGTACTACACAGTAGAAAAAAAACGACATCTTGAAATTTGTGGGCAAATGGATGGATCTAGAGAAAACCATATTGAGTGCGGTACCTCAGATCGAGAAAGACAAATATAACATGTACTCACTCATAATTGGCTCTTAGGCATAAAGCAAAGAAAAACTAGCCTACAGGCCACAACCCCAGAGAACCTAGACAACAAAGAGAACCCTAAGAAAGACATACATGGATCTACATGGGAAGGTAAAAGAGACAAGGTCTCCTGAGTGAATTGGGAGCATGAGAGTCACAGGAGAGGGTAGAAGGGGAGGAGGTGGAAGGGAAGGGAGTAGAGAAAAATGTATAGCTCAATAAAAACAACAAAAAAGACTTTAAAAGGAAAAAAAAATTCTTCTCTATAGTATGCATAGGAATTGAGGTCCCCAGAAGTCAAGCATCTTAGTAAAAATTTAAAACTTATACTGACACCCTGATGTTCTTCCTGCTTCCACACACAGCTGGAAGCCCCGGAGTGGGTTTGTCTTGCTCACTTGTGTGGACTCTGCTCTTCTGTGTCAGAAAGTACTGAAGAGGCCGTGTGTTCATGAGCCTGCACACATGTCCTCACAGATCTCCATGGGAGGATGTTCACTAAGAAGACACAGATAATCTGACACTTAATTTCCATAAATATTTGTTTGGCTCCTTCTATGAGCCACACCTGGTTCTAGAAACTAGGGGCAGAGCAATAGAAGAACCCCAAATCCCCAACCTTGTAGGGTCCTGGTTTGCCGGATAATAAAACAAGGCCATTTTAGCAAATATACGAAAGAGAAGGAAAGGTAAGCCAGGGAGGGAAAGTGTCAGGAATTCAAGGAACACATACACATACATACACAAATATATACACATGCATAAACATATGTATGCACATACATTTATGTACCCATACATGAACACACACATTTACATAGGCACACACATGCATATATATACATGCATAAATGCATACACATACATTCATACATATACATACACACAAGCATATTCACATACATACACATACATGCACATACACACATACATGCACATATGCATATACATGCAAATAATACATGCATAATATACATTCACACACATACATATGCACGTGCATATACACACACACACATATATATATGCTTGCATACATTCACATACAGACATTACATAACATATTTTATTTTATTTTTTTAGTTTTTCTAGACAGGATTTCTCTGTAGCTTTGGAGTCTGTCCTGGAACTAGCTCTTGTAGACCAGGCTGGTCTCGAACTCACAAAGATCCGCCTGCCTCTGCCTCCGGAGAGCTGGGATTAAAGGCTATTACATAACATTTACATGTGCACACACACACACACACACACACACACACACACACACACACACACACTAGGAATACCCTTGCCAGATGGCAGCTTTTGCAAAATCGCCTAAGGGCAGGACCTTGGCTAGCCACAGGCTGGTGGGGAACACTACTCCAGAGGAAGGAGCAAGGGCCAAGGCCATCTTGTGGCTGGAATGTTCTTAGTGGCTCATGAGGGAGGCACTCACTCAGATAAAGTCAGAGAGACCACAGAGGCTTGGGTAATGCAGAAGCCTGCAGGTTCTAGAAAATACTTGAAATTTGATATTGAACGAGATGGGAAAACTGGAGTACTTTGGCCAGCGGAGTAACGCAGTGTGAAGTTTACAGTAGAGAACACCCGGCTTATTGGTATCGGATTGTAGAGGAGTGGGTCATATCAGTAACTCGCGGTGAGACAACTAAGATCTGGATTGCGGTGTGGGAGGCGCGTGAGGAGGAGTCAGGTTCTGTGGTCTATGCCAGACCCAAGGACGCCTGGCAGGGCTTGCTGTGGAAGGCAGCTATTCAGAATAACAATGGCAGAGTTTTGGTTTCAGCTTCTGATTGAAGTTGTAAACTGCCCCAGGAAAGCTGCTACCTCTCCTAGCTAAGGTGTGAATGCAGAGGGCGAATGCTGAGAACAAACAGGAAGAGA
>JAQHUG010000251.1:64460-80726 GCA_028555095.1 Dicrostonyx torquatus | reverse complement strand
TCCTGAGTTCAATTCCCAGCAACCACATGGTGGCTCACAACCATCTGTAATGAGGTCTGGTGCCCTCTTCTGGCCTGCAGGCATACACACAGACAGAATATTGTATACATAATAAATAAATATTTAAAAAAAAATAGTCTCAAATCTCCCCCTAGTCCTATGTTGCTCTCTTTTGCATTTATAACAACTACTGTAAAAAAAAAAATCAGTGAAGTTTCAGTACGTCGATTTGTGCATCCTCCTCTTAGAAATTTGCAAACCTGTGACCTGCTCCACTGTTTGAAAAGCCCCTTTGAGCAGGGGGTAAGGATGGATATGTGGAGACCTTCCGATGCTCTCTGGTGGCGGGCATCACTATGTTTATACACAGGTCATTTTGTTGCTCATCAGGTGTTGTCAGTGTTTGTGCATTTGGCATGTGGCCGGAGAAAATTCTCCATCATCAAAACTGACCTAGAAAAGTCAGGAGGTTGGGCACCCCTAATCGAGGTTAAGCCACGAGGTCCGCGGATTCAACCTTCCTTGGTTCTGTGTAATAGCATAAAGCTTAAGCACCAAGAAAAATTTTAATATTACAAAGTAGATCCTCAGACCAAACCTCCCAAATTGTTTCTATCTTCAGGTTTGTGCCTAAAGAATGTTTCTCATATTTTGTTTGAGTGTGCTCATAAAGAACTGACAACCTTAATTTTGCTTGTTTCCCTCGCTGGCAGCAATGGTGACCTGGACCCGTGGTCGGGAGGTGGAGTTACTGAAGATCTCTCTGATACCCTGGTGGCAGTCAACATCCCAGAGGGGGCCCACCATTTAGATCTGCGATCGAGAACGGACACGGATCCACCGTCCTTACAGTTAGCCCGCACAGTAGAAGCCAAACACATGAAGCAATGGATCACAGATTTCTATGGCAATTACAGAAGGCAACCCTTAGAGACTTAAAAAAAAGACTTTTATTTTCTTCTTTTATGTTCACTCCACCCACATATCCATTCAGTTTGATTTTTTTTATATATGTAATTACTTTCTCTTGTTTGTCAGTATTTTTGTTGGGCCAAGGCTGAGACAGAAGAGAGAGACGGGGTGGGCACAGCCATCCCACCCAGGTGACTGCTCCGTCCTCATTTCTTTGTGTCACTCTCCGGGAAGAATGTCATCACAGCAGCTCTCCTGCCATCGGAACTGGCATGGTTCCTGACTGTCTTTCAGCAGAGGGAGAGCCACTTTTCTCACAAGGGGGGATGTGTCCTTGGTTTTGAGGTGGTCGTCTCTCTGGCCCATTGTGAGCCCCCGTTCCTGGCACCAAAGGGAAAGCAGAAGCTGGGCTAGAAATGCTGCAGCTGCCAGCTGCCAGTCCAGGGAACGGGGCCGCTTCCTGTGAGCTCCATGGTGGCTTTGAACTGTGCTACAATAAAGACCAAGGCAGACCTACCTGTGTGTTGCTCCCGTATCCTCCAGCTGTGGGGAAGGCAGTGTGCCTGGGCCGGCTGCCTTTGCAAAGTCCTTTCTTTTTCTCTCCCCCCCCCCCTTGGCAGCTTTCCTTACTTCTGGATATTTGCCATGGTGGTACTGCCAGAAATAAAGCTGCCTTCTCCTGCCCTGCTTCTCTTTGTTTCTCAGGTCTGTTTTGTGGTAATTTAAATTTTGCCAACTTAGGAGAACTGCTCTGTTAGGCCTTTTGCTTTCATTCTAACAGGGCTCCACGCCGTGGTCAGTGATGAAACCTAAGTAAAAAGACTTTTAAATTTGATGGGTAAGCTAGTCAAAGATCAGAACGTAGCCTGGTTGTCTTTTACAAATATTTTTTCTTCTGATCGTTGTTACTGGTATCGTTAGAGCCCTAAGCAGCAGACCTAACACCAAGCAGCAGACGCGTGGGGACTTTCCTGTGTGGCTTCCAGGCGACAGGCAGAGTAACTTATGCAGGTGGCATATGTGGCACTAATAAATGACGGACCCTTCCCTTTTCCAGGGGGTTGGAGCTTCCAAGCGGTTCTTACACCGAGACTTTCTTCCAAAGGGCTTTTCTAGGATAGAAAATAAGGCTGAGCCCAGACCTTTCAGAGACACGAAGACTAACAGTTTCGTCTCTGCTGAACGAGCTTTTCTTCCTAGCTTCTTTTCACTTTCTCAGTAATATATTTCAGCCTGTGTTTGGGAATGTCTAATGCTTCTTAAAAAGAGAACTTGAGCTTGGTCATTCCAAGAACTGAGTTTTTATGGGCGACTGAGCCGTTTCTCTTATTTCCCTGGCATACGGCAGCATCTTGGTCTTGCTTGGGAAGCCTTCCGCTTTCATTCTAACGGGCTGCCATTTCATTTCACTGAAGCACTTTGGTGAGGGCTTTGTTTCGGCATCAGAGAGCAGACTACTGGGCAGCCGTGAAAGTCAAGGCAATTCCAGTCTTTATTCCTTGCCCACTTAAAAGTTGTATGACGAAGACTTGGGCTTTTAACACAGGGCATTCTTATTTTAGGATTTTAGCCCAGTCTCCTTGATGTCCTTTTACTAATTTAGAATCCATAAAGTGCCTTGAAATTTCATTTCACATTGATTATTTGGAGGCATTATGTCTTTCTGAAGAAACAAATTTTAAAAGGAAAGATTCTTTCTTTCCTGGCCAGCATAATTTAGACTTTGTATCAAAGTTAACCTAAGAATACTATACTAAATTTTTACCCAAGTTGAAAATGAATGAGAATATTAAATCTTATTAAAAGTGGCCAGGCAGACACGTTCAACCCTATTACTCAGGAGGCAGAGACGAGAGGATGCAAGTTCAAGGGCAGCCTTCCCTACATAGTCACTTTCAGGCCAGCCAAAAAACAAAGTTGACTCAAACAAAAAAAATAAATAAATAAAAACAAAACAACAAACCCAACCAACCAACCAAAAACCAAAATAACCCTCCCAAAACAAATAAAAACTTAATCCAAAATTCAAAACTTAAGTTTTGTAATGCTGAATATTTATTTTTATTTATCTATTTATTATTTATCTCTTTATTTTATATTTCTTTACTCTTTACTTTTGAAAAAAAAACATTTAAAACATATTCTAATCATAGGCTCTACTGGGTTGTGACATGGTAACATTTCCGCCAATGTCCCTCTCGTGTCTTCATGTCTTCTTCCTCCCATTCCTGCTGACATCTCCCTTCTGTTCTCGCCTCTTTTTTTTTTTTAATTGTGTACCAATGGGTTTCATTAGGGTCACTTACAGGAGCATAAGTGAGAGGGTTTTTGTTGTTGTTTCGTTGTTTTCTCCTTACAAGAGCATAGGCAGCTTACCACTGGCTATATCACAGAAGAAAATATCTCTCCGTCTTCCAGCTACCATTGATTGTCTATCGCTGTTCTGGGAGGGGTGTGGCCTCATGAGCCTCCTCCCTGCTCCATGACGGGCCCAATCTTGCACATGACTGGTTCAGGTAATCACAGCCACTGAAGACTGTAGCTGTCCTGCCATGCCTGGAACACAGCATCACACATCACCCCACTCCCTCTGGTCCTCATATTCTTTATCCCCACCCTTCACTGATGCTCCATGAGCCTTGGAAGGGATGGTATGGATGTCCCGTTTAGGGCTGACCTTTCAACAGTTGCTCATGCTTAAGGTTTAGATCAGTTACAAGTCTCTGCAATGACGGCTGCCCACTGCAGGAAGAAATTCCTCCTACCAAAGCTCTTAGCACCACTGGTTTATAGGTATAAACAGAAACATCTGGAAGGCAATCATAACAGTAGCAGCTTCCCCACTACGGCCTATGCTCTCCCTAGCCATGGACTGCTGACCAAGTCTATGACTCCAGTTTCAAGCTCACGCCTGTGGAACAGGACTCAGTTTCAATCTGGAAGTGGGTGGGTTACTCTCCCAATAGTCACGCCGCTGCTCCATTTAGTGGGCACCGCCGGGCAGCTCACTGGTGCTCACAGAGGATGTAGCTGTAGCTCTGGGGTGCTTGCAAGGCTGGTGGAGGAGGCTAGCTTGAAGCTATAGGTTCAGAACAGTCTGGCAAACATCCTGGGATTCTTGTAAGGAAAAGGGAAATGCTTTTCTTAAAGTGTCCTTCCACTGGATCTCCTCTGAATTCATCAGACAGGAGAGAGAAACACAGAATGGAAAGTGTTTTTTTTTCCTTTTCTGCCCTTGTCACCCTAGAGGCAATGGGTGCACTAAAGAAATTTAGGTGCTGAAAATTACCCAGCAATTTAGGGTACTTGATGTTTTCACAGGGAACTAGGAGTCTTTCCGTCATTTGTGTCAGGCAGCTTACAACTGCCTGCAACTTCAGCTTCTGGGGACCAAATGCCCTCCTCTGGCCTCCATAGGAACCTGCACACACACACACACACACACACACACACACACACACACACACACACACACACACACCCATGCGTGCGTGCACACCCCTTTACAAAGAGACTTAGGAAACTTCTTTAGCATTCTGTGGAGCCGGGAGATTCTCCAGAACAGCCAGTTTCCAGACTGGCACATTGGAGGATGAACATAATTCAGGAATCCAGGCCAGCCCAACCACCACTCTGGAAGGGCCTTGTCTACAGCCTCACAACCCATTCTTCGGCACAACTTGGAGTTGATTCCAAATTTATTACGCTTTATTTTACTAGTGTAACTTAGTCTTTCAACTTAAGAAGCACAGTCTCAGTAAACCATTGTCTGAAACAAAGGGGGAACTTATTGAGATCATACCAAACTCTCCCCCAGAGCTGTGGTCACTAGGTATCGTGACGGACTAGATCTGGGGCCTGCCAAGTCTGTGAGTCAAGATGGCACATTCTATGTCTCTGGCTTTCAGCCAAGACAACCAGGTGCCAGCCGGAGGGACCAAGCTTTGTTTCTGAGATGTTTATGGCTTCACCACAAGACTGGACTCTCCAATGAGTTTATAAAAGTGCAGATGCTGAGCCCTGTCCCAGAGTTTGTAGATCGTTATGGGGTAAATCTCAGTACACTGTCTGGTTGCCAAGCGATTTGGGGATATCATGCTTTGACAAGCGCTACAGAAAAACATTCTGTGTTCGAGTCTCTTCAGGCAGGACATGCCATCTCTGTTCCTCTCCATCTGCTTCTGTATCTGGTCTGTCTGAGGGTGGGAGCCCTGCTTTAGGCGGTAAGTCCTGCAATGGGCTTTCAGTCAGCCAGCTTCCTCCTTTTACTCCACAGCAGGCCCAAGATGACTTCCCAGAGTGGTGTCCCCAGTGCCCCGCAAGTTCTCCTATCTCAGGCAGCTAGGGAAGGGCAGCATCTTGAAAGCACGGTATAGATCTTAGGGTGGAGGAGAAACAGATCAGGCAGCTCAATCTCATGAGGTCTGCTTGGCAAACAGATGTCTGACAAAATACCAGCATCGTATACTGTAGAAAGGCCCATAGGTCAGCGTATCTTAATTGAAATTTGAATAGTTATCTGTTATCTGCAAATGCACATGGTGATTGTATAACATGATGGTCGAAAGTAGTTTTCCTCCTCTATCATTTCCCTCCCCACCTCACGCTGAGGCTCCAGTCTGGAGTGTGTTCAGCGCTAGACGGTGCTCCGCCACTGGGCTTCTTCAGCTTTTGCGACCCTTATCAACAGAGCGTCGGCTAAGCATAAAACATTGTCCTAGAGCTTAGAAAACACAGAGGTGACAAAGGAAGGAAGCCCAATATCTGCTCTAGTTTTGCACTCTAGTGGGATAAAGACCCAGGCTGGCAAGCCGTGCAATGTGTCGGTGTGTTTATAAGTGCTGTGAAGAGTATATGGCTGATTGTTCAGGATGCTTAGCTGTCATCTTGATGAAGAATGGGACCCATACCCAGAAAGCGGGTGGGGAGAACGGCCTGTGCCAAAGCTTTGAGTGTAGCACCTTGAATAAAGTGCAAGAAGTCTGCTATAATGGTACAGGGACAACCACTAGGTTAAGATAGAGACATGAGCCTGGCGAGTGCTCACACAAACAGGTCCCCATAAGGACGTAAAGGATGAGAAAAGGCAGAGGAGCCTTCACATGGGAACAACGGGAACAGATTTTCATCGGAAAAATATCACTCCAGCTATAGAGCACAGTATGAATGATAAGGGGGCCAAGCAATAGCGTAGACCACTATTGCAGTTGACCATGGATGGTACCTTGAGTGGCAGATGAGATGCGTGTGATCTGAGAGATAAGGAAAGTTATTGACGTGATGGGTTAATGGGGTTGATGGCTACTCCTTTACTGATACTGTAAAAGTCTAATCAGTAAGAGTCTGTTCTTTTAAAAAAAAAAAAGATCTTATTTATTTTTTTGTAGTATTAGGGAGCAGGGGGGCTGTGTCTTGCCCGGCTCCCAGTGCCGGTGGGCTAGCTGACATTTGAAATAACCACATGAAAATTGTATTAATTAAATTACTGCCTGGCCCATTATCTCTGGCCTCTATTGGCTAATTCTCACATCTTATTTCACCCCATTTTAATAGTCTGTAAGTCACCACAAGGTAGTGGGCTTACCGGGAAGATTCAGCATGTCTGACCCTGGCGGCTTCATGGCGGGCTCTCTCCCTGACTCAGTCTTCTTCCCAGCATACTGTTCTCTTTTCCCTGCCTATCTAAGTCCTGCCCTATCAAAAGCCAAGGCAGTTTCTTTATTAACCAATGAAAGCAATACAAAACACAGAAGATCCGTCCTACACCAATTTTTATCTGCAGTGCATGTTATTTATCTGAGGTGCATTTTATTTGAGGTGCATTTTATCTGAGATGCATTTTATCTGTGCGTTTTGCCTACATGTATGCAAATATATCACATACATGCAGAACCTTAGGAGGCCAGAAGAGGGCATCAGAATCTCTGGAACCAGAGTTAAAGACATTGTGACCTGCCATGTGAGTGCTGAGAACTGAACCCAGGTCCCTGGGGCTCTTAACCACTGAGTCATCTCTTCAAATTAAGAATCTGCTCCTTAGATCTAAATCATTGGTCCCAGTTGATAACAGTCCCTCACTGCCAGCCTCGAGTATTCTTTTGGCAATGCTTGAGTCATCTTTTGGTTGTCATAATTGATATAACAAAGAATTATCTGTCTGAGATGATGAAAGCATTGATGTTAGGGACTCTAACCTAAATCATCTCCATCATAATTTAAGGACCCCCCTTGTTTTTCTTTGCTAATTCAACAGCTTTACACCTTTCTCTGAACCATCATCACCTTTGCATTTAGTATGATCCCTACTTTACAGCTCAATGTCAGTTGCATTGGAGTTTAAGTAACTTCATTTCTGGAGCAACTAACACCAAGTTTTGGGGGTGTTGGTTCCCTTATGATTAGTCGATGCACCTATCCAGTAGCAAATCAGTACTGAGAAATAAGATGAAGGACTAAGGATAAATCCCAGTGTTCTCAGGGGCTTCAGAGGTAATGGGAAGAGATCATTGTAATGTTGAGCGATTAAAAACACTGGGGGCAGAATTTTTATTGCGTTAGGAAGTCGGAAAACAAGAACACGGCAGTGACAAATTCACCCTGAGGGTCTGAAAATAACATTTAAACTTGGACTTGGACTGGAGTTTGTAGGAAGGTTGATGACTGGGGACAGTGGGAAGGCAATAAGAGCACACTTACTGAGAAATGGACAAAATGTACACTCTGTACCTGGAGTTAGGCACCAATCATATTGTAAAAAACAAAACGAAATATAACCCCCACTAATGTTATTATGGGGGCTTCCCCTTGACCACATGGATCATAACCGACAGTCCCAGAACTCTCCTTCCTATCTTTTCTGTCCTTTTGTTCACAGAGTTCTTCAGCAATCCTGGCAGGAGGAAAGAGAGATGCTGAGAACAGTAGGAACTGACTCCCGGCCTGAAGTGCTGCCGCGGATGGAGCAAGTGGCCTTGTCTGTTTGCTATGCTTCCTCATTTCCAAGTGGAATTTCCTATGACAGAGAGGCAGGCACACCAGTTTCTGCAAACTTCCTACCCTGCTGTCTTAGGGTTCTGATTTCGCTGCTGGCCTTGACTCTGAAGGCATTTTGGCCTTCCCTGATCTCCTTGCAGGGGGACTTTCAGGGTGAGGAGGGGAGACTCGCTTGCTAACCACTGGCCATTTACAAAAATAATTTCTACCTTGCTGTTTCCCCAACTTTTGTAGAATAAGAAAAAAACAGACATGGGACCAAAAAAAAAAAAAACAAAAAACAAAAAACCAAAAAACAAAAACCCTTTTGTTTTCCTTAGTGCTGGATGAAATATGCACCCTCTCTGGGTGGTGTAAGCGGTTTAGGTACCTTCTATAAAAGGAATCTCTTAACGACAAAACTAATGTGATTATCCGAGTGTGAGAGGCGCAGTCAAGGCTTAAAGGAAATCTGTTAGAATAGCTGAATGTATCTGCTTAATCCCCTCTCCAATGTGGCTGAACAATGCTCTCGGAGCTATTGGTCCTTCTGTCTCCAGAGGAAGGGGCTGTTTGCAGCTTTTGGTAGCCCTGGGCTTCACCTTCTCAGCTGCACAGCAGCACAGGAGAAGCCAGGAGATGCCTGGAGCATCATCAGAAATGCACGACGCTTCTTCTGCAAAGCACAGGAAAGGGTGTGTGCTTTCTCCTGGCATCCTTGGGAGCGAGTACAGTAGACCTTGTGGGAAAGGGCGTCTTGAAGATCCCTGTCCACAGTCCCGAGAGACACGAGTTATGAGGCGGGCTTAGCTACTTCTTGTTTAGGTGGTTCAGTAGGTAAGTGGAGCGAGCAGGAGGAGGGAGAAAGGAGATTGGAAGGTGAATTTGGCGAACCCCTCTGTGAGTTTAGCGTGGAGGTTAATACTCTCCTACGTTTAAACTCGAGACAGTTAACACCTGGTATGTGAACTGATCTCAGGCATCGAAGGTAAAACTGGAAACACAGACAGGAAAACCTCTGAACACGTCTGTAGTTCCCACATGTAAAACCTTGAACGCTTCCCTTGCCATGCTGTCTTTAAAATTCCAGACTCTTGTCCTTTAGAAGACATGCTCCTTTTCTAGACATGTGATTTAACTCATCAAAGAAAGCATTTGCTCACTGTTCACGATCAGGGCATAGTTTGGGAATACCGATAAGAATAAAGCTCTAGCCGGGCGGTGGTGGCGCACGCCTTTAATCCCAGCACTTGGAAGGCAGAGGCAGGCGGATCTTTGTGAGTTCGAGGCCAGCCTGCTCTACAAGAGCTAGTTCCAGCGCAGGCTCCAATGCCAGAGAGAAACCCTGTCTTGAACCCCCCCCCCCAAAAAAAATAAATAAAAATAAAACTCTAACCTTAAGAGGGTCACAGTCTTGTACAGAGGCGAAACTATAAAATACATCTTGAAAAGTGAATACTATGAGCGACTCATTGGGTCATTACTAATAAGATCAAAGCCTTACAAGAATACCTATTATTTCAACAGTAAGTTCCCCTGTTTCAGTCTCCACAGCCATGACAGCTAGCAACTCTTCTCATCCCATTTCACAGCTAAACAAGTCAATAACTTTCCCATAGGGTTATAGTCAGGAAACGGTAGACCGAGGGGGCTCTTTGATGTTGTAGTCTGAACTCTTCCTGGTGTATTCTAAGTTAATAAAGACACCTTAGCGATGGTGACTCAAGATGGGTTCCAAAGCCTCGGGAGACATGTACCATGGTCTTACAGAAGAAAGGCCGTTCCAAGCTGAGGGACCGGCATAGAGAAGGCAGGCACCCCCCCCCCCAATGGCCTTTGCCTAGGGAGGAACTAGAACTCAGGGCAGACTGCAATGGGACAGTGAGTGTCCCAGCATCGAGATGGGACACAGAGTTACCAGGGGCCAGAGCATGACCTCCCTCGCTGTACCTTTGTGGGAAAAAGCTGGGAAATGATCCTAGTCAATTATCTTCTTGACAGCCCATTGGCCAGAGGGGTGTTTACAGAAAGGTGGTAACGGTTGGCCTCCTTTGTGGTGCAGAACCCCGGAGTGTGCTCCAAACTGTAGAATCTGAAACCTTGGATGGACTGCTTTCAAGAGGACAAATGAGAGATTGGCGTGAACATTAAATGAGGATTATGGGATCATCTTGAGATGTGGGTATGGAAACTGGTGAGCCCAAAAGGGGGAGAGAACTAACTAGTAACTTCCGGAGCTGGGAATGGAGCGCTTGCTAGGGTTCCCGGAACTCTCAGACACGGCAGGTTTCTTCAGGGTTGCTGGGTATTATGTGTTTCAGCTGAGGCCAAACTGGAAATCAGGCTTGTCCAGGAGGTAGAATTTGGAGAGGTCTTTTCTTGTCTGTTCCTTACTTTCCATTGGCTACTTTCAGCGAAGGCCTGGAAAGCTGCGTCCGGTGCTTGTTTCTATCAGACTGACGATGTGAAGGGCAGGACGGGCAGGAGGAGAGGCGATTGGAGCAGAGTGGGGTTAGCCCGGGGGGTGTGGAATGGATTCTGTGGCCGACAGGGAGGGATGCGAACCTGACTGTGCTCTGCCTGGGTTGGGAGAAGGTCCCTGGGGAGCTTGCTATCCAAGGGAAGGTCTGAAACAGGAAAAGGAGTGTCGGAGAGGGGAGGGCAGAGAAGGCGTCAGATAAAGAGCACCTTTTGTGCAAATGCCAGGGAGAGACCTGGCACTCGAACAGCACTCGAGAAAACGAATTTGCGCATCCTTCTCTCATTTTGGAACAGCTGGAGAGCATTGAGTTGGGAGTGAGCTGAGAATTTTCTCTGTCTTTCCCTTTCACACCATTCCAGGTTACATGAACAGGCTGGTCAGTGGAGAACTATGGTGGGGGGCAGGCAGTGGTGGTGGCAGAGATTGAAATGTGGCTATCAGTGCGAGAGAAAACAAGTGACAGCAAGCTGGGGGGGAGGGGTCACTGAATGATTTCATAAAGCAAATGTTTCTCTTCCCTATTTTCCTGCAGCCACCCCAGGGGTCTGACTAGCACACTCCATATAGGGTTTCCTGCCCACCTCTTTGACACTAAAAAAACCCAAAAATGTCGCTAGAGTAATGAGCCGAATGCAGACCAGACAGATGAATATCGGTGCAGCGGGAGGGGAGAGCAATAAAGTGAGCGGGCCCGAGGGAAGCAGGCAACCTGCTGAATTCGCCAGTCACAGAAATAATTTACTGGCTGATCCTAGACCACTGGATAATTATCCAGGCAGCCCCCATTCTGGTGTGAAGCCTCCTGCCGCTCGGGGTTATTAATACAGGAGGCGAACAGCGTGTGTTGGTGGGAGCGGACCAGGTCTCCAGGCGGAGGAGACAATGTGCAGGCCCTTGCCTCTGCCCTCCGGGGCTAGGCCTCACTCGGGAAAACTGAGCAGCCCTCCCTTTTCAGCTCCTGCCCCGGCCCTTGCGGGATCCGCACGGAGAGTCTCTCAAGGATGATCAATAGATCAGGCAAAGGAAATAGAAACTCCAAGCCCTGGAGTTTCACGGGTTTGTTTCAAGAACGGTTGCTCTGTTTTCACTCGGACCTAACTGGAAAGGTGTTTTGAGGCCTCCTCGGAGTAAGTCAAATTAACATCCATGGAGCAATGTCAAAAACACTCACCTCTGACACGGTGTGGGAACAGGACTTTGCTGCCCACAAGTGGGGTCAGGGATAGTGGGGGGCGTCTCCTCCAGAGCTTGCATTATTGAAGCGCATGACCTTAGGAAACTTGAGAGCATTTCCACAGGTCACTGAGATGGGGATGGAGATTATTATTTTATTCCCCTGTTTTTTTTTTTTTTTACTCGTGTCTCTTCATCTTTTTAAAAATTTAATTTTAACCTTAGGTCTTCTGTGAAGGTTTCATGCACGTTTACAATGTATCCCGATCACATCCACCATCCCTTCCTCCTCTTTCCAAACAATTCTTATTCTTTGACAATCCCACATGTGTATAAGGACATTTTGATGTCTTCCCTCCCCATTATGCTCTCTCTCCACACGTCCTGCTGAAACCCTTCTTTACAACAAACCTTTTCTTCCTTTCATGTCTATTACGTGTGTGTGTGTGTGTGTGTGTGTGTGTGTCTGAACACACTGAATTTACTTAGGGTTGTTTGCATGAGCGTGGGTGGGAAGTCATTTATGAGGGCGTGGGCATTTCATCAGAGGGTACAGGATGGGAGAAAGTGACAGTCCTGTCCCTAGACACCATTCGTTACAGAGGGTGGCGTTTATAAACCCTCTCCATTACTTGATGAAATGCTGACAGGCCCAGACTTGTGTATATATTGTGCCAGTAGCCGTAACTATAGTGAGTTCTAGGGCAATGGCCATATCATGTCCAGACTCTGAGTTTATCTTCCATTCTTTCCATTCACCCTTGCAGTGGTAACATAGATGACCTGTTTAGAGTTGAACACCCTACTGTCTAGTATTTACATCATCTTGACCAACATTTAGTCTCTGTGCCAACCACTGCTCCCTGCAGCAAAAGTCTTCCGTGCCAAAGGCCAAGAGCAGCGATACTTGGTGAAGATAAATATGAGTACGTAGGAAGTCGTTTGACCACCTGACCGTTTAACAGAACTGTAGTGGCGGGCTTCCCATTAGTGCTTGTGGTGTCTCCAGCCACTGTCTTTCGACCAGGTTTATAGTAGTATAGGGAGCAGGTGTGTGCTCCCTCCAGGGGAGCAGTCCTGGAATCTAATCAGAAGGAAGTTTTATATCCTCATACTCTTCTTCCGCTGTTAGAGCAAGGGGCATATCCTGCCGGGCCAGTCATTATTGTAGGCTGCAGTCTTCCCAGCTGAGACATGCTATATTGACTTTTCTCCCACCGACATCTGCATAGTGTCCGACTATAAGAAGAGAGTTAATGACTTCATTTTAGTACTTAACAGTTTTGATAAAAAAAATTCATCTACATTTTATTCATCTCCTGTGACTTTGAGTGAGGCCGAATTTAAATGTAAAGAACGAATTTGGTGGAGGAGACTTCATTACAGCACAACATTTAGCCTGTGGCATGGTTATTGCTTGCTGCATTTAGCTAGGTTTACACTAAAAGTTATGTGTGAGAAGCAGAGTGGAAAGATTTGGAGCATAAGTCATTTGGCTAGAAAAGGAATGCATTGAGGTTGTGTACACACACACGCACACACACAATCTTTAACTTATTGTATGTGTATGCATATGTGCCTGGATGTATGTCTATGTGTCATATGCATACAGGAACCTGCAGATTTCAGGAGAGGGCTTTGAATTCCCCTGGCACCAGAGTCACAGATAATTGTGAGATACAATGTGGGTGCTAGGAGTCGAATCCAACACCTCTGGAAGAGCATCCAGTGCTCTTAATCGCTGAGTTGTGCTTCCAGTCCCATAGTCAAATTTTTGTCTTTATTCATTTTTCCAGACAAGATCAGATCTTGACAGTCCTGGCTGTCCTGGAACCCACTATATAGAGCAGGCTAGCCTCAGATGCACAGAGATCTTCCTGCTTCTGCCTCCCTAGTGCTAGAATTAAAGGTATGTTCCACCATGCCCAGTTTAAGGGCATAATTTTTTTTTTTTTTTGTTTTTCGAGACAGGGTTTCTCTGTGGCTTTGGAGCCTGTCCTGGAACTAGCTCTTGTAGACGAGGCTGGTATCGAACTCACAAAGATCCGCCTGCCTCTGCCTCCCGAGTGCTGGGATTAAAGGTGTGTGCCACCACCGCCCGGCAAGGGCATAATTGTTAAAGATATTAGTACCATTAAAAACAAATCAGCTATTTTTTCCCAAGGAATAATAGAAAAATTGCCTTCAGGGCAGCTAAAGAATTGGTCAGACTACCCATTGTAGGCTCAAGTATATAAAAGAGTAAACACATTTGAAAATTTTAGCATGAGAAAAAAAGTACCTGAAAAGTGTTTCCCAGGATTTTATTATAACCTTGTTCATCTCGCCCAGCCCTTACAGACTACATGACATATTACAAGATGGTTCTGTTATTTAAGACCGTGGGAGAGCTTGACTTTAGTGTCATGTGATGCTGATATTAAGGGCATGCAGAATGCAAGAATTCTTTTAGCCTTCTACCCAGATTTCAAATCACTGTTGGTGTGGCTAGGCAATGCATAGCAGGTTAAGTGTCCCTTGCAGTTTGTTCTTGAGATGGCAATTGTAGAAGTGGAGATGGGTGGAAGTTCCAGGATGCTCAGCAGTCTGGTGGTGGTGGTGGTGGTGGTGCACACCTTTAATACTATCACTTGGGAGGCAGAGGCAGGTGGATCTCTGTGAGTTCAAGACCAGCCTGGTCTACAGAGCGAGCTCCATGACAGGCTCCAAAGCTACATAGAGAAGCCCTGTAAGAAGCTACAGGCAATGAGTGGAGTCAGCCCAAGATCATAGTGGCAGGGTTGTCTAGACCCAATGATGCTCACATATTGCTATCCCATGCTTAGGTATCAGATTTGGTATTTTCCCTGCGGGGCTTTTGCTTTTATTAGATTTTATCAGATTCTTTCCTGCTCTTTTCCCATTCCACTGTTTGGTAATGGGGACATTTGAGCTATACTGTCTTACTAATGTAACTTTGCCTTTTACTTTACGAAGACTCACAGCTAAGAGATGGTGTTGCGTCTCGGCAGATCTTAAACTTAGATTTGAACAATGTGAGAACAGTCAGGGCTTTGGGAGCTTTTGGAGATGTACTGAATGGGTTTTATGTTGTGAGATGGTCATGAGCCTTTGGAGGTCAGGAGCAGAAGGTTATGTTTTGAATAGGAAGTGCTCCCTATAAACCCATGAGTTTAAAACTTGGCTCCCAGTTGATGGTACCATTTTGGGAGATACCGACAACTTCGGGAGATAGAGCCTATGTTGTGGAAATCGGTGACTATGGGCATATGTATAGGTGCTGTGTCTTGATACAGATCCGTCTCTATTCTTTTCATTTCTTGTTCACCATGCAGGGAATAGGGTGCTCTGCCGTATATTCCTGCTGCCGTAAGTTCCACCTCACCACTAGCCCAGATGCACTGGAGCTGAGGTCTATCGACTTAAGTCCCTGAAACCACAGCTAAGATGAACACTTCTTTCTCTACATTGTTCTCAATTTCTAGTAGCTCCATTATATCTTTATTGGTCTCTCCACTGCATCAAATATTAATCTACATGTTCCTTCTTCTAGTGCCTCAACATACCTGGGGAAAGTGCCACAATGAAGAGAGGATACAGTGCTAAAAAAAAAATCACATTGCATAATGGTTAGATGACCTTCTAGGGCCACACTGTGTTCAAAATATTATGGGAACAAAAATAACCAATTTATGTAACATACTAGGTACATGACCTGTAATACAAACACACTTTTAAAAGTCTACATTTCCGGTGACATGATAGCTCAGTGGGTATGACAATCTGACTTCTTCCCAAGCATGATAATCTGACTTTGATATCCATAATTTATGTGGTGGAAGAAGAGAATTGATTCTAGCAGGCTGTCCTCTGACTTCCATATGCAAGCCATGATCTGTTGGCAGAGGCTGCTCCTTTGTTCCCAGCTGCCCAGAGCATCTCCCTGATTCTGCTTACTTTCTCCCAGCATTCAGTTTAGTTTTCCCACTTAGCTCTACTCTGCCCTATCACAGGCCAAAGCAGTTTCTTATTCATTAACGAATAAAAGCAACACATATACAGAAGGACTTCCCACACCATTGATCCAAACACAGACATAGACACACACGCATACACAGACACATACATAGACATAGACACGCACACACATACATACATGCACATCCACACACACAATAAATGAATATAAGAAATTAAAAATATGTATGCTTCCATCACTCATATAAAATGCCAAATCTTACTATTACAGATAAATCATCTGTAATACAAAATCATTTTTACTCATCAGAGAGGAGAAGAAGGAAGTGTTTGGTAACACTCAGCATTGATGAGAGCAGAGGAAATTAGACATTATGCTGCTGGCATTAACCAGAGAGCCACTTGGCAACAACTGTAAACAAAGTGTACATACCCCTTTCCTTTGCAATTGTGCCTCTTGAACTGTATCCCAGAAGCTGTCAACTATATGAGAATATCATTAAAGTATGTTGTTTTCTGATGACAAAACACTAAGAACATAATTACAATTAAATCGCTTGATCCAAACTGCTATAATTTTATAACTATAATATATACTCTCACATCCAAACACTCACAAAGGGGACCGGCGAGAGATCTCATCGGAAAAAAAAAATTTTTGCCATACAAGCCCGATGTTCTCAGTTTGATCCCATGTAGGACAGTGGGGTGTGGTGGACTTTGTAATCCCAGCACTTGCACAGAGAGAC
>JAQHUG010000251.1:30390-42073 GCA_028555095.1 Dicrostonyx torquatus | reverse complement strand
AGAGGACACCAGGAGAACAAGCCCTTTGGAAACAACTAAATAAGGCTCATACAAACTCACAGTGTCCGAAGCTGCACGCACAAGGCCTACAATGGGTCTTCACCTAGTCTTCTGCATATACACTATAGCTTTTGTTTAGTAATTTTATGGGACTCTTTAATGTTTAAACAAGTGGGTCTTTGACTCTTGTGCCTTCTCTTGGGGTCCTTTTATTTTTCTGTTGGCTTGCCTGTCCAACTTCAGTACGACGGTTTTCGCTTTATCTTATTATATGTTATTTTGTTAAGTTTTGTTGTTATCTCTTAGAAATCTGTTCTTTTCTCATGAGAGACAGAAAGGGAGTGGATCTGGATGGGGGAGGAGGTGGGAAGGAATTGTGAGTGTCAGAGGGAGGGGAAATTGTATTCAAATTATATTGTGTGAGAAAAGAATCTATGTCTAATAAAAAAGGAAAATAACTATAGTTACCACAGCATGTAATAAAACTCGAGAACATTTTATCAGGTATAAACAACATTTTCTGCCTTTGGACCAACACCTTTCTGCCTTACCTTACACTTTCACAAACTGTGGCATCACTATTCTATTCTCTGTTTTTGGGAATTCAATGTAGATTTCATATAAAGGTGAGACCAGGTGGACTTTTTTATGCCTGTCTTTGTTCTCCTATAACAAACATCTTCCAGGTGTATTCTCATTGTCTCAAATAATGGAACTTTCCTCATTCACTCATCCATCAGTGACTCTTTGGGTTGATTCCAGAATAGCATTACAATGGACACGATTGTGTATCTTTGGGATATCCACCCCAATGTGAGACTGCAGGCATCTGTGGCTCTCTATTTGCTTTCTGGAGAAAACACATTACTCTTTGGGCTATACTAATTTAAACTCTCACCAAACAATGTCTAGGGGGCTTTCTTCACATCCTCTCCCACTAGTTCCTATTGATTTGATAACAGTATATGCGCTAAAAGTGGCAGGGAAATAAGGAAAGTGGGGCTTCCTGTATTCTCTCCAAGAGATGGTCCTCAAGCCATAGCATAAATCATTTTCCTGGTGTTCTCTCTGTCCATATCACTTCTTGCTTCCGGTTTGGAAGTAAAGGGAGAAGAAGGAGACCAAAGAGAGAAAAGGAAGAAGGTATGGGACCACAAAGTAATAGCTTCAACCTGAGAAAATTCAGGAATGGCATGATGTTCGTGGGCCCAGGCTGTTCGACGTGAAAGACATGCGAGTTTAGTGCTGACCTGGTGGTAGTTCTGGTCTTTCTTCTGTAACCCTCCTGCTGCTGTGTACTGTTTATCCTCTTGATGGTCTCCAAGTTTAACAGCTTACTCAGTAGGAAGGACTTTGTTTACTCCATCTTTCCTGGAACCGAAACCTCAGAGCTTATAGTGTGATATTGAACTTCATGTAGAAGTTCTACATATGCTGTAGGGAACCTTCCTGTGTATCCTTCCTTTAGCCTTGTTAAATGTCAGGGCATGTATCACTAGGATGGCCTAAAGAAAAGCAACAAGCAGAAAGAATAGTATGTACCTAAAAAATAGGTCTCACGTGTCAGGCAACAAAGAATTAGAATTCATTTTTTTTTCTCTGATGCATTTGTGATTTCCACAAAAATATCTGGAGTGTGGTCTCTGATGTCAGGTCACCTCTGATTTGAAAATGTTACCGTCTTCAGAATGGCCCCTCTCCTCTTTAGATAGCTCTAAGAAATTTCTTCACGAGGTTGTTGTAAGGTTTCTCTCCTTCTAAGTTTTTGTTAATGTGTCCCAGTTGAACTATTTGATTTTTTAAATGAATAATTCTTTGTCTAATCTTCTCTCAAGTCTTTTTGTTATTTGACAAAAACCATCATACCATTCTTGAGTTTTCCTGGGTCTCATATTCTTCCTTTTCTCCCTTTATTTTCCTTTCTGCTCCCTTTAGTTTTACTTCAAATGTCTTTTACCTGTCTGTCATCTTTTGCCAGACATTGAGATGCATCTTTCTATTCCCCCACAGTGAAACTGCAAATTGGCAGGAAAAAAGTACATTTAGTGGCAGCATCCTTCCTTCTGTGGTTTAATTTATTTTTGTTATATTCAACTTTTAAAAATTTTTACTTATTTTTAGTGCATCGGTGCTTTGCTTGCATGCATGTCTTTATGAGGGTGCTGGGTCCCCTAGAACTGGAGTTATGAACAGCTATTAGATGCTGAGTGGGAGCTGAGAATTGACGTTAGGTCCTCTGGAAGAATAATCAGTGCTCTTAAACCCTGAGCCATCTTCCAAGCCCCATGAGGTTTAATTTTAATTCTTATCACCCTCTGAGTCATTTTCTTCCACATCGGCTTCAACATATCATCATTCCTTAATTTGTGGTCTTTAACTAAATGGACTGGGGCCCCCTTAGTGCAGATCTGGAAATGTCTCTTACATTGCACTGTGTAAAGTTAAAGGTCTTCTGGTCAGGTTAATGATGAGTTAGGAAGGGATAAGTCCAGGAGGTTGATTCAGTCATGCATGTATTTCCTAACATTCACTCCACAAGCTAAATGCCACACTGTGATCAGGTGTGTTGAGGCCACACGGGCTGGTATGGTCGTTCCAGGCTGGCATTTTCAAGGGAAGAGGGAATATAACACTCTGTGTTGTTCTGATGTAGATGAGGGTCTTGACAACCGTCAAGGTTCACGCTGGGCAAAGTTGTCCAGAAGTTGAGCCGATTTATTATGGCCCCAGGACTTCCTCGTACAGGAAGCCCAGGGTTCATACTGGTCAGCTGTGACTCAGTAGTGGTAGAAAATGGAGAAAACGATGCCCGTTGGTGAGTCACCATGGTTACTTGCTTCAAAAAGGGTCGCAGCACATTTACTTCGTTCAACCTCACAATATTATGGTAAATTTGATTTACCTGCTTGCATGTGAAAAAATTAAATCAGTGGCTGAGAGTAAAAAATAAAATGAAGTTTTTCTAAAGAAAGCCTAAAACTTCGTAGAAAGGAAGTGTTGGACTTTTCTGTACAGATTTGTAAATGAAAGTTTGCGTGTGTATTCCAGTGACCTTGAGCAAAGAGATCGGAAGTGGAACTTATTTATTTTCCATACTGCCCCTCAGACTTCTCTTTAAATGCCCTGTCATTTAAATTGCTTGTCATTCTTGAGAGTAAGCAAGGCTAAAAGAGGAGCAGTCAGATCTGTAGCATAACCAGGATGAAAAACTGATCTGAAGACTTGAAAACGCACAAAGAATACGGTGCGTGTTAAACGGGACTCATGGCACCGAGAAAACCCTAGAGTCACCCTGGGGCTAGCTACTGCCACAGCAAGGTGAAGCCTGCTTCTTTCTCAAGATCGTTATTTGAAACCAGGGTTTTTATCAGCGGTTAGTAGAAATCCTACCTTTCCAGGCCGCAGTTACGTAGCCTAGAATAAGTCTAACTGTTGAAGAGAACTTTCTTTGTTTCTGAAAGTCTCAAATCTAAAAAGCAAGGCAGATTTCAGAGCAAAAGACCATGATCAAGGGCACCTCCGAGCTGCACAGCCAGAAGAAATAACTGGATTTCCTAAAAGGGAAATTTCTTACTCCCCTGAACAGTGGACAAACGGAAAAGAATGGCTCTTGTTTCTTAGAACGTTCAAGAAAGGGAGAGACAGACTACCGTTAACTAAGAGGCATGTATAATATATATGTGTGAATGTATGTATAACATATACGTATAATATATATGTATATACACACATGCACACACATGTGTGTATATATGTACAATATATATGCATACACATGTGCATACATATGTGTATGCATGTATAATATATGTATATACACATGCATACATATGTGTATGTATAATATATGTATACACACATGCATACATATGTGTGTATGTATGTATGATAGATATGTATAATATATATGTATATACACACATGCATACATATGTGTATGTATGCATGATGTATATGTATATACACACATGCATACATATGTGTGTATGTATGTATGCATGATAGATATGTAAAAAAATCTCCCCGTGGAATCATGCAGAGTTCCCTCACAATTAGATCATTCCCTTGCCATCTCAAAGAGCCTCAGACTCACTCTGGGATGAACAAAAGCCAGCACCATCTTAAGCTGCATTGGAACTTCTGTGTCGCGCCGCTTGTCACAAGGAAGCTTCCCGGACATTTTAGACTTTTTGAAAAAATCTGCAATTCAATAAAAATGAAGATTTTTCCTTTTAGGTCAGCGTTTCTTCTGGCAGACTGAGCCTAAAGTGCACTTTATTTTCCTGTAATTTAGCAGCTCCAGCAGCTTTTCCAGTTAAATCGACTGTTCATTATTGAGCCCCATTTATGAAGGGGCTGTGCGGTGCAGTTTAATGAATCCTTGGCACAAAGCTTCCTTTCAGGGCCAGCAAAGAATAGGCGCTGTTCAGGCCCTGTAGGGCTGTATGTCAAAGCCAGCCCATAATGCCTGTCAGCCAAGGGCAGAAATTCCCACTGATATAAGAATGTGCAAGAAATCAACTCTCACCACCGACGAGCAGATTAAGACACGATCAGGAAATGAGACTGTAGGTTTAGAACAGTGACACCTGCTCGAACGGAGCTATTTTCCCATCCCTTGATCATGGCGATTGTCGTGGGGGTGGGGCGGAGTTGCCACACAGCCAAGGCTCAGAGCTCTCCAAGTCCTCCTGCTGGAAGGAAAGACATTGCCAGTGGGGGTGGCTTTGGGCTAGGCCCTCTGCTAAGTGCCTCTGCACACGTTGTAAACTTTAATCCTTATAATGAGCCCGTGAGGATTATTGACATACGATGCAGGAGGAAACTGAGGCTCGTGCGCTTTCCTCTCTGGTTCAAGATTACAATGCTAATTAGCAAGGACGGGGTGGAATAAATGTCTATCCGGCTGTGACAATGTCTGTCTTTGCCAGGGCTCTGAAGTGAGGCTCAATAAATACGTTGGATCCTTTGGAAATATCCAAACTTTAGTCATTGGGAATAATGAAAGCTTTGAATTTCTTGGACGTATATGTTGAGCGCTGTGTGCTGGACACGTGCGATGGGTCATGCAATAGAGGCAGAAGAGACAGTTTGCTACGTGAGGCGTGGTGGTGAAGGAAGGACCTGTCTTCATGGGTAGAGCCCTGAGAGTCCAGAACCTCGGCAGAGTTCTCACCGTGTGCGGCTGTGACAAAGGTCAAAACGGTCAAAGGATCGCCACATAAATGACTCCTCTGAACCTTCCTAAGACACCCGTCCCTGGGGATTCTGGATTCTCCAGATCTGGGCGAGTGAATTGGTTTTCTTAAAGTGTCACGGAGCAGATGAAATGTTGAAGTACGGTTTTCAAGAGGGTGAAATAAGTTACACGTAAAAGATACCCTTCTAGTGGCTAAGTAGTAACAGAACCATTAAACTGTTAGGATGTGTTCAAAAAACATTTACTAACCATACATATGACTGATGTGTTAGATATGCATATATGTATGCCATCTCAGGTAACAGGTTCATCTCAGTCTTGCTATTCTTGTCTCTCTGGAACCCATCTATGAAAAGGAGCCATGATATGTGTGTGCTTACACACACACACACACACACACACACACACTTACTGTATATACATAAAGGCATGATATAGATACATATTCAATGTTACCATAAGTTTATTGTACATAAAGGCATGATATAGATACATATTCAATGTTACCATAAGTTTATTGGGTTATATAAAAAAATCATCTAGCTATTTTTGTGGTTTTCTTTCCATGGAAGAAACCTATTTGCATATGTACTGAATGAAGCTATCAGGTATGAAATAATTTGATTAACTTGGGGACTTCCAATGATAGCAGATATAAGACACATTAAGTCACGTTCCTGCAGACAGTCCTTCGGTGGCTTAGCACCAGTAGAACCCTGAAAGAGTGTGGGGTCCATCCAAGGACAGTAACACCATTTCTCTTGCTTTTCCAAGCATGTACTTTTTGTTTGACATTTCAGTTAATTTAAGTTTAATGTAGGATTAAAAATCTACATGAACTATCTCACGTTTCTAAGGTAGAAGTCAGCAAAACTCAGCATTTGCTCCCTGCTGGTAGGACGGACACAGCCTGGTTCCTGTACAGCCAGATGGAAGAGAAGTTGGGGGATGAACCCGCAGGGGAGGGTGGAAGTCAAGACTGACTGGGAGAATTGGTTCTACCGTGGAGCTCAGCTACTCTGAGATCTCAGCTAGCTCTGGGGTTGAGATCGCTTTTCCGATTTAATTTAAGCTGAGAGAGGAAACACGTGGCTTTTTAACCCTGTCAGGTTGGGCGTTGTATGACTTTGAACAAGGTGGTCTCTATTACTGAGATCAATGCTTGTTGAGGGAGGAATTCCCTGGTGAGCCATCAGTAGCTAGTAGACTGAGCAGCTGGGCCAGGAATGAATCAGCACTCAGAGGGAAACGGCACAGTATCCACTATCCCCTGGTTTTGTTACAAAGCTCACTGTGATTTAAAAAAAAAAAAAAAAAAAAAAAGGTTTCAGGTCATGGGTCCACTCAGAATAATGAAGGTAAGAAACAGCATGTTCAGTAGTGCTCTAGGCTCCTTTGGGCTCAGTGCAGAGTTGTCAGGGTTCATAAGGGAGTCTGTTAGGAGGTAGAGGAAAGTGAGACTCAATTTCTTCCTGGATTTCATGCTAGCATAGGTGGCTGTGCCACAGGGTCATAGCGTTTGCTAGCAATCACCCCTGTTCATGTCTGCGTGTCAAAGACGCAAGAAGTTATTACCAACGTTGTATTTCTTTTTAAATCTTTTTCAGAAGACTGATTGTAGTGCTCTCCTAAGAAAGAAGGCCTCCATTCCTAACCTCTGTCTGCTTTCTGCAAAAAGGACCCATTTTGTTTTGTCTGGATGCCAGGTGAGGAAGGCAACCAGCCCAGTGTTCTCAACAACACCGTCGTGATTTCCAAGTCAGGGAGGGTACGCTCTCGCGGCTCCTGCTTTTACCTAAGCAAAGTAAAGTTCTCCAGAGGTGGAAGGGCAAACATTTCTGGCCAACATCCTAGAATAGGCAAGGAGACAGCAAAGTGGGAGGCGAAGTCAGGGAGAACAAAATGTCTAGCATGATAAAGCAGGACTTTGGACTTGGCAAAAGGCACGACGGCCCTGCGTCTAAAATGAGACATGCTTAAGGCCGGAAGAAGACAGTCCTCTGCCTATCCCTTTTATACTTGGGACTGTAGTCAAGATTACACATTCTAGGCGCTCAGAGTGGGGGCTCGAGCCCTGGCTCAGAAGCCTTCTGGTCTAGTGCTCCTTCTGTGGAACCAGACCTTACTCCTGTTCTCCAAAGAGGAGCTAGCAGGATCTGTGGCATTTAGACAATATGGAGAAAGTGGTGCCTTCAGTGAAAAGGGAAAGGATGCTCAGGGACCTGGGATGCTTTGGAAGAGGGGCTGGCGAGAAAACTGCTACATGCAGGAGCTGGGGTGAGGGAGGTATCTTTTCCCTATATAACCAGACAGAGCGTAGTATCAGGTTGGAAATGGGGCAGAAATTCTGTTGTTCCAGGAAGGTGCAGCCAAAGCAAGGCAGCATGGCAGATGTCATGGAATGGGAAGAGAAATAAGATCTTTGCTTAGGCCTGGTGGTGGTGGCGTACGCCTTTAATCCCAGCACTCGGGAGGCAGAGGCAGGTGGATCTCTGTGAGTTCGAGACCAGCCTGGTCTACAACAGCTAGTTCCAGGACAGGCTCCAAAGGTACAGAGAAACCCTGTCTCAAAAAACCAAAACCCCCCCTCCCCAAAAAAAAAAAGAAAGAAAAAAAGAAAGAAAGAGAAAAAGGCTTCATATTTCAGGGAAGTTTTATATTTGTTATATAATTAGGAGGAAGGCATCCCTGATGGAGAGATGCTCTTTATCACCTTGCCCTTTGCCACTGCCCGTGGCAGGTGGAAGAACCTTCCCTGAGGTCATAAGAGCAGGAGAGCCGGTCCTGCCCCTCACCAGCTGCAGCACTCAAGAGAACAGGCCCTGCACCTCGCTTGGGCAGAACAGTAGAGCTGGCCCTGCCAGTGGAAGTGTAGGTGTGAGCATGTGTGAGCCCTGAGTGTGTGGGCATGGGAGAGCTGGCCCCATTACTCGTCTGTCATGAGGTGGCATGGGCGAGAGAAATAAGGCACCCCCTCACTCCTTGCCACCTGCAGCAGACAGGAGAGATGGCCTTGGGGGCAACAAGAGTGGGAGAAGCTGAACCTGCCCCTCAGCAGCTGCAGCTCTTGGGAGAGCAGGACCTGCACCTCATGGAGGCAGCACAGTAGTGGTGGTATGGTGGTGGTGGTGGTGGTGGTGGTGGTGGTGGTGGTGTGTGTGTGTGTGTGTGTGACATCCTTGAAGGTGTGAGAGCAGGAGAACCGGTCCTGCCCATTGTTGCCTGAGGCACTGGGTAAGCTAGTCAGTGCAGCACTGGAGAGCTTGCCATGTTGGCGAGGGTACAGGAGAGCTGGTGGGCTGACCAACTCAGCTACCGCCCATGTCCAGATCCAGGGCTATGAGGTGGCCCACTCCAACATCCACTCAATCTATGATCTGCTGGAGTACATCAAGGGGCTGGTCCTGTAGGATCTCCATGACACAGGGAAACAGCAGGATATCCAAGAGGAGTCCCAGCGAGGATCCAATATTGATAATGTAGCAGAAGCCAGAGAACTTGAATCAGGCCTATGCCTCATTGTATTGGACATTTCCAGGTAAAGATGTATGGACTTAAAGAGTGTACCATGAAACTCACTGTGATACAGTACAGCTTCCATGATGAGATTTTTTTTTTAAATTTATGTTTGGAGGCAGGTTGCAAGGGCAGAGGACAGATACAAAGGGATGGGGAGAAGAGTGGAATTGGGGTGCATGATGTGAAATCTACAAAGAATCAATAAAAAGTGAAGAAAAATGAAGGCACAGAGAAGCACCTCCCAAATTTATGCACAACGTCTCTCGATACCAGCATCCCTAATTAGTACTTTTTCATCAATATAATCATATATCTGAGAGTAGCAACTTAAAGGAGGGGAGTTTTGTTAGGGCTCCCAGCATAAGAGGATGTTGATCTGCTATTGGGGAGGGCATGTCAGTTGGGGGCAGCTCTGTCTGTTAAAGCAGGAACTGCGAAGCTGTTCATTCACAGCTTGGCTGATCAGGAAGCAGAGGAAGGAAAGTAAGCAGGGGTTGGCTATAGCCCTGTTGCCCACGTTTACCTGGGGGGCTGTCTGGTAGGTTCACAGTGTTCCAGAACGGTACCAGCAGCTGGGGACCACGTATGTGTTCAAACACATGATCCTATGGGGTACACTGTTTCCGTTCCAACCATAACACCCCCTTACCAAAGTGGGAGACTTTTTACAACTGATGAAGCTATCCCGCATTGCTATTACTCAGAGCCCATGATTTAAATGAAAACTCTTCGGGGTGTGGAAAAATGTCAGCGATGTGTGTCCCTCATGTCTACCACCATACAGAGTATTTTTCCAACTCTGTTCTCAAACTGAGCAATGGTGGTGCATGCCTCTAATCCTAGCACTCAGGAAGCAGGCGGATCTCTGTGAGTTTGAGGCCAGCCTGGTCTAAAGAGCTAGTTCCAGGGCAGGCTCCAAAGCTATGGATAAACTCCGTATCAACACCCCCCACCCCAAATCTTTATACTCCTCCATTGCTGTTGAGAGTATAAACTTGTATAGCCACTTTGGAAGTCAATATGGTGATTTCTCAGAAAATTAGGAAACAACCTACCTCAAGATACAGCAATACCACTTTTGGGCATATACCCAAAGGATGCTCAATCATACCACAAAGATATATGCTTAACTATGTTCACAGCTGCATTGTTTGTCATAGCCAGAACCTGGAAACAATGTAAATGCCCCTCGATCAAAGAACAAATAAAGAAGTTATGGTACATTTACGCAATGGAGTACTACACAGAGGTAAAAAATAATGACACCTTGAAATTTGTGGGTAAATGGATGGATATAGAAAACAGCTGTTCTAGAGTGAGGTAACCCAGACCCAGAAAGACAAATATCATATATACTCACTCATAAGTGGCTTTTAGACTTAAAGCAAAGAAAATCCAGCCTACAATTCACAATCCTGGAAAACCTAGACAACAATGAGGATCCTAAGAGAGGCATACATGGATCTAATCTACGTGGAACATAGAAAAAGACAAGCTCTCCTGAGTAAATTGGGAGCATGGGGACCATGGGAGAGGGTAGAAGGAGAGGGGGAAGGAAGGGAAGGAAGTGGAGAAAAAAAAATATAGCTCAATAAAAAGAATAGAAAAATTATTGATCTTTTTGCTGTTTCCCTAGGTTTCCCCTTTTCAGGGTCCGCACAGATGGAACCATATAATATATGGTGATTTCAGATTTAAGTTATTCACTTAACAGCACACATTTAAAGTCCCTTCATGTATTTTCATGGCCGGTTCCTTTACCCACTCATCTAGTCAACAACAGTTTCGTTGGTTCCCATTTTTGTAAACTGTGGATAAAGGCGCTGTAATAATTCATGAGCAAGTTTTTATGTGAAAATGAGTTAATTCCCAGATCCTTTATGTAGGTAACGATCAGCAGTTGCTGGGTTGCAATACCAGTGTGGCTAACTCTGTAAGAAACATCCAAACTGCCTTCCAAAGTCTTCCAACAATGAGTGCCTGTTGCTTCACCTCCTCTTCAGTATTTGGTGTCTCGGGGATTAGGACCACTCTAAGAGGTGCACAGTGGCATCCCATCACTGTTTGAAATCACAGTAGATCATAAGAAAGATACTACACATCTTTCTAGGTTCTTGTCAGCATCTCCTGTATCCCTGGGGAGGAACTTGTTCAGATGTATCCTTTTCTAGGTTCTTGTCAGCATCTCCTGTATCCCTGGGGAGGAACGTGTTCAGACGTATCCTGTATCATTGGTGAGGGCTGTGCTGCTTTTGAACAACTGAGCTGTTCATAATAATCCTTTTGAGTTCCAAGAGCTCTTTGCGTATTTCAGATATCAATTCTTTGTCGGATGATTCTTTATCTTTTCTCCCAGCCAGTGGCTTATCCTCTTGTTTTGATATTACCTATCGTAGAGAAGTTTTCTGTTATGGTGAAGTCCACATTATGGACTGTCTCTCTTGTAGATCCTAACTCTGGCGTTGCATGTAAAACATCCTGTTCCTATCCATAACCTGTGTTAAATTCCTACCTGCTGGACTTTTGCATTTTGCATTAAAGTGTTTGATCCACTATGAGTTAACATTTTCATGTGTAGGATTATGTCTTGATTCATTTCTCCATGTGTCAACGCACAGCTGCTCTAGCACGGTTATTAAATAGACCATCTTTGCTCTATTTTGTTGCCTCTGCTTCCTTGTGAAAGTCCCGTTAAGTATAATCTCGGTGACTTTTTCTGTTGCTGTGTAATAAAATGCTCTGGTAAAAGCGACTTACAGAAGAAGGACTCATACTGGCTTAGTTTCAGGGGCATACAGTCCAACATGGTGGAGAAGGCACGGCAGCAGGAATAGGGGGCAGTGGCCACAAAGACAGGAAGGAGGGAGTTAACAGGAAGTGGATCTAGGCTAGAAAACCTCAAGGCCCACCTTCTGAGATCTATTTCCTCCAGTAAGGCTCCACGACCTCCCATGACAACATCAC
>JAQHUG010000251.1:9990-25355 GCA_028555095.1 Dicrostonyx torquatus | reverse complement strand
GTGTACTCTGGAGGATTTTAAGTTAAAAAATTGAGAATTTAATTATATTAACATTTGAGTTGATAAGTATTTGCCAAACAGCTTGAGCCTCACATGAATCAGAAATTTGTGATGGTCTATAAAACTGGTTTGGAAATGTGAGCCGTGAAGGGTTATTTCTCAATTGCTGACTCTTTTTTAAAGATCTGGCATCTATCTCTGATCAGGTAGGGAATTTTTCCTCTAAGTTTTCAGAAACATTTATCCACACAGAGATATATACAAATGAACACACACAAATAAACTTACATACACATTAGCACATACATACACACATGCACACACATTCACACACATAATATCATATATCCTAAGGTTCACTCTTTTAACAATATTTCTATAGTTGAATTGTTTTATTTTAAAATTTTATTTGAGAAATAGTATGGTGTATTATAAGGTATCGATGCTGTGTTTTGGTATAGGTAGTCATTGAGGAATGATTAAACCAAGGTAACTAGCATATCATCTCATGTTTATTTTTTATGGTAAGAATATCTGAAATTTACTCATTTTTAAATATATCATGCTTTAGTATTGACTATATTCATCGGGGTATAAAATAGATGCCAAGAATTTATTCCTCTTGTCTGACACTATATGTGTTTTAGTTTGCAATTTTAAGGACAGGGTCATAATCTGCAGACTCGGCTGGCCTGAAACTCATCCGTAACCCAGGCTGACCTCAAACTTGAGTCACGTTTTGTCTCAGCCTTCCAAGTACTGGGGTCATAGGCATGTGCCACCATGCCCAACAGCTTGGTACATTTCAGGGGACATCCCAGCCCCCCCCCCAACATCCCTATTGGATTCCGGTAACTACCATTCTACCGCATGCATATGCATTTGATTTTTATTTTTCTCTTGGAAGATTACACACAAATGAACTCAAGCTAGCCACGGTGGCATGTGCTTCTAAACGCGAGTCTATAACAAACCAAACTGCACGTTCATGATATATATCATTGGTAAGTGCTTGCATGACTTATGTAAAACTCCGGGTATCAACTCTGAGCTCTGTAAAACTAAGCTGAATCAAATGAAGCGAGGAGTGGGATTATCCAGTATGTCCTATGCCCGGCTTATTTCACCTAAGTACAGTGTTCTCCAGGTGCAGTCATGATTTTATAAATGACAGAATGTGACATTCTGAGACTAAACAGCAAGCAGATTTCTGTATCTACACTCAGTGACAAGTACAGAGTGAGGAGAGGCTCTCGGCAAGGCAACATCACAGTGTGGACAGTGGCTGCTAATGATAAAAAGGACTCAGGAGATACACAAATTCTTTGTCATTTCCTTACCAGAAGGGTAGAAGCTAATGTCCCACCCCTTCAATTAGTAGTAGCTTAACCAGCAAAATACAGTGAGAGTGACTTCCTGAGGGTTCCAAGACTAGAAACCTGGCAGATGTCTCATGAGCCTCTTTGAGCACCTTCTCTAGGACCTAAGAAGTCAGAGTCCTCTTAGATCAGAATGCTGGAGACAGCAGCCTATGAAAGATGTCAGTTGGGATCCTCTAGGTCAGCCCAGCGTCTCATGGACCAGATGCTTCACGGAGTCGAATTGCTGATCTGCAACATTTCAAACTTTGATAATGTGTCTATTGGTTTGCGCTGCCAATTTTTGGAGTAACCTATTACATAATGAAAGATGGGAAAAATAAGATTATTTTTTAGCTTGTATTTTACATTTATTGGTTCATGTGTATGCATGTGTGTGCATGTGTGTGTGTGTGTGTGTGTGTGTGCCGTGGAACCTGTGTTGACAACTCTTACAAGACAACTTGTAAGAGCTGGTGTTCTCCTCCTACAAAGAGGTGGAACTTAGGTTCAGGCCTGGTGGCAAGAGCCTTTATGTCGTGAGCCATCTCGCTTGCCCAACATTTCATATTTTAAACCAAAAGTTGAGATGTAGTGTTGATAGAAGTGAACCTTCTGGGGCTGGGTGGGATGTGGGGTGGGGTTGGGTGAGAAACAAGGCAAAAGACACATTGGATGTGTGTGTGTGTAATGTCTGTAAGGTAATAACATTGTATTAGGATGAAAATGATACCTTATAAACTGTGTGAAGAATTAAGTTGCTTTTCTTGAGATTTTTCCAATTAACTAGTGACAGGAAATTGGTCTGGGAAGAAAAAAAAATGCATAATTATTTCTTTCATGATGAATGTGCATTCCTGACACCTCTGAGGACTAAGATTGTCCTGCAGGGAATATGATTAAAATTAAAAAGAGGGAAAACAAAATAAGTGAGTCAGCTCTTGATCACGCTGCTGTATTTACCCACAGAAAGGAGGCAGCTCTCAGGTGGGCTTTTGTTCGAGTAATGTTCTGAAATCCTTGTGTAACACAACAATATAAAAATCTCAATTCTCCCAAATGGTTTGGGGGCGAGTTCAGCTCTTGAGCCCCTGGGGGGCTCAGTTCCCAAGGAGACTAATCCCACTTGCTCAGCATTAGGCATCACCAGGAGGAAAGAGCTCTCCATTGGAGATCTGCAGATCCCCTGGTGCAGGCCGGAGTTGAGTCCTTCTGCTCTATAGGAAGTGAAAGGTATTGATGTCAAAGCCATCAAGTGAATACTTTCACTCAGGGGGGAGGAGGAGGGGGCTGAGGGGCCTGGCAGGAGTGAGCCACTGGCTCAACTAAAACCAACTTCATCTCAGATAGAACACTTCCGAAAAAGAAAACAGATGTAGGAGAAAGCAACGGAGGCCATGAGTTCGACAAGGTCTGGGTAATAGAGCTGGATAAGTTTAAGCTCTAGGCACTTCCTCTGGTTTTAGAAATGGAATCATTTAAGCAAAAGTTATTATTCTCTGTTGACTCTTTCCCATAAATGTCACTGCTTTCACTTACTATGCCTCTCGGTTGTTCTTTCAGAGAGAGACTGCATATTTGCTTGAAATACTCAGGCATATCCTTTAAGTCTTTGCTCCAACACTGCCCTGTCTTTGTAAATAGCTTCTTTTCTTGGGTCAGTCTTGAGGGTCCTTTTACCCCATCAGCTCTGGAGCCTTTAATTTACTTAGGTCATAAACACAATGACTCGTATGCATATCTGTCTTTTCCGTTAGAACATATACTACAATGACTCGTGTGCATGCCTGTCTTTCCGTTAGAACATATACTATAATGATTTGTGTGCATGTCTGTCTTTCCGTATGCATGTCTGTCTTTCCACTAGAGCATATACCACAATGATGCGTGTGCATGTCTGTCTTTCCTTTAGAAAGAGCTGGAATCATGGCTTCTTCCCTCTGCATCCCTAGTATTTACTCCAGTATATACACTGCCCAGGGTGAGTGTCAATATTTTTTCTGCTGAATGAGTAAGTGACTGGGTGGGCATAGACGGCAGTGTTGTGAACCATGAAAAGTTATACATATTTTACTTTCTATACACACAGTTGTCAAAAACGTTCACTTCTATGATCTTGTTGGTTTTTCACCAGACAGTTCTCCTGTTATTTCTACGTATATGTTAGAGTCCACAGGAGAAGGTTTGTACTCTCAGACAATAAAGGCAACACTTTGCTCCAGGGACAGCCTTTGGTATAACTTCAGCACTCCGTCCACTGTCCTCTAAAGTCTGTATAGCCCACAAGCACAGCTGCTCCCTTGCACTAGGAAATAGGCACTTGGTTGGGGACAATGGACAAATGATGTTGATTTTATGGTCCATATGTTGGAATAGAATGGGTTGGACATAAGAAATCAAGAACATGGAGTTCACTGGGTCCCTATCTTATGCCAGAAGGAGGAAGCGAGGTAGCCTTCACCATACCAGAAGTCGCATTTGCCT
Source organism: Dicrostonyx torquatus (assembly GCA_028555095.1). NCBI lineage: Eukaryota > Metazoa > Chordata > Mammalia > Rodentia > Cricetidae > Dicrostonyx > Dicrostonyx torquatus. The sequence goes on along the minus strand of JAQHUG010000251.1, from coordinate 21,513 downwards.
CCTAGGTCATATGACCTCTCAAAGCCCATGGGAATAGTTATGACTATTCTTGTTTCTCAGATGAGGAATGGAAAGGATATGGAAAAGTTAGCTTTGATGTGTAGAATTCCAACTTTCTAGGAATGAAGGATTTTTTACAGGTGAATCTTCATAGTCCATTTATTTTAAATATGATTATGTTATTGAATTATGGTTTCTTTCAGACTTTCTAGTATAGAATCTTGTGCAGTGGGCCTCTGGGCATTTCTAATTGAATTCTTGGCATCTCTACTGGACTCTGTGTGTCCCCGGTCTTGGACATCGCCGACTGAACCTAAAGGAAATGGCAATTGCGCCAACTCGGATTAAAATACAGAGTTTGATTCAGCTTTATGGGTTTGTTTAAGGGCCTCTTCCCATAGCTTAGATAAAGCCCGTCTTTTTTGGTAAGGGTGTATGCATGCTGCAACATGTTCTGTTATTGCTGCAGAAAAATGGGGCTTCACAGGAAGACTTTCATGCTCGGTGACTGTTATGTACAGGGCTTTCCTGTTTGGCCATCACTTAATCCTCATAAGTACCTGTGACAGAGAAGACATGTCAAGGAGGGCAGCCATATCCAGGCTGCTTCTTTTTATAATACATACTTTATGTGCCCAGCGAGGTGAGCAGCCACACCCATGTGCCCAGCCAGGTGAGCAGCCACAACCGCGTTTAACAAGAGTAAACTGTAACCAAAGCAAAACGTGATGAGCCGGTTTGTCCAAAGCCTTGGACTCAAAAGAGCCAGGCTTTCAATCCCACTCATAAGACAATTGAATGGTAAGGCTTAAACCAGAACCCAAAACCTTTTCATGCTGGACCGTGTTGTTCAGTTTCTCTGTCTCAGGAATGAATTTCCGGAAAAGTATCAAGGGGATCATTTAAAGACAATGGAAATGTGTGAAGGACAATCCACATGACTTGGGAGGTAGGACAGAGGAAAACCTAAGGGGCTGGGAGCTGTGCACATGCCCGCGGGTGGCCTGGAGTGGGGGCTCTCTCTCTCTCTCTCTCTGTCTCTCTCTGTCTCTCTCTGTCTCTCTCTCTCTCTCTCTCGCTTAGGGAGACTGACTTCTTCCTCATTTGCCTTTTGGGCCAAGTGCTGGCTTCGATTTTCTTCAAGCTGGTATTAACTTCTAACAACCAATCAGTAGTAGTAAGAACTTGAGGGTCTCGGGAAACTGATCAGAATCTTAGACTCAGAGTTTGAAGAAACAGAATTTTCCTCCTGCGTTCTGGGAATGGCATCATTTTGGGAACGGCATGGTCTGACTGGGCTAGATGTGTCTGTGGCCAATTCTCTGAACTTCTCAGAGGTCCGGTTTCTTTTGTTGAATGATGATAAAAACACGCAGTTCACGAGGTTGTTGGACAGGATTAGAAGTGATAATAAAGCACGGGCAATGGCTCAGGGCAAACGTCCAGAAGCTGCAAACTAGAGGACCTCATGCTTCCAGAGTTGAGATTGAAACTCAGGTTTGTGGACTCAACGTCTACTTTACCTTAGGCACCCAGTCCAGAGCCAGAGCGTGTTTTTACAGGGGCTGAGCTGGGTTTGAACACAGGCTTTCTCCTCACTCCCAGCAGTTGAAGCCAGTCAAAACAAATGCCCCGGGGCACAGGGCAAAGAAAGGGTTAAGGCCTGGGAAAGCTCAGAAAACAAGAAAAGCCCGAATTCACCCCCTTGCTCCACCCCCTAAGCCTGGCTAAGCAAGCTCCTCCCCTCCGCTACCGGGGCGGTCGCCTGGCTCTCCCACCCTCCGCCCCTGGCTTACAAGATCTAATGAGCTCCCCCGGGAGGTTGAGCCGTGAGCCCGGGCCGGAGCGAGCTGGTAGCGCCGCGCCTAGGTGGGAGCGGGCCGGGAGCGGACGGGCCGAGCTGCGGACGGAACAGCGGCGATGGCGGTTCAGGCTGCGCTGCTCAGCTCGCACCCCTTCATACCCTTCGGTTTCGGAAGTTCCACGGAAGGGCTGGTGAGCGCCTTCGGAAGTTTGGACAAGGGCTGCTGTTTCGAGGACGAAGAGAGCGGGGCGCCCGCGGGAGCGCTGCTGTCGGCATCAGAGGGTGGGGACGTCCGCGAGGCCACCCGCGACCTGCTTAGCTTCATAGACTCGGCGTCCAGCAACATCAAGCTGGCGCTGGACAAGCCAGGCAAGTCCAAGAGGAAGGTGAACCACCGCAAGTACCTGCAGAAGCAGATCAAGCGCTGCAGCGGCCTCATGGGCACCGCGCCTCCTGGACTGCCATCCCCGAGCGCGCCGGACGCTCCAGCTAAGCGGCCGCCGGGCGCCCCGGGAGCCCCAACCGTCGCCGCCCCGGCGCACTGCAAGGCCACCCCGAGGAGGGAGGCGACACAGGCCGCGGCTGCCGCCAGCCTACAGAGCCGGAGCCTGGCTGCCCTTTTCGATTCTCTGCACCAAGTCCCCGGGGGCGCAGAGCCGGCAAGCGGTGGGGTGACCGTGCCGATCCCGGGCCTCGGGGCAGCGAGCGCTGCGGGCGACGGGGCCGCCACAGCAGGGAGCTCTGCGGCCCCAGGCACCAGAAAGGTTCCTCTGCGCGCCCGCAACCTGCCCCCGTCCTTCTTCACTGAGCCGTCCCGGGTGTGTGGCAGCGGCAGCGGCATCGGTGGCAGCGGCTGCGGCTGCGGCCCCTCCGGCCAGGGCGTGAGCTTGGGTGACCTAGAGAAAGGGGCGGAGGCCGTCGAGTTCTTCGAGTTGTTGGCGCCGGACTTTTGCGCTGGTAACGAGTCCGGGGTCTTGCTGGCTGCAGAGCCTCTGGACGCGTTCCCAGCTGGAGCCACAGTCCTACGGGGACCCTTGGAGCTGGAGTCGGGCCCCTTTGAGCCACCAGCGATGGTAGGGAACCTACTCTATCCTGAGCCGTGGAGCGCCACGAGCTGTCCTCAGACCAAGAAGCCTCCTCTGGCTGGTGTTCGCGGAGGCCTGACCTTGAACGAGCCTGTACGCCTCCTGTACCCCACCGCCTTGGACTCTCCAGGTGGGGAGGACACACCAGCTTTGGCCTCTTTTCCCCCCTTCTTCCCAGATTGCGCGCTGCCGCCGCCCCATCAGGTGTCCTACGATTACAGTGCGGGCTACAGCCGCGCGGTTTACCCCAACCTCTGGAGACCCGACGGGGTCTGGGAAGGGGCGTCTGGGGAAGATGGGACGCATCCAGACTGACTGTGAGGTACCCTTCGTTTCCCTTATGACTGCTGTGTGGGTACCTCCTGAGTGGAGAGACGATGTGAAAACATTGAGTGAAGACAAATGGGATTTCAAACGACAGCAACTACAACAAAACAAACCACGATTCATCTAAGAAAAGAAACTTCAAGACGAGATGAAGAGGAGTGGAGAGTTGTTTTCATCAGAATCTCAGATTTTATTTTCTTTAATTCTAAGTGGCCCTTTTAGATTCTTACTTGGGCAAGAAGAGAACTAAAATCCCGAGAGAGGGTTTGGGGACTAATCGGGTGGGATGATGGAAGGGTCAAGAACAAGACAGGGCTTTTGTAGCCACCTGCCTCATCTCAGTTCAGCCAAGGTCAGTGTGTTGAATGTCTGTCCTTACCCCTTTGAAGCAGCGCCCTGGTGTCCCCGCCCCCTTGAGTACATTATGAATTAAAGCCCATATTGAAAGAATCAGAGCAGAGATATGTGGTCATTGAGTCCAGTGTCTTCTTAGTCTTAGTGTTTTCACAGATCTCTCAGCCTTGCTAGGTGGAGGCTGCGAGCGACAGTTTGGTGTTGATAAGGCCCTGTCCCAATGGTGACCTCCCTTCCTTTCACTTTTTCTTTTTCTGCTGTTTTTTGGGAGTAGGGTAGTGGGTGCAGGCTGACAGTGCCATTACATCTATTTTTTTTTTCCACCGTGCTGGTTATTGAGCCAAAGGCTTCAAACACGCTAGGCAGAGGTCTCCCACTGAGCTTTATCCGCCTCCCCCACCAAGCTCTGAGTGTGATTTTCTTCTTTCATTCTTGAGACACCCGCCCCACCCCAGCCCCACACACTTTTCTTAGTGTACCACTTACCTCGCTCTTGCTCTAGCCCCTTATTGCTCTCTATTTCTGTTCGCCTCCTTTGGCTCTCCTAAATCTCCGAGTTAGGAGAAAAAAAAACAAAACAAAACAAACAAAAAAACCCAAAAACCTGGCAAGCCTAGAGGCCCATTTCTCTTTCCCGTTCTCCTTTTAGCAACCATTTTGGGACCGGGGAAGGGAGACAGGGTCTAGCCTCTTTGTTTCTAAGTTTCCTTATTACAACAGAGAGTGACAACCTTTCCCCACTTCTAACTTTGCAGCTATTTGGGTGGCTCAGAAGTTAAACACACAAAACGTCTTGAGATTGTTGCATTGCTTGGACCAGCCGGTATATATGTATTTTTTATAAGCATGTAAGCGGCTTCTGCCCTGGAAACCACTGGACAAGCTATTCTCACATTTTGTTTGTTTGTTTTCTTTTGGACCTTAAGAGAGCTGTACAAGTTTACTCTTTTCCGGCTGCATCCGTGTGTCCCACATCCTTGCTCCCCATCCTACCTGATCTTACTCACTCCTTCCTGTACCTTACCATGATAGGAAATGGCAGAGGGTACAAAGTTTCCAAGGGGGATTTTATGTTCTCTTTATAACCAATGGAATATGGGGGGGGGATGCACGGGGGTTGGGGTGGGTGGATGGAGACTTCAAGGGGGGAAAGTCAGAGAAATAGTTTACCCAGTCCTGGATGTGGCTGGGAGGAGTCATAGCACCATCAGGATGATGGAGGGCCAGAGGAAGAAAGCCCCTGTGGGAGGTGAGCAGCTGGAGGTGCAAGAGGAGGATCACTGAGTACAGACCCGCAGGTAAGAATGCAAGAAAAGACCCAAACCCAGAGACAGAGTGGGGGACGTCTACAGACTGACAGCTGCTCCTGCACAAGGCAGCCCAGATAGATTGTCAGAACAGCTACATGTGGGGAAAAAACAAAAAACAAAAAAAACCAGTGTTGCTGCCAGAGATAAAAAGCCAGGATCGATGCCGCAAAAATCAAAAGCAGTGCTGTAGATTTTGGAAAGGGATTGTTCAAAAAAAAAAAAAAAGTCTATGAAGCAATGATGTGTAGAGCTCCAAGTGCTATTATCGAGTCCCTCTTCTCTGAGCAAAACTTTTCTGAAGAAAACTTCGCAGGAGACAGAGCAGTAACCGAGAAAAGAACCTTCTAATCCGGAAACCTGGCTGCTGCGTTCCTCCACAGCGGAGAAACGGGGTCCACTTCACTGTGTTAAGGGCACCGCCACTCAACAGCCATTCACCTTCTCTAAGTTGTTTTATAGTGAGAATATTCCAGGGTAGAATTTCACAGTCAGACTTTAACACCGCGGCTGTGGCTGTTCGTAAGGTTTGCCCTCACCGTGGTGCTTCTTGATTCCCTTCTTTCTTCTTATCCAGTTTAGTAAGAACACAATCTCTTTTGATCAACACCGTGTTTGTTCTGCCTTCCGTTCATGATGATAATGCCAACACCCCCTGTTTCTATGTGCCAGGCGCCGAGCAAAGCATCAGTTGACTAATTATCTTTCTGGGCACGGGGGGGGGGCAGTTGTCAGTTGCTCCTCTGAAAGCCGAGGCTCAGACAGGCAAAACACTAACATTGAAAGCAAGCGGTGGAGCCGGGCGGTGGTGGCGCACGCCTTTAATCCCAGCACTTGGGAGGCAGAGGCAGGCGGATCTCTGTGAGTTCGAGACCAGCCTGGTCTACAAGAGCTAGTTCCAGGACAGGCTCCAAAGCCACAGAGAAACCCTGTCTCGAAAAACCCAAAAAAAAAAAAAAACCAAAAAAAAAAAAAAAAAAAGAAAGCAAGTGGTGGTTCAGATCCATGAGTACTTGGCCACTAAAATCTGCCTGTCATTTGTGATGGTTTCCACACGCGGGGTTTCCAGCTGCTATGCTAAACCAGTGGCAGAATTTCCAATCCTTAGCGCTGCTGAAATTTTGGGTACAATTCTTTACTTTGCTTGCTGTTTTGTGCATGACCAAGTGTTTAGCAGCAGCCTGGGCTTGTCCATTAGATGCTACTGGTACTCTGCCGGTTGTGATGATAAAATCTATCCCCATTGACACATGTGTCCTCAGATGCAAAATTATTACTAGTTGAGAATTATTATGCTAGACAAAGATAATCTCAGTGACTTTGGGGGGTGTCCAGCACTTTCACATAAATCTTACTCATTTACTTATTTATTATTTTATTTACTATATATATATATATATCTCATTTAGTTTTGATATAGGTACAAATTTAGGTGCTGTTATTTTCCTTATTATTATTGTTGGTTAAATAATAAAAAAGGCCAAGGGAAGGATTACAACAGTTAACTTAGTTTCATCTTATTATTGTTTATTTACCAGTCATGGTTCATTTCCTGTATTGAATTGTGGTTTCCCCGTTGACAAACTGGAGAACAATTATTACAGAGGACTGCTGTAAGACTTTGCCATAAGGTGCTTACAAAAGCTCACCAAGAGGGAAAGGTAGTATTTGATAACCCAGGCTTGGCATTATGTTAAACTGTCTTGTTTTCCAGGCTCCTCTGTGTACGGGATCCTGACATGAAGCCCAATGGGAGGCATCCTCTCAAAGACCACTGGCTGAAGGAGGTTCCCCATTGCTTTCATAGAACCCCAACCCATTTTCCCACCTCTGATTCCTCTTTTTCCCATGTTCCCTTTCAATCTGAGTTTATCTGAATCTGCTGTGTCACACACTGTATGACAGTGATGCTCATAGCATCCTTGCCAAAGGTGGACCTTCGTTTTATCTCTGGTGTAGCCACATAATTATCATAAAGAATTATTTTTTTTCTCAAGGAATGTAATGTCCTTGTAATTGTATGCCTGGACAAGCTTGAGACCCTGTTTAGTTGGTAACGATAATCGTGTATGAAGAACACATATTCTTTATTGCGTCTTCAGGCATGAGTTTTAAGAGTCATAATGTCCCACATCTTCACCTGTGTTCATTCAGGCTGCCACATACCCATTATCACACCAGGGGACACTGGCAAGATAGAGACCCTTTGTTTCAGTCACTCCTCCCCCATACTTTCCCAGCTTCTCTCTGCAGTTCTCAGGACCTCACCCTCCTCTTGTGACTCAGGGTCCTGCTGTCCCTGCTCCACAAGAAAACATCACTCCATTTATTGGCTTTATTCTGTATCATCAGCCTTCCTATGTCCTCATTTCCCCTTACATCTTGGAAGTAAATTTTAGGCATAAATTAAAAAGTTGCAAGGGGAGAGGAATACTTGAGTGGAAATCTCACCTTTTTACCAAGAGGCAAGCCTCTGGGGGAAGAACCCACGTGTTTTCCTCTACCTCGTTGGCTATTTGAACTTTTATTATTTCGACTCTAGTGTGATCAACATTCTAGTTTCCTGGGTATGCCCAGGTTTAAGACGGCAACTTGCACATACCGAGGAATCCTTAAATCCATAGTTTATTCTGCCTCTGACCATGATTCCCCAGGAATTGCTCCCACTGAGGTCCCACCGGAGATCAGTTTTCTTGCCTTCTGTCCTATATAGGAATAGAGATACTCCACTTTCCTAAACACTGAGAGACTACAGGACCTCATTTCCCTTCCCTTAACCTTGTGTCTTCACTCCTCACTGGAGCTCTTGCTCGTTGGTGTTCTTCGGAAACCCTTTGCCTTTCTTTGCTGCACTCCTGCCTTTCTCCTGGGAGATGGTCACTTTCCCGCACCTCCATCTATTCTGTATGTTCTGATGAACTCCACCCTGACCCAGCCTTGTACTTACAGCGTCTTTCCTCCACACTCGACAGTTGCTTCCATACACTCTAGACAGTATGTCCTGGGAACTCCTTAACCCCCCCCAATTCTATGTTTGAAATCGAGGATACCCTCAGACTGACTAGTCACAGTCAGCTTAACCACATTGCTTCCTGTAGCCGCTCCCATCCATCTAAATAGTTACTGAGGCCTGCTAAGTTAGTATACGTTTTTTGTTCATGATCTGACACCATGCTCAATAGACCCATATCTACATTCATATGAATTCATGTTTGTATAGTCTCTTACATAAGAACTGAAGTGTTGCTAGGTTATTGTCTAAATTAAGATGCATTTCTCTCTTTCAATAAATGACTTAATAAAACCAAAACAAACAAACAAACAAACAAAAAAAACCGCTTAGGCTCTTGTCAAAGAGTTCTAGGACACTGTTCCTCCCTTTTCCATTTATTCCTGAACTTAGCTAATGTTCATTAGACTGAAGCTACTCCCTCCCTGGTGGTCTCATGACTAGAATGATTTAACAGTAATTAGTGGGTTGAAGCTTCAGTTTGAAAGATACTGACTTAAATTCTCTCCTGTCTCTGTCTCAGTGGTATTTCCTTGGTGTGAACCCTCAGTACATGTCACCTGACCTACTCCATTAATGTCTTAATGACTTCTTGTCTCCGGGCTTGCAATCCTCTTGTCCATCCTCTCTATTTCTTTCTAAGGTGAGATATCAAAAAAAAAAAATCCCTGCCGGAACTTCTTTTTTTTTAAAAAAAAATATTTATTTATTATGTATACAATATTCTGTCTGTGTGTATGTCTGCAGGCAGGAAGAGGGCACCAGACCTCATTACAGATGGTCATGAGCCACCATGTGGTTGCTGGGAATTGGACTCAGGACCTTTGGAAGAGCAGGCAATGTTCTTAACCGCTGAGCCATCTCTCCAACGCCCCCTGCCGGAACTTCTATCCTTAAAATTCTTGAATGACTTCTTCCTGTTGCTTCCTTTGCCAACTTCAAAGTCTTTGCTTGTAGGTGTGGCTTCTGTCTCCCTCTCTAGCCTCATCCCTCACTCCCAGTGCATGCTGGACTCTGCATTCACTCCTGTACCCTGCAGCCCAGAGTGCACTCTCCTGACTTCTCTGATTTCCTCTTCCATCAGTGCCACCCTCTTTTAATTTTTCCCCTGGTTCTACTAAGCACTTGTTCTCAAATCTTTTATTCAATTGCAAGATTATCTTGTAGCAGTTGACTAGACGTTGTCAGATAGTTGCCCTTCCTCTGCCTTTCTTCACTGGGAGCTTCTGCAGTTGTATTGTTTTTGGAACTGGACAGCAGCAATGCGTGGTCGATGGCGTCTGGATGGATTTCTTAATTGTAAAGAGATTTCCCATTAGTTTTCTCATTTGAGCCTTACCTATGTCTTGTAAAACGGCATTTGCTGAGGACACAGGATGCAAGGAGAATCCCCCTTCTGTAAGAATTAACTTGTGGAAGAAATTGTGTACGGATGTAACAACCACGAGTGATTGTAGAGAAGCCTACAGGCATAGTTATTTTGTCTGGAACAGCACATGTGTGGCAGGCGGAGAGGACATTGGTGCTATGGCTTTAATTATTCGCTCTGTCTGTTCGGTGTAGCCAGACCTTTCCTCTGTGAGTCCGTTATACTAAAAACTTTTCTCTTCCCTCAGTGAATTTAAAGTTGAGGAGTAATTTCTTCCTTGCCAATGTGTGAATGATGAAGACCAAAGAAATGTCACAAAGGAAGTTCAGTTGACCACTGGATGGTACGAATAGTTTCAAAAGATATTATTTCTATAAATGCATTTCAAGTTAAGCATAACATTCATTTTTCCATATGCTTTGGGGCTGGTGGATGAAGAGAAAAGGAAGACAGGAATGAAAAAGTAAACAAATGTCTATATGCCTAGTAAAGGGAATCCACCCCCCTCCCACTTATTAGCAATACAAATTTAGTGGATATAATTGAATCCCCTAAAAGATATGCTGAAGAAATAACTCCTAGGGGCTCAGGATGCATCACTATTTGGATGTAAAGGTAAAATGAGTTCATTAAGGTAGAAGCTAATTCACTATGACTGGTGTATCTATGAAAGGAAAACTTGAACACACACAAAGACACACAGACACACACAGACACACAGACACACAGACACACACACACACACACACACACACACACACCAAAGATGCTTTTAAGAGACAGGGAAAAGACAGTCACATCTATAAGTCAAGAAGCACCAAGGATGACCAGCTAACACTAGACACTGTAAATCACGGAGCTGTTAGAGCATGGCTCTGCCCAAACCTTAAGCTCAGACTTGCAACCTCCAGAACTGGAATACAGTGTATTTCTATGATTTTGAGCCACCCAGTTTCATGTGTTGATATAAAAGCTCTATGAAAATGAAGAAATGCCTCCCATAATGACAACGATGAGAAAAAAAATCAATCATATTTATTGTATCACGTAAGTTCTTGTGCTTAAAACAGACTTATGTAACTACATTACGTTCTATCTCATACTAGGTGTGACAAGTTCTGAGCACTGGCAGGATCAAGATGAACCAGGGGTATTAACCCTACCAAACAAGAGCCTTCATTTCTTATAAGTTAGTTTTGGTTGAATTCAAAATTAGTGAAGAACATTATGGTTCGATTTCTTTCTTACTAGTTATGCAAAAATAACTTTTTTTTTTCCTCAGAGGAGGAAACAGTAATGAGGAATTGTTTGGATCTTCATTTGGTTCTCATGGAAAGTGATCACATGCTGCTTTTGTCATGTCTTTGAGGTCAAGGTTGCTGCTTTTGTCATGAAAATCCAGACATGCTTTCTTGTGCATGTGTGAAGACTTGGAAAGAGTGTTTTCTGATGAGGGAAACTTCCTGGGCGAGGAGAGTCATCCATGTAACATTAATTTAGTTGCTCATTCAAAGAGCATTTATAGAGCTTTTCTGGTGTGGGAGGTCCTTCTGTCTCTGTGTTGCTTTTCTTGATTAACGAATAAAGAAACTGCCTTGGCCTGTTGATAGGGCATAACTTAGGTTGGCATGGAAGACAGAACTGAATGCTGGGAGGAAGAAGGGCAGAGTCAGGGGACGCCATGGATCCACCACCTGAGATAGACACGCTGAAACTTTGCTGGTAGGCCACGACCTCGTGGTGATACACAGATTAATAGAAATGGGTTAAATTAAGATGTAAGAGTTAGCCAATAAGAAGCTAGAGCTAATGGGCCAAGCAGTGATTTAGTGAATACAGTTCTTATGTTGTTATTTCGGGGCTAAGCTAGCTGGGCGGCCAGGATGAACAAGCGGGCCCTCCTCCTACACTTCTCTGTGCCTTCCACTGTGTGCCAGGCATGAAGCTGAACGGATGAGAATAACATAGTTCCTAACTTAGGGAGCTTGTGCCTTAGTGGGCCAGATGGGCCTATGTCACATAGTCCTAGCAGCAAATAATAGGTTTTGAAGGTAAGGCATAAATGAGATGCCAGGATCATCGGACTGGTGAAACATGTTATGGAAACCTCCCAAGAACTGTCCCATCCCTCTTTCATTTTCTACATCTTTATTAAGCCACCTACTGAGAGTTGGCCCTGCTAAATGCTAGGGATATGAAGATGGGAAAGATGAACAAAGAATCGTACCTAGTGTGTGATGAAAGTGCAGGAACAATCATACATCCCA
>JAQHUG010000250.1:3000363-3031340 GCA_028555095.1 Dicrostonyx torquatus | reverse complement strand
TAAACTGTCTGGTATTTCCACTAATCTATATTTTTTGATTTATTTATTTTTGTTTCATGTGTGTAAATGTCTGGCCTGTGTATGTGTATGTATGTGCATTATGGGTACGCCTGGTGCTCATGGACATCCAAAGAGGGTGTCAGCTTCCCTGGAACTGGAGTTGCAGATGGTTGTGAGCTGCCACGTGGATGCTGGGATCTGAACCTGGGTCCTCTGCAAGAGTAGCCCATGTTCTTAACCACTGAGCCATCTCTTCTGTAATGTGAATTCTAATTGGTCTTAATAACAAAAACTTGGAGTCAGCTATCAGGGGGTGAAAGCAGAATGATCAGCTACTAGAGCTCTTACCTCTACCATTGCTCAGACCAAAGGGGCGATCCTGCCCTCGGACTGCATCCTCAGACTGCCTGCCTGAACTGCACTGAGCTCCTGTCTCCTCCTGTCTTATATTCCTCTCTCTGCCCAGCCATATCACTCCTGTCTCCTCCTCCCTAGAGCTGGGATTAAAGGCAGCTCTATTTCTCTTTTGGACTGGATCAATGTCGTGTAACCCAGGGTGGCCTTGAACTAACAGAGATCCATCTGATTCTGTCTCCCCGGTCCTGGGATTAAAGGTGTGTGCCACCACTGCCTGGCCTCTAATGGCTTAGCACTGCACTCTGATATTCAGGCAAGCTTTGTTTGTTGAAACACAAACAAAATATCACTACATTTTCAGCCCTTCTACCGATAGAATTTTAAAATGTCTTGGTTTATGACTTTGTTCTGTTACTATGAAAACTTGACAAAACTGTCACCACACGGAAACATGAAATATGGGGAACACGAACCTGCTTTCCCACACTATCCTCATGCATATTTGGCTCCAGAACGCTCTATTGCTTCCTTGGAGGTGAGAAATGTATGGTTTGGGTTTTTTCTGCTGACAATGCAGAAACTGGGCATGGTGCTGCGCACCTGGGGTTCCAGCACTGCAGAGGCCAAGGCAAGATGACTAGAAGTTCAAGGTCCTCCTCGGCTACATATTAAATTGGAGACCAGCAGGGCTAAAAGGTTCCATCCGAACGGGTAGGGGACCAATTGGACTCTGCACACAGGGTTCCCTTGCTCAGTCGATGCCAGTAAACACACTGCTTTCTGACATCCTTTTGTCCTGTGGCTGCAAAACAAACCATGCCACCTCACCCACAATGGAGCGGGCTGTCCAGAACAACCTACAGCCGTGTTTCCCAATCGGGTTCTTTGTACCTATTCCAGAATAAACTACTCTGTTCTCTTTGAAGCAAGAACTGCTTTTGTGTTGACACTTTTCAGGCTTCCTCACCACCACAGACCCTGGAGACCCTGCTGGGCATCTGGAGCCACAGCCAGCGCTGACACGGGCCCTGTGTGATCTTGCTTAGCTCATCCCCAGATCCTCTGGAGTACACGAGGGGTGTAGACTCAGCCGTTCCCAAGTTCTCTTCTAGCCTTGCCCAACCTGCCATCCCCAAATCAGGGCGTGAACTCCTGAGCCTATCAACGGAAGAAGAAACTTGGCTGACCCAAGATGGCCCATGTTTGCAAGGTCGGCTGAGAAGAGATCAGTCGGGACAGCCCTTTGTAAGCTGGGGAGGAACTGCAGAGGTTTTCCCACTCATGTTCCCGTGGAGCGTGCCTTTGACCTGTGCCTTTGACCTGTTGATGACATGAAAGAGGAAACTGGGCTTGAGTTTTGAGTCCACCAGAGCTTGTTTAAGGCCCTGCTCTGACCACCCACCCTCTGTGTGATTCCTGTGCGCTCAATCCGTCCCTTGCTGAAGTGAAAAACGGCTGTTGTGGAAAACGGAAGGCGGTCTGACTCCTCCAGCTCCTCGGTAAGTGTTCCACGGAGGTTGACTGCTTTCCTAGCAGTTCCCAGGAGCCAGGCCCGGGCGGCCACGCAGGGGCAGGGGTCAGGCCTGGAGGCAGACTGTCCCGGTGCTCCCAGCCAAGCCGCTGGCGAGTCTGGCGCCGCCGCTCTCGGGAGCAGGGGCCCAGAGCTCTCTCCTGAGCGTCTGGACAGGCCGAGGAGGCAGACGAGGCACAAGTGACAGCTGGGAAGGTTTAATTGCTCCTTAGTGGCTTGGGAGCACCTCCCTCCTTTGCCAGCGATCTGCATTTCAATGTGGGAAGAGTGGGAAGTAGGATGCTGCTCAAAGGGGTTACAATGATTAATCATTTAAAAAGCAAGATCTTAATTACAGGCCGCAATTTTTGCTATTTAAGGAGTCCATTAGTTGCCAGAAAGAAGAAGAAAAAAAATTAGCACAGGTTATTCTCCTCCCAAAGTAGAGTGGAGCAGGGAGGGGCAGCAGGGGGAGGACTCAGCTGCTGCTTTGGATGGGGAGGGCACGGGTCCCACCCCTGCAAGAGGCCTAGCCAGAGACAGGCCTTGGGCTATCTAGCAGGAGGTGGAAAGCACAGAGACCTGAGAATTGCCAGCTAAGTAGAAGCTGGAATTCCACCTGTGGGTGCCCCTGGAGGCCTCCTCAGTCCAAAGGCTGGTGGGGTCTACTCCTCCCCCACGCCCACTGACCCCTGACTGCTTGTTTAGGATGTTGGGTTAATTACCAGGCCTTCCCCTCTGACCTCTCTGTGAGTTTAAGTCTTGTCTGGGCTCCCAGTCCCCAGGGTGAATGTACAAAGGGGACTTGGGGTAGGGGTGGGGGAGGGCTGCATTGAGTGTTAGATAATAGCCAAGTTCCTTCAGTGGATTGATTTACTGATCCTCAGTGGGCTAAAGGGTCGGAAGATCATGGTTCCCTGAGACCCCAGCACCTTGTCGTGAGGAAGGGAGGCCCAGTTCAGGAGGCTTAGTTCTGCACTCTACAGAAGCCCCTTTATCCATCCCAGAAGACACAACAGGCAGCAAAAGGGACTTCTGCTGCCATAGGAATGTCAGCTCCCACCCCCACCCTGGTGTGGACGTGTGGACGCTACGAATCCCATCAAAACCATTAGCCCGGAGGAATGAAAAGCAGAAAGCCAGCTGCGCAGGGCTTCCTTCAGTCTCCCCTTCTCCCGGTGACAGCCTAGCCCGAGAGCAAGCTTGTGAACAAGTTGGGAAGTTTACCGGCCCACGCGAGGCAAAGGTTTGTTCCTCACGGGCCTCCTTGGACTGGGAGTGAAAGAAATGAGATCATGCCCATAAACTGCCGCCCCTGCCAGACTGATTAAATGCCTCTGAGCGTGTGTGTGAGCCGGGTGGGAGTCTGTTCTCCTGCGCGGTCCCCCAGAGGGCAGGCGGCTAAATTGGACTCGGTGATAATCCTAAGAGTTTGAGGGGGGTTGGGAGGAAAGACCTCAGCCACAGACCAAAAATATGGGTTTGAATCCAAAATGCCTAAGCTGAGTTCTTGGTGACTCTGCCCTGTTCTCTGTGTTAACCATCTTCTGATCCACCCACCAACCTCTTGGTGGGGGACAATTTTGACAAAATTGCCAGGCTATCTCCTAGGGTAGGAGCTGGGCAGACCTCCCTTCCCTTCCATGCTGATTAATTGTATGGTTAGGCACCCAAAACAAGCTGGGCTGCATTATTTCTGATGCGGGCTCTTTTCACTGGGCCCTGCCTTGAGCCACGATAATCAGCAGCTTTTAGCTTGTCACTATCTTGACACTCTTTACTTAGACTGGGAAACAGCATCAATGTGACGGAAATAATAATTTTATTATCTGTGTCAGCAGACCCAAAAGCAGGGAAATGAGCAGAGAGGGTCCTGTGGGCAGAAGCTGGGACAGAAGGAGGGCACGATGTTCCAGCCTCTAGAAGATGCTTTCTGCTGGAGACAGGTGTCAGGCCTGGGTGTGTGGCGAAGGCTCAGAAAGTCAAAGACTCTCCATTGGTCCATGAAGAGGTCATAGATTCAGATTTCTGACCCTCTTGAACCATGTCCTGTTCTCACTGCCTCTAAGAACTGACTAGGTCTGAAAAGTGCTCTGATTTCAGAGAATTTTAGAGGATTTCCGGGTACCAGTATCCCTTCTTTTCTGACAAACGGGAGTCCCATCCACCAGCCCAGAGCATGTCTTTTTGTGAAAATTAGCAAAGATCGCCCCCTTGAGGCAGATGTAGCCTTTGCAGACACATAACTTCCAATCAAGAATAGGCGGGATTTTTAACCCACCCGGTGGTGGTGCTGCTTCCTTCCCTAGTCTTCGCAATGACTTGGAAACAGGCAAGGTATTACCTTGCCCATGGGACTACTGCTGCCACCAGTTCTATGGTCCTTCCAAGGTTTAAAACCCAATGACATGTCCCAGGGAAGACACATCCAATCAGGCAACCTCACAAAACCCAGCCATAAAGAAAGAGCAAGTGATTCTCAATCAGGCCAGCTCCTGATCACAGCCGGCCCAGAGTAACACTTGGGGACTGTGGGAGACAATGAGGACCCAGAGTCTTTGCCTCACCCCCGCGTTTCTTCCCAGCTCTCGCACATTGGCAAGGTCACGACAGCCTGTTCTACCTTTTCTTGGGGTACCCCAGTGCCACAGAACCTGAAGAATGGTGACATAGGCCAGGTTCAGCGGGTATCCCCAAGACTTGGGGACCCATAACTGCTCTCCTTCCAACCCGCTGGCTGCCCCAGGAGGGTGGGGGTGGGGCTGTTCCTCACCAGGAGATCCACAACAGGTCTGGACCTGGAAGCTAATGTTTGTTTGTGTTCTTTTAATTGCATTTTATTTATTGCGTGTATGTGTGGGGGTCAGAGGACAGGTCACCAGGCTTCTGGGAAAATGCCTTGCCATGTCAAACCACCTCACCAGCCCATGCTGTCATTTATTTGAATATTTAACAGTCCCCAAATGTTCCAGGCACTATTCAACAGCCCTTGGGCTGTGTCAGTTAAGGACTAGGATACTCTTCCCTTCTGGAGATTATATCCAGTTGGGTGAAGAAAGACTAACGGTGTACTGCTTTCATGATTGTCCTCTTTATGTGTGCTCCCAGGGGTGAGGATGAGCCCACGAGGGTCCTTCTCAATCCCTCTCTGGGTAGAGTTAAGAGGTCAGTACAGGTCAAATGGCTTTCTGGGCCTTTTTCCAGACAGACGGAAGGACTAGAATGACCACCACCCCCCTGAAAACACAAACAAGAGTTGCCACTCCCAAGAGGACTAGCAGAAGCTTCCTGGTGCTCCCCGCACCCATCTGGGAAGACAGAAGCCAGGTGTCTGCAGCCTTGGTGTTCTGGCTTTCTTCCCTATGGGATAGGTAATAACCAAGACTTAGGGCCCAAACCCCTACTGGGTTTTGATCTCTCTTCAGAACTTGATGACTTTGAGGAAGCTAGCATTGGCAGTTTGCTAGGAGGGTTATCCTGGGAGGACCAAGGGCATCAGTGTGGCCTCGGCTTTCACCGCTAGCGCCCAGTGAGGAGAAAGCAGCTGAGGATGTAACTCAGGCAGCAGAGGGTTTGCTTAGCACACAGCCCTGGGTCCCTTCCCCAGCAGCAAGGAGATCAGATGTGGTGGGTGCGGGCAAGAGGAACAGAAGTTTAAGGCTATCCTTTGCTACAAGCTAGCTGCACTACATGAGACCCTGTCTCAAAAGAGGAGGAGAAGGGAAAGGGAAGCAGAGGAGGGAGGAGGAGGAGTAAGCTATCCGGTTCCTCCCCTGTTTTCTCTTGGCAATCAATCCAATTACAAGGGCCCTTCTCATATACCCTCTGCCCATCTAGCTTTGCCCTATCTATGCTCTGGTCCCCAACCCAGCCCTTCCCATCAACCCACCTGCACAGCGGACACCACGCTCAATGTTCTGAGGGGCTTCCTAATGTTAAGCCTGGGAACTGCTTTCTGTGTGTCCAGGGATGGGTGCCAAAGGAACAGTGGGCCTGTGGTCTGTATGAATGGCCAGACTGGGGGTGTAGAGGGGGGAGGTAAGGGAGGGTTCGATGAATAGATGTTGGGCATAGAAAAAGAGGATATGGGTCCCCAGCTGCCTAGGAGGGGGCAGAAGGCTGCGGTCCAAGAGCCTGGGAAACCCGCTCCCAGCCAGGCCACAGGCAAGGGTGGGAAGTCAGGGCCCGAGGGGGCTTTGTACCCTGCACAATTGCAGCCGCTCTTCTGGATAAAGGGGTGAACAAAGGGGCCTTCGGAAGTGGCCACGCTGCTCAGCACCCGGGGAGGCCCCAGGAAGCCACAGCTCCCTGGCTGCCCACCCAGGCATCCTCCCAACATCCCCCACTGCCTGATCCCCGGGGGCCAGCTGGGCCCCAGCCACCGGCAGCATAGGCAGCTGGCCCAGGCGTTGGTGAGAGCTGAGGGAACCGCCCTCCACTGTGCAGGCCCTGAGGAATTCCAGAAGAGCCGCAGTGGAGGCCGCTGAGGGGAGAGGGGCTGCTTTCTCCTTTTCCGGGACAGTAGCAGGACTGATTACTGCCCTGTGAGTTCATCGGCCTCGACACTCGGATGAAGGACAGCTCTATCAGCCCTCCTCATTCCCTGACTCCCAGGGAGACAATGGTTTACAAGCAAGCAGAGGCTGAGAAAAATCTCCTGATACCACCTCCGGCCATGGATCCAAGCTCCCAAGCTCCCTGTTCTTGGCCAGCTGACTGGCCACATAATCATCTCATTCTAGGGATAGGAATTCATGGGAAGTGCCTCAAAGTTCCTCAGCTCAGAGTTGACTCAACCAGCTTCATCTCCCCACAAGAAGCTGAAGCCAGAGGACTGCTCGAGCCAGGGTTCAAAATCAGCCTGGGCAATGCAGTAATTAATTCTGTCTCAAACAAAATGTGTTTGTTGGATGGGTGTACATGGCATGAGAGAGGATGAGGATTTACCCCTGACATACGTGATCTGCCTTCTCAGTGGCAAAGACCACCAGTTCTAAATTAGTTGTGCCCTCAAGCGATCTCTGTCTAATGCTTCCAGCAATCTTACTAACAGACTGTGTTTTGGGGGTAAAGAAACGGGGTTAAAGCTGGGTAGGTGATACCCACCTGTGACTTGGGAAGTGGAAGCAGGAAGATCAGGAATTCAAGGTCCACTATGATTACATATTAAGTTCATGGTCAGCGTGGGCTATAGAGACCCTATCTCAAAAAAACAAAGAGAAGGGGGCTGGGGTGGAAAGAGACCCAAGGAATGGGGGAAATAATGGCTCCTTCTACAGTCTCCATCCACACTTTTGTGTTAGTTTTACACGGCACTGTCTGAATGGAGCTTGCACATACCCGTTGCCCAGTGTCCTCCTACCCCGACATTTTTACATATCTGTGTAAATCCCTCACTCCTGAGGAATTAGTTTAGGTGCGAAAGCACGAACTAAATGTCAGACTTCCTTGTTTTTATTTTTTTACTGCTCAAATTGCTCAAGATGAGGGTCTTGAGTTCAATTCCTGGCAACCACATGGTGGCTCACAACCATCTGTAATGGGGTCTGGTGCCCTCTTCTGGCCTGCGGGCATACACACAGACTGCATATTGTATACATAATAAATAAATAAATAAATATTTAAAAAAAAACAAGAGAAAAAAAGATGAGGGTCTTATTCTGTAGTGTAGGCTGAGTTTAAAGAATCCTCCTGTCTCAGGCTCCCAATTAGCTGGGACTAGAAAGACGTACGGACCACCACACCCTGGAATACTTCCCTGTGCTTTTTTCCGTAAACATGGTTGGTCCAGCGTGTCATGGCATTTAGCTTCTTTTGTTTTGGGGAGTGACTTTTTGCTTGCTTGCTGTTTTGTTTTAGTGTTTTGAGGCAGGGTTTCTCTGTGTAGCCCTGGAACTTGCTCTGGAGACCAGACTGGCCTTGGACTTGCGGAGCCACCTGCCTCAGCTGCCCAAGGAATCAAAGGTATGCACCACCACCAGGCTTATTTGGGTTTTTTGAGACAGGGTTTATTGTAGCCCAGGCTGGCCCTCAAATTTACTATGTACCTAGTGATGACCTTGAATTTCTGATCTTCCTTCCTCTATTTCCCCAATGCTGGGATTCCAGGTGTGTGCCACCACACTTAATCTCTGTGGTGCTGGGAACCCAGCCCATGTGCATCAGTCCCTTTTCCCCTTTCTGTGATAAAGTCCTCTGACAACAGTGATCTAAAGAGAAAGGGTTTCTTTGGGCACACAGCTGGAGGTCCAGTCATTATGGTGACAGGACCCTGACGTAGCTGTTGAATTGCATCCCACTGGAACCGGAGAGCAGTACATGCGATGTTCAGCTAGACTGCTCCTTACTCCATCCCAGATTCCAGTCTATGCAGTGCTGGGGCCTACAGTTAAAACATGCCTTCCCCAGGGCTGGAGAGGTGGCTCAGTGGTGAAGAGCAATTGCTTCTCTTCCGGAAGACCTGGGTTCAATTCCCAGCACCCACATGGCAGCTCACAACTGTCTGTTACCCCAGTTCTGTGGAATCCAATACTCTCATGCAGGCAAAACACCAATGCACATGAAATAAAAATATTAAAAAAGTCTCCCATCCTAATTTATCTAGATAAGCTGAGGCTTGCCCAGAGGCTAACCTAATCTAGATAACCCTCACAAGGATGCACTAGATGATTCTAGACCCTGTCAGGTTGGCAGTCATCACACCTGGGCTTTGTGTACATTAGGCAAACACTCTTCCAAATGAGCCCCACACCCAGACCAGGACCCTGGCTTTTAGTGCATATGAGAACAGTAATAATATTCTCCATTGGTTCACTTAAGCTCATTTCTATGGTGGGACCAGAGTCAAAGAACATTCTTGCCTAAGTCAGGTGGTGGTATCATGCGCCTTTAATCCCAGCATTCAGGACTCAGAGTTCAAATTCCAGAGCTACACAGAGAACCATCCCTCCCCTGCTCAAAAAAAAAATCAAAAATCAAACAACAACAACAAACCACCTTCTGCACTTTCCCCTGTGGGAGGTGGATTTGCTAAGGTGGAATTCCCAAAGCAGAGCTCCTGATCAGAGCCAGGATTCTGTGTTCCCTTGCTGATTTGAAGCCTCTGAAGTCCTGTGCCCTCCTCCTTGGACACATCCTGTGGATATTCACAGAGACCCATGTAGGACTTTTGGGCAGATCAGAGGTTGCTGCTGAATCCAGAACTCTGACCCTTGGAAGAATGGGAGGCATGCCAGTTTTCCCTCGGAGCTGAGTACTGGTATCTGGCTTCTGGGTCCCAGCCCACCCTGGAAGCAAAGAATTAGTCAGGCCTCCTATTGCTGTGGATGGAAGTCCCATTAGAGCTGGTGGCCAGGGAAGTGCCCCCTTCTCCAGGCAGTTGGCAGAGCCTGCTAGGTCCTGGGCATCTGAATATCCCTCAAGACAGACACTGGAGTCTGTATCTAGACAGCCTATGCCAATATCCACCCCCACCCAGGAAAAGCAGTCTTTCTTCCCTGCTGGCCAGATCTGAGACTTCCAAAAGACCGTCAGAGGCAGCCAGGCTGCCCTTTGCTCAAGAAACAGATTTCCTGGCCACCCTTGCCCTTCTCTTCCTGAGAACCTCCAAGCTGGGAGGCAAGCATGTCTAAGGGCTGCCCTCCCCTTTGGGAGCCAGGCGGCTCCCACAGACCCAGACTGCAGGCTTCCCAGCTGCCCACCCTCTGTCCTCCCCCACTTGCTTCACCCGTGGCTCTGAATGGGAAGGACCTTCAGCAAAACTCGTGCGGCTGGCCTTGAAAGGGGCCTGCACTGAAGGCTGCTTCATGGTAATGTCAGGAGGAAGGACAAGAGATTTGAAGGCAGCAAAACAGAGCCCCAGTGGTGACGCTGAGCCCAGGCTCAGCAGTTAATGGGACACAGGCTGGGAGTCAGATGCCAGTTTAGGATGGTTTTCTCATGTGGCTCAATTGTCTTTAAGGATTCAGGCCTCGAGCTCTGTGTGCTCAAGAGATCCAGGGTCCTTGGGGATCCTATGGATGGACAAGTACAAAGCTAGCTGGGACTTGGGAAAGACTGCCACCAGGAAGACAACTTTAGAACCATTTTGGTGTGACTGTTGGGCAAACCAGACCTTGGGGTGCCCCCTCACAGCAGGCCGGCCCTGGGAGAACCTCCACTGGAAAACAGGGGTGGTGGCACCCGACCTAACAGTCACATCCAGGCTAGAGGGAGGAGCCAGATGGAGAGTGCAATGTGCCAAGAAGATAAGCACAGACAAGCACGGGAGAGTCAGCTACCACGAGCCTCCCAGACAGCCAAGGTGAGAACAGGGCTCACAGGAGTGAGCACACAGAGATAACAGTGGGTGAGCCTTTTTCAGAACACTGTAGTGGGTGTCTGATGCCCGTGATCTCACTTAATTGTCACGTAACATGTTGTAAGGCAAACTTACACAAAGACAGAGAGACATACACAGCGCCAAGTCAAAGAGAAGCACCCCACCCCACCCCATCCCTGACCCAGACACCCTCAGAAAAAGGATCTGAGCTACCAAGATAAACAGACAGGGTTGTCCCAGACACCAGGGGGCAGGGCAGAGTTAGCCTGGCAGCTGGCTGGTACCAACAAATTGAAAGCAATGAAAAAGCCTAGGAGGGGAGTCCATGCTTGTAATCACAGCACTTAGGAGGCTGGAGCAGAAGATCTCAAGTTCTAGGCCAGCTGGGGTGACATAGAGAGACCCTGTGCTACCATTTCCCAACAAAACAATACTCATCTTCAACTTGATTTTGTTTCTTTGTGTTTTAGTTTACTAGAATTATTTTTTTGAGGACCAGTCTCTCTGTGTAGGCTTGGTTGTCCTGAAACTCATTCTGTAGACTAGGCTGGCCTCAAGCTCACTGAGATCACCTGCCTCTGCCTCACCAGTACTGGGATTAAAAGCCTACGCCATAACATTCAGCAAACTACAATTTTTAAAGAATTGTTTTAGGGGCTGGAGAGATGGCTCAGTGGTTAAGAGCACTGCCTGCTCTTCCAAAGGTCCTGAGTTCAATTCCCAGCAACCACATGGTGGCTCACAACCATCTGTAATGAGGTCTGGTGCCCTCTTCGGACCTGCAGACACGCACACACACACAGAATATTGTATGCATAATTAAATAAATATTTTTTAAAAAAAGAATTATTTTATTGGGCTGGAGAGATGGCTCAGAGGTTAAGAGCATTGCCTGCTCTTCCAGAGGTCCTGAGTTCAATTCCCGGCAACCACATGGTGGCTCACAACCATCTGTAATGGGGTCTGGTGCCCTCTTCTGGCCTGCAGGCATACACACAGACAGAATATTGTATGCATAATAAATAAATAATGTTTTTTTAAAAAAGAATTGTTTTATTTTATTGCATGTATCTGTGTATGTGTGTGTGAGGGGGTAGTATGTTCATATGTATGTAGATGATGCCCTTGGCACTGGGGTTATAGGCAGCTGTGAGCTGTCCAACATGGGTTCTGGGGACTGAATTCCTTCCTTGAGAGAGCAGTACCTGCACTTAACCGAGTCATCCCTTTAGGCCTGGGTTTTAGTCAATGTTCTTGACATTTGTTGGGCTGTGTGTGTGGGACTCAGAGGACAACTTGCAGGAATTGCTCGTTCCTTCCACTGTGCGGATCCTGGGCATCAGACTCAGGTCATCAGGGTTGGTACCGCCACCTTTGCTCACTGAGCCATCTTTCCTGTTCCTTTGTTTGTTTGTTGTTGTTGTTGGTTTTCTTAATCTAATTTTTCTTGAAGTAGGATTTCATCTCTTCCAGACCAGCTTCAAACTTGTTCTCTAGCTGAGGATGACCTTGAACTCCCGACTCTGGCTTCTGCCTTCCAGTCACGTGGTTTCAGTTTGTTTCCTTCCATTGGCCCTTGCATTGTCAGTGGCAATGCTTTTGTTGTTGTTGTTTTAAGAGTTAATTTTTAAAAAATTTATGTGTGTGTTTCGCCTGCATGTATGTCTATGGACATGGACATTGAATCCCCTAGAACTGGAGTTACAGTTATGAGCCACTATGTGGGTGCTGGGAATCAAACCCAGGTCCTCTGGAAGAACAGCCTATGTGCTTAACTGCTGAGCCATTCCTCCAGCCCCCACAGTGGCTGTTCTTTAGCCATGTCAATGAAAAGACCTTCCTCCTTTCTAAATCCTTCTCTTAGTCTAACCTACTCAGTTTTTCATGTTTCTAAAATTGTACTTGCCTGTATGTATGTAAATGTGGCTATGTATGTTTTATGTGTGTATCATAAAGTTTACAGTTTTAAACATTGCCTTTCTTTTTGTGATACTTTAACAGTTTGTGTGTGTGTGTGAGAGAGAGAGAGAGAGAGAGAGAGAGAGTGTAAAAGAGAGAGAGAGTGTAAAAGAGAGAGAGAGTGTAAGAGAGAGAGAGAGATACTGGGATTGAACTCAGAGCTCCGTATATGCTAACACGTATTGTGCTGCTGAGTTGCTACCTCAGCCCAACTTCGATCACTTTAAAGTGTCTAGAGCAGGCCTGGGGATGTGGTGCACTGGGACAGCACTCGCTGAGCACTCGAAAGGCCCTGGGTTTGAACCCCAGCCCTGGATCCCCAGGACCCACATATAATGCAAATTTTGTAGCATTAAATTCATTTACAGTGTTTTATACATAACTGTCACCACTACGTCCTCGCAGGACCTTAAGAAAATAAACCTAACAAGAGCTCGGACCCTATTGAGCTGTAGCTCTCCATGTCCTTTTTCCTAGGCCTGGTAAGTGCTATTCTGCTTTCTCATCTATGGCATTTGCCTGTTCAAGGGATCTCATTCAAATGAGACAATAGAAACATGTGTCCTTTTGCATATTAACCAGATTATGCATGTGTTCACGCATCTATGTATTATTGTGGAGGGACATGTGTATGCCATAGTGTGAGTACTTACATGTATGTATGTGTTATTGTGGGGAGCATGTGTGCCATAGTGTGGGTGTGTGCATGTATGTGTGTGTTATTGTGTGGGACATAGTGTGAGCGCTTGCATGCATGTATGTGTTATTGTAGGGGGAGCATGTGTGTGTCATAGCACACATATGGAGTCAGGAGACAACTTTGTGGCATCTGTTCTTTCACGGGTTCCATGGATTAGACCAAGATTTCCAGGCTTTGAAGCAAGCTCTTTGTACCCACTGAGCCATCTTGATGGCTCTAACTTACTTTTATTTTAATAATGAATATGTGTACTTCAAATAGGGAGGTAGATGCACAATCAGGAATACAAGTCCAGCTTCAGCGGCACATATCAAGTTGGATGCCAGCCTGGGCTACTCCAGACTGTCAGAAGGAGGAGGAGGAGGAAGCAGGCAGGCCTGCTGATCCACACCTTTAATTCCAACATCTGTAGACAGAAGCAGGCTAATCGCTGTGAGCTAAAGATCAGCCTGGGCTACATTGGGAGCTTTAGGGCCAGTTGGGGCTGCACAGTGAGACCCTGGTTTAGAAGAAAAAGGAGGAGGAGAAAAAGGAGGAGGCAGAGGAGTCTAATGGTTGGATTTTTGAGCTATTTTTGGTATAATTTGTATTTTCAAACCCTGGTTTAGTGAAATTGAAATTTTAGAAACAGAATCTGAATCCTTACTTTCTTTTTTTGTTATTAAATCTTGAGACAGGGAGTCAGGGGGCCCAATGTACAGCCCACACTGAGAACACCCAAGGGCGCGGGTTCAACCTCTAGCACTACATTTTAGAAATAGGAAAGAGCCACCCACAGGAGCAGAGTGCAGGGGAAGCCCTGGGCTCAACTCTAGCACCAAAAAGTCTCAAATGGGACCACGAAGTGAGTTCTGAGGCTCTAACGGTTTTGCTTGAAAAGTACAAATAGTAGGTTATACAGAAACATTTAATACACTTGAAGAGTGTGCCGCCCGTACTACTGTGTGACTACGGTACTGCGCCTATAGTGCGGAGCCTGCACTACAGGACCATTCGCGAGCCGGGCAAGGGCCTGGAGATTGAAACACACAAAGACACACAGACAGAGACACGGGTCATCCTCGAAACAGGAATGCCCCCTTTATTGTGTCCAGGGGCAGCTTATATAGGGATCCTTAACTGCTAGCCACGCCCCAGCCAAACCCACCAGAAACCGCTCCCCTGCCTTCGTGCTTAGAGCAGCTGCAAGCATAACACGTTGTTTACAAGAAATTCAGGATGCCAACAGAAGAGCATGTGTTTTTTTGTTTGTTTTTTGTTTTGTTTTGTTTTCGAGACAGGGTTTCTCTGTAGCTTTTGGAGCCTGTCCTGGAACAAGCTCGTGTAGACCAGGCTGGTCTCGAACTCACAGAGATCCACCTGCCTCTGCCTCCCGAGTGCTGGGATTAAAGGCATGCACCACCACCACCCGGCCAGAAGAGCATGTTTAAAAATTGAAGTTTCTAGCCGGGCGGTGGTGGCGCACGCCTTTAATCCCAGCACTCGGGAGGCAGAGGCAGGTGGATCTCTGTGAGTTCGAGACCAGCCTGGTCTACACGAGCTTGTTCCAGCGCAGGCTCCAAAGCCACAGAGAAACCCTGTCTTGAAAAACAAACAAACCAAAAAAAAAAAAATATTGAAGTTTCAGTTGACTGGTGATGGCACACACCTTTAATCCCAGCGCTCAGTAGGCAGAGGCAGGCGGATCTCTCTGAGTTCAAGGCCAGCCTGGTCTACAGAGCAACTTCCAGGAAGGCTCCAAAGCTACAGAGAAATTCTGTCTCTAAACAACAACAACAAACCACAGAAGTTTCTTCTTTTCAAACGCTTAGTCTTCTACTCTCAAATTTCAACCTAGCATTGTTTGGTACTGGGACACAGCGAGGTGTGAGTACATGCCTCCTCTCTTTATCAAGAAATTAATGTCAGAGGCTGGAGAGTTAGTTCAGTGGTTATGAGCACTGGCTGTTCTTTTAGAGGACTCGGGTCCAATTTCCAGCAGCCACACAGTGGCTAACACACGGCTATGATATTAGTTCCGAGGGATCCAATGCCTCTGCTGGCCTCCTCTAGCACCATGCATGCAGGCAAAACACCATACACAAAACGTAATAAAAATAATGTTTAAAAAAGCATTTCATTGAAAAGCACTTGGTCATTATTTTCCTTTTGGGCTATAATTATTTTTTAGTATATTAATTTCCCAACTATCATAAGTTCATACACAAAATTCAGTAAAATAATATTTTGGCTGCCAGCCATTTATAGCTATTCATTTGTGATTATTAGTGTCTATAATTTTGTCTTATACAGAAAAAAATGTGGTGCTAACGGAAAGAAAAAGCAAAACCAGAACATGAGCAAAACAAACCTGCTTCTGAGCCTCACATGGTGGCTCACGCCTATTATCCCAGAAGACAGGAAGTTCAAAGCCTTGACTGTATGAGATCCTTGCTCAAGAAACCAATAAGAATCTGCTTGGGTGTATGTTAAGTATACACACACACACACACACACACACACACACACACACACACACTCACCACCTGCCAAGGCACAAATCTGCCAATCACTAGGTAGGTGCCCCGATAGCAGTCTGGAGGGTGGGAAGGTGGGTTACAGCGCCATATGCCTCGGGTATTTGCAGACAAGGAGAGATCTTAGGTAGAAGGGTGAATGGTGGTGCTTCTAGGAGACTTACAGATAGTACCGCCTATGGTCAAACGACCCCCCCCCCCCACACACACCCCGACTCCACTGTTCAGTATCTGCTGTACTTCTCAGGCCCACCACGACGTGTCGCTGTGACAAAGCAATTGGACCCCACTGCTCCTCGGTGGGTGTGTGTCTATCCCGTGTGCCTGGAGAGCAGGTTCTGGCCAAGAAGGCACCAGGAAGCAAAGGACTGCGCAGCCTGGATGGCCTCCTTACTCTGGGAAAAGGTCATGAGGATTTTGAGTCCTAGACTGAAGAACCCGCTGGGCTACACACTGGATATACTCCTTGCGCGGGGTGGGGTGTGTGTGTGAGGGAATAACCAAAGTTTAGCTGGATGTAGTGACTCACGCCTGTAAAACCAGCACTCCGGAAGCTGAGGCAGGGGGATAGCAAACTCCAAGCCAGGCTGGCTACAGAGAGCATTTCCGCTGGAGCTGAATAACAAGAAACAAAACAAAAAAGATGAGGAGACTATTTATTTATTTGACATTGCTTTAAAAAAAAAAAAAGAAAGAAAGAAAGAAAGAAAAGAAAAGAAAAAAGAAAAAAAAAGGGTGCAAGCAGAGTGTGATGGAACAAGCCTGTAATCCAAACGCTTATGAGGAAACTTGGATGTTCAAGGCTAGACTTGAGTTTCAGGCCAGCCTAGGATACATGAGATGCTGTCTCCAAAACACACAACAAAAACATAGATGTAAGCAAAACATTGGCACACATAATAGTTTTTAAAGTCAATATTTGGGGTTGGAGAGATGGCTCAGAGGTTAAGAGCACTGACTGCTCTTCCAGAGGTCCTGAGTTCAATTCCCAGCAACCACATGGTGGCTCACAACCATCTGTAATGAGATCTGGCGCCCTCTTCTGGTGTGCGGGCATACATGGGGGCAGAATGTTGTATACAAAATAAATAAACAAATAAACAAATCTTTAAAAAATAAAAATAGAAGTCAATATTTTCAAAAGCATAGTGGTGAACACCTTTCCAATAAAGAATCTGTATCCTGGTGAATTTTGTGGAATGTATGTATGAAAAATACACAAAAATGCTGGGCTTTAGTTTCCTTCAGGATTAATCCAGGCTGAGCACAGAACAGAGGTAGAAAAACTTTTGTGTTTAATTTTGAGCCATTTGAGGGAAAAAATACCATTCTGAAAAAAGAACTAAACTAAAATTATTAAGTAGATCATTGTAGAGTACCTAAAATTAAACTCCCAGGGGCTGGAGAGACGGCTCAGCGGTTCTGAGTGCTTACAACTTAGGCTCAGTTCCTAGCACTTGTATCTTGTGGCTCACAATCACCTGTGGGTTCATATCCTGGGGATCCAGTGCCTCTGACCTCTGAGGACAACTACACTTACATGCACACAGCCATGAACAGACTCCCATCACACACAGGATTTGAAAATAATATGAGCAAAACATTAGACTTAAGCTCACTTAGTCAAGCATGGTGGCATGTATCTTTAACCCCAGCTCTCGGGAGGTAGAGGCAGGTGACTCTCATCTACAGAGTGAGCTTCGGGACAGCCAGGGCTACACAGAGAAACCCTGTCTCAAAAAACCAACTAAAATAAAATTAGGCTAATTTAAGAGCTGGGTGGGGTGACTTGGAAAGACAGAGATCAAGACTTCTGAAGCTGGGCACAGGTCCTGGACCAGGCAGAGGAAGCAGGACAAGGTGGAGTCAGAAGGCTCCAACAGTGGGAACCAGCACTGGGTTTGGTTTATGTGTTCAGGGGCTACGAAATATATGCATATGAAAAAGTGAAGCCTGGAACCATCCAGATGAACAAAGGTTTAATATAACGCTGACAGATGCAAAGCAGGCAAATGCTCCGTAACCCAGAGACTATATGTAATATGTGATATAAGTGGGTATTTGTTTGTTTGTTTTTAATGTGTTTGTGGTGTTTTCCCTGTACCAGGTGCATGCAGTACCCTGGAGGCCAGAAGAGGACACTGGATCCCCTGGGACTGGAGTCACAGACCGTTAGGCACTACCATGAAGGTGCTGGGAATCTAACCTAGATCCTTTAAAGCAAAGCCAGCACGCTTTACTGCTGAGCAATCTCTCCAGCTCTGTAAGCATATTTTATTAATAACACATTTGCTGTTTTGGAAGAACAGATACCCAAAGGAGGGGAGGAGTAGGTCCTGGCTATACCGGGGCTGAACCAGTCACCAGGGAGCATAGAATCACATCCCTACCAGAAACAAGTTTCTGGGGCTTCAGATACTCCCAGGCATCCTTACAACAAAGCCTGCCCTGGCCCGGGTGACAAGCAGCAAGAGGGAAATGTGGAGAAGAGTCGTGAGACAGTAGCAGCAAAGAAACACCTGGCCACCATGATGTCCAGACCCTTTCCTAATAGAAGCACGATAATGGAGGGGTTCTGTGATTTCTAGAAAACTTCCTGCTAATATATTCATCAAGGTTCAGTTCTTGGGTCAGATTTTTCATGTGTATTTCTGTATAACGGAACAGAAACACCTTTACAGATACACCCAGAACTGTGTCTCCTAGGTGACTCTAAATCATTAAATTGACAGTGAAGATTAACTGACACAGGGCTGGGCAGATGCAGAGCATCTGACTGTATTACCCAAGCTGTCCACAAACTCCAAGACTCGTCCTCCTTCCCCAACCCCCCAAAATTAATTGGACTACATGTTTATGCCACAACACCAGTGTTTGGTTGTTTTATGGTTAGAACTTTATATTGCTATTTTTTAAAGGCTTTATTTATTTTAATTTTATGTTTATAAGTGTTTCTGTCTACATGTATGTGTGTGTGCCATCTGTGTGCATGGTATCCACAAGGCCAGAAGAGGGCATTGGATCCCCTGGAACCAAAATCACAGATAGTTGTAAGGCGCTGTGTAGGTGCTGGAAATCGAATCCAGGTCCTCTACAAGAGCAGCCAATGTTCTTAGCTGCTGAGCCACTTCCCAGCTTCTTTATTTATTTTAATTTAATATGTGAGTTCTGTTTTCTTTAGCTTTCATCAGGACAGGAATATTTGTTATGGATAGGAAACATTGAATTGGCAGGATTAAGAATGGCTGGTCCATGCCGGCCAATGGAAGGCTCTCCCCTTTGATAGTTATGACTCTGTGGTTTGGTGGAACATAATTCACTCTTTGAGGGAAACCACATACCCTCAGTGACATTGGCGGCTACTGGCAGCCATCCTATGATCATCAGAATATTCCTGAAGATAAAGCCAGTGTGAAGGAAAGAGATGGAGGACGTGAGTGTTTGGTGACCTTGATGAGCTTTGACCCATGATGTCCAAGGCTGTCCTGCCACTAGGCTTCCTGACCTGGAAGAGAAGGGTCTCTTTGGGTAAGTTATCTCTCATGTGAGGTTATTTTGGAGATCATATTCCAGAATAGAAAAATCAAAAGTTTGGGCTGGAGAGATGGCTCAGAGATTAAGAGCATTGCCTACTCTTCCAAAGGTCCTGAGTTCAATTCCCAGCAACCACATGGTGGCTCACAACCATCTGTAATGGGGTCTGGTGCCCTCTTCTGGCCTGCGGACACACACAGACAGAATATTGGATACATAATAATAAATAAATATTTAAAAAAAAAAGAAAAATCAAAAGTTTTCAGCAAGGCCACTGAGTCATCCATGGTGGTCCCTGATCACTCCTTTAAACCCTTCCCTTTGTTACCCCCATATTTTCATTCACCTGCAATTATTTCCAGAGTACTTCTGTGTGCTGACCAACCTACTGAATACTGGACAGAGAGATCACATGGCCAAAGCCACCTCTTCTTCATACCCTAGACTCCCAGTTGCTGCAGACAGGCAGGTATTAGAAAAAAGATCAAGACAGCTCAACATAACTGATATGAAGCCAACCCCAATATGTGCCACAAAAGGCTTTAAATACATAACAGAGTGAACTGTATACTAACTTGCACAAATAGATATGTCAGAAAGTCGATGTGCCTCTGCCCACATAGAACGTTTCTGGGTGAACTCAAAAGAAATGGATATTAAAGACCGAGGGATGTATCTCACTTGGTAGTGTGCTTGCCCAGCATGCGTAAAAGTCCTGGGTTTGATCCTTGGCACGGCTCTCTAGGGGGTCTCTGTGAACACTACAACCAGCAGAGTGATGACTCATGAGACACAAGAAGGCAGTTCGGATCAGCATAACTCAGCAACCAGTGCTGCCTCAAACGTCAAGAGTCTGACCCTGAGTAGTTTATTGAATGCATATTTAAGTACAGCATAATTTGGTAAAAAGTTTTCTGGTGATAATTAACTCAATCTCCTGTGCACAACAAAACGTAAGGCAAGATTACACCAAATCTCTTTGTAAAGCACATGTGACCTCTTCTTTAAAGATGGGTTCTATGGGTTAACTGAGAAAACAAGCTCAAGGTAAGGGTGTGGGGAGGATCCCACGTGATCTCTCTCAGCCACCATAGCATAAAGGCCGCCAGGGTATTATTAACCACGTCTACTTCCAGCCTTCTGAATGGAAAACAGATTGTACATCGCTCCCTTTTGAGAGACAACCCTGTGCATTTAACGTTCCTGGTTTCCCCAGTGCTTATCTGTGAGAGTGAGAAATTCTAGACTGCACAGAGCACGTGTGGATTATCAGTGCTCTGGAGGCGGAGGTACGTGGATTCGAAGTTCATGGCCATCTTCAGCTATTTGTTGGGTTCAAGGTCATCTTGAGCTAAAAGGAGGGAAGGAAGTAGGGAAGGAAAGAGAAAGAAATGGGCCTTCAAGGTTGCCTCCATAGAGAGGAACAAAGGACACGGGAAGCTCAGATAGGCAACTTGTTTTGTCTGATTTTTGTCTTTGCAGTTTGAATAGTTTGCAATGTGCTCAAAAAAAAAAAAAAGATAAGTTGCAGCATCCTGGAAAAGCATTCAAGACATCTTGTTATCTTGACGTGATAAATTCAGGTTTCAAACTCGTAGGTACAATGCGACCCCTATTTTTGTAGAGAAAAATGTGTGATACATCTCCATACACAGAGGAATGTTGCATTAGTTGGTATTTTCACTGCAGTTTATTTGACATTTTTCTGATAAAATACAAACAGTAGAAAAGGGCACAAGCACCAAAGTCCATGTCCCCCCTTCTTCCTTCTTCGAATCCAGCTCCCTGTAGCCTGTGCTTAACTTATCACATGGAAAATGTCATCAGACATTATGTCTGAGGTGGGGTACAGCAGGGGAGAGTCTCGTTCTGTGATTTCCTGGGACTTCTCATTTTCATCAGTGCATTTATATTGCGATGAGGAGAAGAAAACTAGATTTTATTTCTTTGTGTGTACTATATGCACATGTGTGTGTTCTTGGGGGAATGAATTCATGTACACATTCAGGTGCACACTGAAAACATGCATGTGGAGGTCAGAGGTCAAAGCCAAGTGTCTTCCTTAGTTACTCTTCATTTAGTTTTTTAAAGAATAATACATTTATTTTTATTTTATGTGCTCCAGTGTTTTGCCTGCTTGTGTGTCTGTGTGAGGATATTAGATCTTGGAGGTAAAGATTGTTGTTACCTGTCATATAAATGCTGGGAGTTGAACCTGGGTCCTCTGGAAGAGTTGTCAGTGCTCTTAGACACTCAGCCATCTCTCCAGCCCCAGCCCCACTTTATTTAGTTTTAAAGATTTATTTGTTTTTATTTCACATGTGCCTGCGGTTTGCCTGCATGTATGTATGTGTACCACATGCATGCTTTGTGTCCTTGGAGGTCAGAGGAGGGCACTGGATCCTCTGGAACTGGAGTTATGGATAGTTTGAGCCACTGTATGGGTGCTGGGAACCAAACTCCAACCCTCTAGAAGAGTAACAAACGTTCTTCAACTGGTGAGTCATCTCTCTGGCCTCTCCGCTTTATGTTTTGAGACAGGGTCTTTCATTGACATGGGTTCAGTCAGATTTGTTGGTCAGCGAGCTTCAGGGATATACCTGTCTCTGTCTACCTAGACCTGGGATTGCAAATGTTCATCAACACACCTGACTTCTTACATGGGTGCTGCAGGCTAACTCAGGTCCTCATGCTCACATGGAAAGCACCTTATGCATTGAGCCATCTCCCCCAATCCCTTAATTTTATTGGTGTAGGAGGGTTCTTCTGTATTTGGGTTGCTTTCATTGGTTAATGAAGAAACTGCCTTGGCCTTTTGATAGGGCAAAATCTTAGATAGGCAGGAAGGACAGAACGGAATTCTGGGATAGGGAAGGCTCAGAGAGAGCCACCATGAAATCGCCAGAGTCAAACATGCTGAATCTTTTCCGGTAAGATCACTACCTTGTGGTGACTTACAGACTATTAGAAATGGGTTGATTCAAGATGTAAGAGTTAGCCAATAAGAGGCTAAAACTAATGGGCCAGGCAGAGTTGAAATGAATACAGTTTGTGTGTAATTATTTCAGATATAAGTTAGCCTGGACCAAAAGCAGGCCCGTGGCCAGGAGCTGGGAGTCAGGAGCCAGGGAACGCAGCCCCCACAGCCCACTCCTCCTCATGCAACATTTTATAAAATATTTTACTTTTTTATTATTATGTGCATGGATATTTGGCCATGCACCACATGTTTGCAGTGTCTGAAGGCCAAAAGAAGGTGTCAGAACTGGAGTTAAAGGCGGCTGTGATACACCAGGTAGGAATCAAACCCAGGTCCTCTGGAAAAGCAGTCAATGCTCTTATTCATTGAACTGAACTGTCTCTCCAGTCCCAGCCCCTTGATTTTTTTTTTAAAAAATTATTTATTTTTATTTTACGTGTATTTGAATTTCTCCTGCACGTATGTAGATGCACTGTGAGGCTGTCTGGTGCCTATAGAGATCAGGAGAACAGCACCAAGTCCTCTGGAGCTGCAGTTAGGGTCATTGTAAGTTGTCATGTGAGTTTGGGGACCAAGTCCAGGCAGGTCTGCCACAAGAGCAACAAGTTAACAGCTGAGCCATCTCATCAGCTTCTCCCCGGCAACCTGATTCCATCCCCATCATGAAACGGGGTCTCACTAGGTAGCTGAGGCAGGCCTAGGTGTTGCTGTCCCACCCCCCCGCCAGCCTCGGTGCTGAGACACGAGGTGGGTATCGCCGTGTCTGGCTCAAACACATTACAGTGCTGTGAACGGAGACAGGCTTTAAGCTTCTACTCTTTCTCATTTCAATGCAGAAGAAATAAGCTTCATGTGCTCCCTGTTATCACCCACTGCACCCCTCACCCCACTCAATTTGGGAAGCAGATTGGGTGATAAGTCCACATTTCCAAATTATGGGAAAAGAGTCCTGTGCCACTCTGAGCAAAATCCCCTTCCTCTCTGGCTGCTGTGGCCACATGGCCTCCATCCTCCTCCACCAGTTGCCTTTCAGATAGGATGAGTGTCACAGAGACACCTGTGGCCTTGCTGGGACTCAGAGGGACTCAGCCTAGGACTCACCCTCTGCCTCCTTTCTCAGCCAGAACTGTCTGGAAACGGGTGTGAACAAGGAGAGAAGGGAAGCAAGCTAGTTCCCTTTCCCAGAGATCTTAGGTTAAAAACGTCTGGCCTAGTTAAAACCGCACCTTAATGAGGCTTCTTTCTGGCCTAACTGTCACCATGGCAATGACCCCCGGTGGCCATCTTTAATTAACTTGGAATCAGAGTTGCCAAATGAGCTCCTCCAGCAAATTGCTCAGCAGCCCAGGCAGTCACGCAGCCCCTCCTCTGTCCTCTGCCCTTTCTGCTCCTGCACATCGAGGATGATGAGGCAAGAAATTCTCAGCCTGGCTTTTCTCTCCACCCTCTGGACCTGCCCGCCATGGTCAGGGGAAGAGCTCAGACCCAGAGTGGTGAGAACAGTAGTGGCAACAGCAGCACAATGCCAAGTCCGTCACACACGTTATCTCCTTCAGTCTTCACGGCGATGCTAGTCAGGGTGGATGCATTATTACAACGTATTGCCTTTTCCTGATAAGGAAACATGGGCACAGAGAGGTTAAGTCGGTAACTGGCAGAGTTGGGATTACACCCGGGCAGTCAGGTTCCAGGATCAGCACCACGATGCCTCTGCTGGGGATGAAGTCCGTGGACTCACACGTTTCTTTGGAGCTGGAGTTGCGACTTTCCAGCTGCATGACCTTGGGCCGCTCATTTCACATCTGTAACATGTTTCCTCACTTGAAACAGGGAGTGTAAAGCATGCCAGAGGGTGGGAAAAGACCTGAACAGCGGTACCAGGTCTACTCAGCATTCTCAATGCCACCAGAGCCTGCTTGCACTAGGGAGGCCGAGGCAGGTGGATCTCTGAGTTCAAGGCCAGTCTGGTCTATAGAATGAGTTCCAGGACAGCCAGGACTACATAGAGAAACCCTGTCTCAGAAAATAAAAATAAATAATTTTTTAAAATTAGATTAAAATCAATAAAGAGAAGGAGGAAAGGCCACTCTGGGTGCTGAGTGGGGAAAGGGTGGCGGGCACAACTGGAAACAATGAGATACATTAGGTGGCTGCCAGGATTTGTTGCCAGACAGTAGTGAATCATTTAACCTGCGTCTCTAAGCAGGAAGGAGGGCGATGGTTGAGCCATAGACTGCCTGTAGATGGATCCGGCAGTGCGGACCTGACTTTCAGCACCACGGAAGGAACAGCTCTCGACCCGCTAGGCGAGTGCTGTTCTGTGACCTGAACCACATTAACCTAGCCTTCCAAGTTCCGCGGACCCAGACATCTTGGGGATTGAGCCTTGGTATTCTCCTTCTGGAAATGCTTCACCTTTGAAAAAACCGTTTGCTGCCTTTTAAAGCAAAGAAAATACTACGCTCAGCCTTCAAAGGCCTGAAGCTCCGCACCTGGGGAATCCGGGATGCGGTGGGGTCGGGGAGGGCACAAGGCCAAGGTCTCTGAACTAGATCTGTCACCCACAAGGCTGGAGAACTAAAAACAAAGTCAAGTCTGCAGAAGGTTGTGGGAAGGGGTGGGTGGGAGGATGCAGATCTTCAGAAAACCCCCGTAGTTTCGTCGCCCCACACACCGGAGGCCACATCCTCCCTCCAGGACAGTGGTGCCTCTGTAGAATGCAATCCAGGAGCCCCTTTGCCCGTGGCCTCCCCTGCACACAGCCTAGTTCTGATGAGATTCCTTCTCTGGTGATCAACATGATTCCTTTTCCAAGTTTGGAGAGTGCCACTGGGGCTCCGGAACTGAAGAGCCTACTTAGTTTCTTCTCTGGAACCTTCTCTACCAAGCTACTGAGAGCACGGTTTTAAGACCTGTAGAGTTTCTGCATTTCATGCTCAGAAATGACCTCCAGGCTTCTAGTCTCCAAAGACATGCTTTCTCTCAGCTTCCCTGTGGAGAGGGAGAAGGGAACAAGAGTGAGACCCCAGCTTTAATCATTCCCCTCAAGCCACCCCTGGGAACCCTCCGGATAACACCTGTGTCATAGTGCTAAGTCTGCTGCAAATCAAGAGTTCTCTGCCAATGTCCAGGTCCGCACATGACTCCCTAGTCAGCATGCTGACTGACTCCCTGGCTAACACATTGACTGACTCCCTGGCCAGGACACTGACTCCCCCTGGCCAGCACACTGACTCCCTGGCCACTACACTGACTCCTTAGCCAGGACACTGACTCCCTGGCCACCACACTGACTCCCTGGCCAGGACACTGACTCCCTGGCCAGGACACTGACTCCCTGGCCAGCACACTGACTCCCTTGCTAACACACTGACTCCCTGGTCAGTGCACTGACTCCCTAGCTAGCTCACTGACTCCCTGGCCAACACACTGACTCCCTGGCCAGCACACTGACTCCCTGGCCAGCACACTGACTCCCTGGCCAGCACACTGACTCCCTGGCCAGCACACTGACTCCCTGGCTAACACACTGACTCCCTGGTCAGTGCACTGACTTCCTAGCCAGCACACTGGCTCCCAGTCCAGCACACTGACTCCCTGGCCAGCACAGTGACTGCCTCCCCGGCCAGCACGCTGACTCCCTGACCACCACACCCTCTCCATTCCCCTGGTGCTTTCTGCACTAGGCTGAGTACTGGTACTCACTCACTTTGTCCTTAGAAGTTCCTGAAATGGATCAGGTCCCTGCTTTGCAACTACCCTATATCCTTAAGGGGCAGAAGGTATCTACACAAAGAAGGTCATCCTAAGCCAAGGTTTCTTGGTATGACTGTGAAGGCCTCAGACCTCTGATGAACCTTTCTCTCTTATCTCCATGACTCAGTGAAGTCAGTTTTCTCCTTGATAATCTCAATCTTAGTTTGTCTACTTTTGAAATAGGGGACAAACAAGTCCCTCGCAGGAGGGAACCAGAAATGAGTCACTAATCACAGAGCCAGACAATAGGCTCTCTCAGGAACAGTTTACCCAAGAAGACACCTAGATAAACCTTTTTCAAGCCCCCAGCCAAGATACTTCCCAAAATCTTTCTGGATCCTTTTGACTGGTAAGCCCCAAGCAACCATTTCTTGTTATGAGCTATTCAATCACACTGTGAACCCTGAGTTTATGTTTGCATTAATTAAATAAAATCAACCTTGGGTCTGGAGATGGAGTCAGCAACTAGTAGACAGAAAGTAATCATAGAGAGTCAGAGGGAGTCTGGAAGACAGAGAGATGCACAGGAAGTAGTAGGGAGGGACTTGGGGCATGGCAGTTTTTTTAGGTTTGACAGAATGGAAGGACGTGATCTTTCTGGGAAGCCGGGTCATCTAGTTGCTCCTCAGCCTCTCTGAGCTAGCAGGTTTCCATCCCAGCCTCTGACTCCCAAGTCTTATTGATAAATAGAATGATACAATAGAGATTTAATTAAAAACATTTGGTGGCAGTTGGCAGGAGGTGGATCCAGTGGAACATACGTGTCCTGCCGAGTCACTGCCTGAGAAGTGGGCCAGCACCCAAGGAGCTGCAATTACTGGCAATTACTGGCTGAAACAGCAGAAGATTCAAGGGCAGCCACTGTGCCGAGAGAGAAACAGTTTCTCATCAGTAAAATAGGCAAGCCCACTTTACAGTCAACTGTCCTACCTTTCTCCATTTCCCAAAAACAAGACCCCTGGCAACAGGCCTCAGCCTTCAGCCCCTTGTCACCCTTGGGAACTTTAGTTGGTGTTGTTACCATTTTGAGACAGACTGTCACTATGGGTTTGAAACTCCTGTCACAGCTTTCACACAAGTGCTGGCATTTAAAGACATTGTACTGTAAATACAACCCTGCCTGGTTGGTCTCAGAAACTAATTCTAAAAAGGCCTAAGGAGCTACCAATGACCTTTTACTCACTGCCCCAGGAACAAAAATGTCCATGCCCCACTTCTTCAAAACACTGGCTATTTCACCCAAGCACTAGGAGAATGAGACTTCTTTATTATTTTATTTATTTATCTATCTATCTATTTATTTATTTATTTTTGGTTTTTTGAGATAGGGTTTCTCTGTAACTTTGGAGCCTGTCCTGGAACTAGCTCTTGTAGACCAGTCCGGCCTCGGACTCACAGATATCCGCCTGCCTCTGCCTCCTGAGTGCTGGGATTAAAGGCATGCGCCAACACCACCCGGCTTATTTTTATTTATTTATTTTTTGGGTTTTCTTTTTGTGTTTTGTTTTTTCGAGACAGGGTTTCTCTGTGGCTTTGGAGCCTGTGCTGGAACTAGCTCTTGTAGACCAGGCTGGTCTCGAACTCACAAAGATCCGCCTGCCTCTGCCTCCTGAGTGCTGGGATTAAAAGCGTGCGCCACCACCGCCCGGTTTATTTTTATTTTTTTAAAAAAGAAAACAAACTATCTTTTTTCCAGAGACTTCTCTGATGAGGGAGGATTAAATAAAACAAAACTCCAGCTATGCTTCCACCATGGTGTTCAGACAGCCTTCCACAAGGAGCCTGCACATTCCAAATGGCTGGTATGTTGGCCCAATGGGTAGAAGAGGTTAAATAATCCAGCAGGAAAAGAGGGCAGGAGCCAGGTTCTGGATCCTGCTGCACAAAAGTGGGAGAAGGGGAATTGAGAGGTGAGAGAGAAGGGGTCTGAGAAGGGTTTCCCACAGCGTTAGAGCCGGAGTCATTGCGTTCTGTACCACCGCCACCTCTGCACGCGGGGGAACCAAGCAAAGGAGTCCCTTTGAATTGTTTCCCTCCCAAATTCAGATGCCAGACCACACCCTGCCTGGGACATACCTGTCTGCTCTACAGCCAGAAAAGAAAGAAAAAAAAAAAAAAAGCACTACCGTCTCTTGTCCTTCCACGTCATTCTAATTCTGGCATTTTTAGAAACCGAGAGGCAACTGATTTTTAATTAGCTGAAATGATAGACTGTCAGGGGCTCTGTTATTAAAAACATCTGTGAAAACAACCATTACATGCGCATATAGCTGCCCTCATTTTGGCGGATATGCATACCAGGGTCCTGGATTAGCGCTTCTTTCCGCTGTCCTCCTGCCAGCGCAAGGTAGTGGCCTGGGAAAAAGTAGAACGGGAATGACGCCGTAAGGCCACATCCTACGCGGCAGCCCGGACAGCGCTGGAGTTGGGACTGTGCAGGGGTGCCTAAGGGAGAGAGCCCGGATGCGGTTTTCTCCTCCACGCTGCAGCATTTAGGGACAGTTGCGCCGCACCTCCATCTGTGATGGGTAGCAGAGGGTGCCTGCTCTGAGCAGACACTGGGGCGCTACAAAGAGACTGTACCCTCCGCTAAGAGCAGGTCACCACCAACTCCACAGGGTGACCTGGGGATTGTCTTCAGCTTTGAACTTGCAGCTGCCCAGGCTTCTGCAGGCCCAAAGCCAGGCCGCGCTGCAGGGAAAGGGCCCTCGAACTACGGAAGTCTGATTTCTACATTTATCCTAGGACACCTCACTTTGTCACCGGAGCCCCCAACTTCCCTGCCTTCCTTCAGATACTACTGCACCTAGTAGGTGCTGGGTCACGTGTCATTTTCTGTGCCCCTTCCTGGCGCCTGGGCGCTTTGGCGCCTTTGGGCTCCTCCTGCTGGCTGCTCCGGTAACAACCTGAGCCAAGGCAGAAAGCTGGTTGGTGTTTCTCCTGCTCCCCCTCCGTTTCTCTCTCTCTCTCTCCCTTTTCCTCTCCCACTTCCTCTTCTTCTCTCTCCCTTCTTTTCTTTTTCCTCTTTCTTTCTCTCTTTATTCTTCTTTATCATCACCATCATCATCATCATCATCATCATATTCTAGTAATATAACCAAGAGCATCACACATATCAGGCAGGCGCTCTACAGCAGAGTAACGCCCCATCTCGAAACTCATCTTGTAACTTCAAGGGATTCTCTGCCTATAATTTTCTCCCCTATCCCATCCCAGGCTCTGACCAAGATCTTTATACATATTTTTCTTTTCTTTACATTTTATTCATTTATTTTTATTTTATGTGTACATTTATTTGTCTGTGTGAGGATGTCAGATCCCCTGGGACTGGGATTATAGACAGTTGTGAGCTGCCATGCGAGTGCTGGGAATTAAACCCAGGTCCTCTGGAAGAACCAGCCAGTGCTCTTAACCACCAATCTATCTCTCCAGCCCCTCTGGCCAAGGTTTTATTTTCAGATAACTTTATCATGAATGCAAAGACTAAAATTAAAAGGTGCTCTGATTGGCCCTATACATACTTACTGAAAACGCTAATATTAAACAAGTATCATGGCCAAGACTAATTGAACACTTACTGCATATGAGATCTTGTTGGACTCTGTATATTAGCACATTTAATCCTCTCTATGACCACCCCCACTTTAAAGCTGAAGACATCCAGGCCCTCAAAATCAGTACCTAGGGTCACACGAAGCTGGAAAAAGGTGTAACATGGGGGGCCTGCTTGTTGAGGTTTCTGTCCCGCCCAGTACCCCACAGCCAGCAAGGCTGGGGAACACAACCCACACCTCTCCCCTATTTACAACAAAAAGGTTTAATCCTGGGTAATTTCTAGAGCCAACGTCCCAATCCCTATCATATACGAAGGAACATTGTGACAAAAATAAAAACAAAAAGCCAGGTGGATCTTTGTGAGTTCGAGGCTAGCCTGGTCTACAGAGTGAGTTCCAGGACAGCCAGGGCTACACAGAGAAACCCTGTCTCAAAACAAGCAAGCAAACAAACAAACAAGAGCTTTCCATAGTGGCAAATATCTGCATGTAAACCCAACACTCAAGAGACAGATTGTTACAGGAGGATGACTTGCAAGTTTAAAGTAGCCTGGTCCACACAGAAAGTTATAGATCAACCAAGAGTATATAGCATTAAATTAAATTAAATAATTAAAAATCACAGGGTTAAGAGTACTGGCTGCTCTTCCAAAGGA
This sequence comes from Dicrostonyx torquatus, assembly GCA_028555095.1. NCBI lineage: Eukaryota > Metazoa > Chordata > Mammalia > Rodentia > Cricetidae > Dicrostonyx > Dicrostonyx torquatus. The sequence continues at coordinate 3,001,498 of JAQHUG010000250.1, read as the reverse complement.
CCTGGGTTCAATTCCCAGCACCCACATGGTAGCTTACAGCTGTCTGTAACTCCAATTCTAGGGGATCTGACACCCTCACACAAAAATCCATGCAGGCAAGACACCAATGCATTAAAAATAAACAAATTTATTTTTAATAGATTGAAGGCGTGGTGGTGGCACACGCCTTCAATCCCAGCACTCGGGAGGCAGAGGCAGGCGGATCTCTGTGAGTTCTAGACCAGCCTGGTCTACAAGAACTAGTTCCAGGACAGGCTCCAAAGCCACAGAGAAACCCTGTCTCGAAAAACCAAAAATAAATAAATAAATAAACAAACAAATTTTAAAAAGTAATAGCAAACACATTAGAAGTAGCTTTTAAATACCTCTTATTCTCTAACTAATCCTTTGTCATTTTTCCTACAAAGAGAAATAGAGGAACTCTTTGTTCAAATAGAGATGCTGGGGTTTCAGTGACAATATGTGCCATCAGCAGTTAGAGCGTAGCAAGGTCACCAACATTTCCAAGAGAAGACAAGCCTTAAAAACCTTCCAAATGGGGGATGGAGAGGTGGCTCCGTGGCTAAGGGTGCGTACTACTCTTATTGAGGACCTGTCCGGTCTCTCACAATCATCTGTGTCTCCAGATCAAGGGGACCTGATGTCCTCTCCTGACCTCCATTGGCACCAGCATTCACATGCACATACCCACACACAAACACATACCCACACACAAACACATACACATACCCACACACAAGCACATACCCACACACAAACACATACACATACACACACAAACACATACTCACACACAAACACATACACATACACACACACAAACAAATACACATACACACACACAAACACATACCCACACACAAACACATACTCACACACAAACACATACACACACACAAACACATACACACACAAACACATACCCACACAAAACACATACCCACACACAAACAAATACACATACACACACAAACACATACCCACACACAAACACATACCCACACACAAACAAATACACATACACACACAAACACATACACACACACAAACACATACCCACACACAAACACATACTCACACACAAACACATACACACACAAACACATACCCACACACAAACACATACCCACACACA
>JAQHUG010000250.1:2943855-3000007 GCA_028555095.1 Dicrostonyx torquatus | reverse complement strand
ACACATACACATACCCACACACAAACACATTCACATACACACACACAAGCACATGCACACCGTTAAAAATAAACATGCAGCTGACTGCACTTGAGAACTGACCCACTTTTATCTTCGACACTTTCTACCAAAGTGGGATCATCAGCCTCATCTTTGGTCCTGGGCATCTGAGTGGGCCCCAGCAGGCTGCCCTCACCATGGTCCTATACATAGCTCTGGCTTGGGCTAAAGGGCTGTGGTGTGGGTCCCCTGTAGGAAAAGGTGCCCCTGTGAGAAAACTGTGGACAACACAGGGACACACGCATAAAGGCTTAGAGTGGAGAGAAACCAGAGATGTATTCTATGACTTTTCTCCTAGCCCTAACCTTTCTTGCACCTCATACCATAACTGTATATTAATAGTGTGCAACCCTCACCATCGCACTCCAAGCTCCGAGCATATGATCTGACACAGACTAGAAGCTGAATTTATTGATACATATCCCCCACAGCATCTGTGGCTTGTGATCACCCCATCTTTTTTGTTTGAATCCTCACAGAAATGAGGCATTTATTGCTTCCCTCTGGAGCCGTTTCTCCTGGGTACCACTCAGAAACCTGGGTTTGCCAGAATAGAGAGCACCCTCTGAATTTCTCCTGTGGAAAAGCGGAAAAGCTACTGACTGGCCAGATAGTCACCCGCCTGCCATTTATTCTTAAAGCCTAGCTCAGTGGAAACGCCCAAAAAGAGGTTTTCTTTTCCCAAAGGCATGGGAGATCTGGGGTTCAGAGAAGAACCCAACCCAACTGGTTTTCTTTCTTTTCTTTTCTTTCTTTTTTTTGCTATTCTTGCATGTCTAGTCATGAGACCTACCCTGGAAATGTAACAGCATTTTGGTTCCATAGTATTTTCCTGTGTCAGTATGAACAGACAATGTTTACAAATCCATACATGTATGTGCATGTCAATCTGTATTTTAACACAGGCTAACCATAGGTTTAAGAAGGAGGCCAGATGTATAATTCAGAGGAAAGTGTGGAATCACTCCAGGACACATAAACTGTCACAGATGATCTGGGTGTGAGTGTGTATGTGTGTATGTGTGTGCGCATGCATGTGGTTACAAGCAACACTCCCCTCAAGATGGTTCATCTGTGCGTGTGTACACCGACAAGACACACCGCAATTCCATTCTATGTTTGAAGGATGTGCATGTGACATGTATGTACATGTATGTACAACTCTTTTACAACCTGGTTTGTGACAATGTGGTCCTGTCCTGAGCATGCGTGTGTACATATAGGCACTCACATACATGTATTTACAATATAATCCTAAAACTTGTGAAAGTAACTGTTTGTGACATGTGTATTTGTATGTTTAAATGTAAAGTCATTTCTAAGTGAGATCTGGATGACTGTATAGTTACATGTACACTCTTATTTACTACTAAACCCACAATCCCATGAATATATACGGATCCTCTGCCACAAAGGCTGAGCCAAGCAGGTCCTGGGGCTGGCTAAGCACCTGGGGAAAACCTGACCAACCTTTGTCTGGAGCCCACTCCCTGTGGCCTCTAAATGTCTGCTCCTGGCAGGATCTCAGATGTCCCTGGTCACAGACTACCTTCCCCGAGGAGTCCCTTTAACTCACAGTCCCCTTTCCATCCAGGGGGCTGAGAGTTGGGGGATATTCGTCTCGGGGAGTTTTTGTTCCGCCTCATGAAAGGCCTCAATGGCTGGGAATACCATTCTAATTACGGGGAAGCCCAGCTTATGTGGGGATACAAAGGGCTGTGGTCTCATAGCAGGTCCTTCCATCCGTCAAATAAGGCAGTCTAATGACGGGGTGAGAGCTGTGAATGCCTAAAACAAACTCAAAAAGGAGGGAAAATAAAGCCGCCGGGGGCTTAAAATATATTAAATTACCCTGAGTAGGAGCTGTGGCTTTGCAGGCACTGGTTGGAGTGGCTGTCCAGGCCGTGAGTCCTGTTATTCACGTGGGGGAACAGGGGTCAGCAGGTCGGGTGGGGAGGGGCTCATGGAGCCCTGGCTCATTCTCATGCTAACACCAGGGACATGCTGCAGGCTTACTGGGGTGGAAAACAGAAATGAATTTGCCATAATCCTCCTCCTCCTTCTGCAGACCAGAAGCTTTGCCTAATTGCAACCCTCAGAGCCTGCTGGGCTTTGGGACACAGCCACACCCTGGAGCCAGCACCCCTCGACCCTCCCACTCTCTCTTTGGGGCTCAGGGATGAGTGTGCTCCAGGGTTCATCTGAAGGACTGGGAAAAACAGAGAGTGGAGGGCCAGTGGGCCGTAGAGGACTAGGGATAGAAATGTGTCACACACACACACACACACACACACACACACACACACACACACACTGTCTGAAGAAGTTATTCCCAAGTCACAGCCACCCCTTTACACACGAACACCCTACCCAGACACAAATATCCTTTTATTATCCTCCACCCTTCACTCATAACACTCCACAAATTCATACTTTTATAGGCACCAATACATCTTCATACAATATACAGACGCATGTACCCTTCCATAAGCAAACACAGCACACACACACACACACACACACACACACATTTTTCCCCTTCTCTCTTCACTCTTAGCCTGTAGCCCAGGTTAGCTTGGAACTCACTATGTAGTCCAGGCTGGCCTTAAATTCACAATTCTCCTATAGTCTTTGGAATGGTAGTATTATAGGTGTTAGCCACCAAACGAGGCACCCAGAGTCCTTTACAGACATTCATGCTTAAGACTCATTTCTTCTCAAGTGAGCATATACTGCCTCTGAGACATGAACACACACACACACACACACACACACACACACACACACCTTGAAATATGACCCAGAAGCATGGACCTGGTACAGTTTCATTGTTTAACAGTAAAGGATACTGATGTTCAGCTGAGAGGTGGCTCTTTGCCAGCCTTAGCTGAGTCAACACTAGACTGTTTATAATTGCTGCAGGACCTTGGATAAATCTGTCCCAATTTCTGGGCCTCAGTTTCCTGCCATTAAAGGGAATGCTCAAGTAGGTCGTGGAGTACATACAGATAGCCTCAGTCCTAGGGGAGCTGAGGCAGGAGGATGGGGAGTTCAAAACCTGCCTGGGTTACTTAGTGAAACCCTGCCTCCCACCACCAAACAGGAGTGATTACATGAACTAAATGGAACTAAATGTTCTAGACAAACTCGACCAGCTCAGAAAAATTAACAGGCATCTCACGGATGATACCTTCTGGCCCTTCCTTGCTTCTGCACACTTAATGTGAACACATGCACACACTGCTGGCACACACACACCTTCACAGTGCGCCTAACAATGGCTGCCTTCAGTGTTCGCTGCCTTCAGTGTTCACGTGTTTATAAAAAAAGATCTTCGGTGCAGCAGTAGCCAACATCCTTCCTGCTGTAGGTGGGGACGCCTCCTTCACACCCACCTTCAGGCCTGCTTCTGTAGCTTTGTCCAAGAGACTGCCAGTTTGGGATACAGGGATGACAGGTTTGGCTGTGAATCATCGAGCCCCACAGTGTGGCGCCAGGGACCCAGGAAAGGCATTCAAATCCGCTCCTTTCCTCTCCCAGGGCGCCCTCTGCCGGCCGACCTGTAACAGAAGGTTCTGGAGGGGGCCACTCAAGCGTCCACAACTACGGACCTGACCCGAGTCCAAACAGTGAAATCTAGGCAGCTGCGTTCTCTGCTCCGCTGGGAGAGGAGCACAATCAGAGTGGAACCAAGACCATGGAACTAAACGGTAAGGGAGCGGGGTACTGAAGCTCCTAGTCTTTAAGGGCTTCTAGGACCACCCTGCCTCCTCCATCTAACACAGATTGCTAATGGGTATGTAATATGTAGACTAGGGCATCAAGGCTGGGTTTGGGTAGAGTGTGTGTGCCAGGAGTTGGCCCTGGCTGCTGATCTCTGGTGTGTTCAGAGACGCTCCAGGCAGCCTAAGAAAGCTGGTGAAAAGCCCTTGAAAGAACTCCTTTCCCACCACAGACCAAAAAGGGCAGGGCTCAGAAGCTTGCAGAAGAGGAACCAGGATCTAAAGAGACCACAGCCAGTTCTCTCTGCCAGCAAGGCCTGTGCTAACTGGTTGTGGAGAATGAGGGCATCGCCCTGCACTACAGGTGAAGATCCTCCCTGCCTTTATCCCCAGCTGCCGTAATTGCTCTGTGGGCATCGTGTAGCCAGAATAGGGGCCCTAGCAACCAAAGGCAAATGGCTTGAAGATGAAAGCCATATGTAGGTTGAATCTTTTTAGGAAAACAAGGGGTTTTCAGAAGGTGATGGGACAAGATGACAGCTTTCTTTTCAACCTCGTTTAGAGGTTCAGTACCAGCCCTTCATGACGTAACTATGTTCAGGGGGCCACCATTGCTCCGTGGGCAGCCTGAGAGAGCCTCTGCAACCCCAGTACTACTTTCTTGGCCCTCAGTAAGGCTGCAGCAGGCCAGGGCCCGAGATTGGGCCAGTGAGAATTGGGAAGGAAAGGCTGTGTTGTTGAGACACGAGGAGGATATTGGTTTGAGCTCAAGCAGAGACATCTGCTCCCGGCCTTTTCTGTGTGACCCGAATCTAAGAAGGAGCTTCTCTAACGTGCCAAGGTTCCCCAGCAGCCGCACCACGCCTCTGGTCTGGCTGCCCCACCAGGTGGAGTAACCAGATCTGAAGATATCCTCTGCTCTGTTCCCACTGAACTCTGCTCCACACCCGGGCCTTTGGGAGGAGTGGGGCTGGTTCCCCGAGGGACAGCAAGAGTGTACACCAAAGGTTTCACCCAGAAAGCCAAAACCTGAGCACTGGAGGGAGAGGCTCAAACCTCTTAGTGCTCCCGCTATGACCTGAGATCGAGAGCCCGATCTATTGCCCTGGAAGGGAAACCACTTAGTTCCTGCAACAATCAGCCTCCCCAAATCCATAGAGATTGTAAAGAGGTAAAGCATTCCAACACTAACACATAAGGTTAACTAATTTGGATTCTGGAGTCCTCTCTAAGAATCTTCTCCAAATAAGTAAGGGGTGCTGTGGGATTCAGGTCCTGAATCCCTGGGGTGGACACCAGAGGTTTTAAAACTATTTCTACTTTTACGTCTGTCTCCTAAAATCATTTATCCCTTCCTTGTCGGTCACTCCAATCCCCACCCCCATCAACTACCACAGGCTAATGACAAAGAGAAACAAGAACTTGTTGTTTTCTAGACTATTCCTCAAATAAGTGGCTGTGTTTGAGCTGAGTTTCTGCTATGCCGACTTTGTTTCTTTGGCCAGGACTGGACAGGACCTGGAAAGTCTTGTCTCTGCACCCGGTGGAAGTCTGGGACCAGCCAAGGACTTCAGTACAGCCATGGTTCTCCCGCTTACCTGGAGGAGCCTGCAGCAGGCTCCCTCCCTCACCTCTAGGCTTGTGGATCACCAGCAGATTTTCCCAGACTAGGTCGGCTCACCACTGACCGCAGAACCCACAGAACTGCAGAAACCCTAAAGTCCTTCCAAATGCTTGGGAGGGATCTGGAAACTGAAACTGTATTCAGTGTAAAGGGAGAGCTCTAGAAATCCCCCGATTTTGCGCTCAAGGTTTGCATATCTGAACATCCAGAGCATCCAGACCCTGGAATCCCAGCCTGGCCACCTCCATGAGCCATGCAAGGGCTGAGCTGCAAAGCTGGGCTTGGTATAGGGGCTCTAGGCTGGTGCTTGTAAACACAGAACGAAATCAGGAGAACAGAATGAAGACAAAGCCACTTCCCTCCGCTCATTTAGAGAAATCTCCACTTAGCAAACACGTTCATTTTCAGAGCTGCTCCTGGTTGTTTGCAGGTCTGGAAAAATCGCTGTGCTTCAGGACGAATTCCATCCCGGGAAGAGTTCCGGAAACACAGAAAGCACAGATGTCACAGTGAGAATGTAAGGGTGGAAAAGAAGCACGCCCCCAGGATGTCACCAGGCTACTTGTGGTTTACTATCCTGCCTTCGTGTGAACCTAAAATGCATAGCTGTTCTCTTCAGCTTTTATACCCTCTAGGAGGCAAGCTAGAATGTATTGGCAGGGCAGGCTATCCCTTCCCAGCTCTGTGCATTCTGAACCCTCAGTTGCGGGCGCAGGCTTACTTATTCGGTGCAGCCGGGTTCCTGGCAGCGCCACTCCACCCTATCCTTCGCAACTGGCCTGGGTATTTGCAAATTGTGTTATCCAGATTCTTATAGTCTTCCATCACAAATGCCCAAGACTTAAGAGCAAGATCAAAATATGACGCCCGAGGGGGGAAAAGGGGAATATGACCGTACAGTGACGCATCCGAGTTGGTAGGAATGTCTATAGGACATCTCGGTCGGACCTCTGCTTCCATGATTTTGCCTAGTGTCCGGGGAACCCATTGGGCAGTGTGTCTGCAGGTTTATTTAACGACTTGCAAAGCCCCCGTGGCAGACACAGAGCGGTGCTGACTTTTCCTATCAATGGGAGAGACGCAGGCTATTGACCCAGCGGCCTCCTCCTCTCGGCCTTTTGTCGCGGTTCAATCACGCACTTACCGGAAGAAAAGCGAGTTTATTTTAGCTTGGAGGAGCCTCGTGTTGTGAGTGTGTGTGTGTGTGTGTGTGTGTGTGTGTGTGTGTGTGTGTGTGAAGGGTGGGGGAAATTCTGCAACCAGGACTCTGCAGATGGGTTGAGGATAGACACTTTCAGAAAAGGACCAATTTCCCTTTCACAATGAGCGCTAAGTACCTGACAAATGAGGCTGGTGTTTATTCATGAGCAGGTACTTTGGAGATGGCGATTAGAGCAGCCGCCGAAGCTGCCTAGCCAAGGTACTTAAAGCCGGGCAGGTGCAGCTTGGCGCGCGGCCCCAGCGCACAAAGCCCGCGGCCGCCGCGGCACGGAAAGGGGGCGGGATGCGGGGCGCACGGGGCCGGAGGGCGCGCCAAACGCTGGCACCTTAGCCCTTTGTTTCTCTACTGGAGCCAAGGCCACATCACAGAGGGGCGCTCCGAGAAAAACCTCCCCTCTAATTACCAGGAATTTCCCTCCAACCCTCCTCTGGGAGCCCAACCGGGCAGCTCTCGGGCTGAAGGCCGCAGAGGCTCGCGGGATCTGGCCTTGCGTTTACATGTATGTCGCCTGGGAGTTAACTATTGGCTAACCAGCTAACTAACTGGACAACTAGGACGGGACGTGGAATCCAGGCCTGGGAATCCGTTCAGGCACCCGCCGCTTAGGCGCCACCTCTGGCGGTGCGGCCAAGCTCGGGCTTTCACGTTTTGTTTCAACTCCAAAGGGAGAAAATTGGGGTCTGTCTCATTCTCCAGTTTGCTGGCGCCAAGGTCGTGGGACAAACCCGATCTTGCCCTCGCCGCGGCTGCTGCGGAATCCCTAAATACTATTAGGTTCAGCGCGGCCTCGTCTAGGCAGAGCGAGCTTGGCGGGCGCCGGCCCCGAGCACAGAGCGCTGACTCTCCAGTGCTTAGACACGGGACTGGTCATAGACCAGCCAAGAGCAGCTCCCGGCTTAGGCCGGGCAATCTTTGTGTGGCAGACCCCAGGCTGCGAGGGTGCTGCGTGTTCGTGATGTCCCAAGGTCGGAGATACCAGTGGTGTGCGTCCTCCTGGGGCCTGTCTGGATTGCTCTCTGTTGCTGTTGTTTTAAATCGTTTTGAAAAGCCTGCTAAGATAACTTATCTCCAAACCACAGAATCAGACAGGAGAAATGGGTTTCAAACAAGCTGGGTTCCCCTTGGGGAGAAAATTCTTTCAGAATGATAGGAAACCGAGGGGCAGGGAACTGATGTCATCCACCACCAGGCAAGTTTTTATATTTCCCACCGCGAACAACCCGACAGCTCTCCCTTCTGAGGCACGCTGTACATAGTGACATCCATCAGAGACTTTTCTGGAACCTTGAGGTTAGAATAAATTATAGAGATACGGTAAACCTGACTCTCAGGCGAATTCGAGATCCTGACTGTGAATGCCACTGGACATTGGTAGAGACACAGCAAAGAACAAACAGTAGGAAGGGAGGTTGGAATGGCCAAGGCCTTAACTGCGCAGCCCAGCCGGAGAAAGGCAAGGTAGCCACCATGATCAAGAAAGAAGGGTTGTAAGAAAGGAAACGCTTCCCCTCAAGTCTCCTGTTAGGGCCTGAGACAGAGTTCCAGGGTGAGTTCTCTCTGGGTACCTCAGGTGCCAAAGGGACACTAGGATGAGGGATAGGAATTGCCAGGCAAGCCCCCAGAGGTGAGATAACTGTGCTTAGCTACTTGGCCAACCCCATAAGAACAGCTTTCTGGCCAGACAGGCTTAGGTAAAATGTTTTGAGGCCAGGAGCCTGAGAATCCTTGACGTTCCTAGACTAAAAGGATGTGCACCCTGCACCCTGTGTGTAGGAAGCAAATCAGATCCTACAGACCCACAGACTAGGGTTGCCAGATCCCAGTCGCAAGGTCGCCTCTACTTGGGGCCCCAAATTCAGGATTTATGAATGAGAGTTAGATTGGAACGGGGGAGGTAGCCTACAAATATATGCCAAGAGGTATGTATAATCTTTCAAGACTTTTTTTTTCTCTGTGTAGCTCTGGTGGTCCCAGAACTCACTCAAAACACCAGGCAGGCCTCAAATTCAGTGATCTGCTTGCTTCTGCCTCCAGAATGCTGGGATTAAAAGCTTGTGCCACCACCACCTGGCTGCTTCCAAGACTTTAAGGCATGTCTAATCGATATGTTTGCTCAGGAGGAGGGCCATTGGTACCAACACCCTGAGTGATTTCTTTCACATTAGGATTTAAAAAAAAAATCCTAGCAACATAATAAACACATTATATTATAATACCATATAGATAATGTTCTTAGAGAAAGATGGGATACGGTCACACTTCCTCTCCCTCCTCCTAGTCCTCTAAGGTTATTTTTCTAGGAGAGTTTTGGGCTAATTCGTTTTGGGGCAAATTAGTTTAGGGTCTGGGTGGGCATCCTTGAGTTCCAGCAAAGCCTCACTGAGCAAGGACAGTTGCCCCAGGGGCTTCAAGTGTCTCCCTCACTCTACTGGGTTAGGTAGGCCTTGTGACTTGCCATGCAAAAGCAGGGGACAAAAAGCTCTTACCAGTTTAGCTCCTTAGATCAGACCTGGCGCTCTTAACTTTGACCCCCAGATTCAACAGAGGCAGAAATCTTTTACCCAAGAATAGTTGGGTCTAGATTTGGGGGTCACTGGAGTGGACAAAAATACTTTATCTTTGCCCTATCACTGATACTCTCTGTGTTTTGGTTAATTGGTGATATGGCCTCTATCTCTGCCAGGAAAATCCAGAAAATCCAAATTAAGCTGGCATCCAGCTTTACAACCGGTGGAAATCATTGCAGCGGAAGAATTCTAACCAGAACACACCCCACCCCAGCTCCCTCTCCACTGCAGTCTCTGGGGTTGAGGTAGGCTGAGGTAGAACTCAGGTGGGTCCTGCCTCCTCCTTCCCCATCCTGTGCCCTCTGGACCCTCTTCCATCCTCTCTCTGAATTTGGGATGGAAGGGCTGATGATTCTCTAGTCTAAAACTCAATTTTTTGAAGTTATTGAATTGATGTGGAGTAAGCAGGATCCCCAATTCACCTTCCCTTTGGTAGAGCATCTTCACCCTCTTCTCCTACCTCCCCATTCTCCTTCACCCACCAGGCTCCCCTGGGAGGTGTCTTTGTCGTCCTTCAACCAATGAGAAATGAAAGCTCAGAGAACGGATAGAAATTCGGCCCCCCAAGCATGGAGAGACAACAATTCCTCCTGGCATTTCTGACTTCAAATTCAGGTGGGCCTTGACATTCCCTCCTCCTTCCAAAGATGATGGGGCATTTCCCGGAGGGCTCTGATTCTCTGAGTGCATTGTGCCTCAGGTCCTCTGAAGCCCCGGAAGCCCATCTGAATCATCTGTTTTGCTCCACTATCACCAAGGTGCCCAGCAGTGTGGGCAGCTGAGTCTGGAAAAGTCTCTAGTCAAGGCAGTAGCTCTTCCCTCTGAGGCCTTTGCATTAGGTTCTAGCCTGGCTGGCAACTGCTGAATGAGTTCTGCCAAGACCATGATTGAGGGCAGGTACCTAGTTTGACAATGTCTTCAGGCAAGTTCTTACCCAGACTCAGTATCCTTATCTGCCAAGAGACAGAAAGTTGCAAAAGAAGGCTCCTGGCATCTCTAAGTTGACGCTGCAAAGGAGTAGGAGGGATACTTGGTGTGTAAATCCAGCATCTGGGAAACGGAGCAAGGAGGATTGCTACAAGTTGGAGAATAGCCTGGGCTATAGAGTGAGTCCGTACCTCAAAACAAATAGACAGACAAAGTCCAAAAACTTATGACAGAAAGGAGCAGAAGGAAATCTCTGCAGTTCTAAGGACCATCTGGGGGATAGATTTAAGCTGAGGAAAAACCCGTCCCCAGTTAGCAGTTAGGTCAAGTGTTAGGTGCAAGCCCTGGAACCAGGGTACCTGAGATTCATATATCCCACTCAGATGTGCTAGCTCCCACTGTGACTCTGGGCTACTTTATTTTGTCATTTCATCTCAGGGCTTTGATGTTCGTTCGTATTACTAACACGGATCAAAACAGTATTGGCATCATGATCACAAACTGTCCTGGGTTAAACTATTAATGTAATTAATGTAATTTCCCCCAGACCTCTGAATACAGCTCCACCCTTCCCAGTCCTCTTGGTCCCTACCACAAAAATGTCACTGTTTCTATCCTTGTTTCTGCTGCTAGGATTTCAGCCTTCCCTGGGATGGGGAAGGGCACAAACTCCGTGTCAAGTCAGATGGTTCTCTGCCTTAGTTTGTGGCCTTGTTTGTGGTGGTTCATCCTGGGGCTGGAGCCCAGGACCTCACATGTGCCAGGAGGTGCCTCTGCCATCATGCTATCCTCCCAGTGGCCTTTACCTATTGCCTGTTAGAGAAGGAGAGAGAATCCCAGCTGACCTGTTTCACCATGGGGGATCTGCTCAGAGGCAGGTGGGTCTGTAGCTTACATAGCTATCCCTATGTTCTCTCTGCTGTTGAACACACACACACACACACACACACACACACACACACACAGAGCTCCCCAGCCACCAGCTCCCCAAGGGCAATGGTGTTTCTGTTTTGTTCTCTGCTTCAACCCCAATGCCTAAAACGTTGAGTGGCACCTAACAAACCCTGATATAAATAAATATTAAATTTTTAAAAGGTGGCAGAGACAGCCAGCCCAGTGACATGATTTGTTTTGGTAGCAGGATCCAGTCTTATTTTCCACCCAGAGGTGATGATTAACCAATCTTATGACTAAGAAAGAAAAAACAGGCTTCGGATGTACTCCTTTGAGAGTCTGTGCGCTTCTCTCTTTCAGTTATCCATAGGGAGTTTCTTTCCATGAACACCCCTCCCAACCTGCTTAGAGCAGAGAGCTTTCTGAGCTTTCTGAGCGGGGAGCAGTGAGTCTTCCTTGGCTGTGGGTAGTGCCCAGTTCTTCGCCACTACTCTCTTCCAGTACTTAGAGACCAGTTAGGAAGCCCAAATTCTTCTTTGGAGTGGGAGGAAAATGACAGTCCCAACTAGTAAAGGTGAGTGCTATCCATAACACTGTCTGCCACTCATGGGTTCATTTATAATATCTCCGTACTCAGTCAGACAGCACCGCCCTCACTGCAAGTCCACAAGGCCCATCAGCAAGCCCATTTTACAGATGAAGAAAAAGGGGGTTGACCAAAGTGACAGGTTTATAAAGAAGAAGGAGCCAAATGAGGCTTCAGGGACAGGTCAGAATCTTCGCAGCTTAGATAGCTGCATGCCTAAACCACCAGCACCTCTTCCTAGTTGTGAGGCAGATGGTCTCCACTCCTTGCTTTCCTCTTCAAAGGGGGCTAAGAACAGGATCCATGTTCTTTAACTGAGAGAACTTCAGAATTGAACACATACTAATAACATCCCTGTCCTTGCCTGCTGCAGAGAAGCATTTATGCCACTCTGTAAACCATGGCTGCCTAATGTGTCCTTATTTATAATTTATAATTGTCACTTATAAACTGGGGGGTGTTGGAGGGAAAAGAGAGGGTTCATCTAAGATGTCACAATCCCTCAGGGAGAATCAGGTGGATAAGATCTCTAACCCAAAATTCCCCCTGAGGAAGAGAAATATCTAGAACAGCCTCCATAGATTCTTTTTTTTTCAAACCAAGAAAAGTCATTTGGGGAACTAGCAAGATAACTCAATGACCACTTTTTCAAAAGATCCTGGTTGATTCCAACACCCACATTGCAGCTCACTTCCATCTGGAAGTCTGTAACTCAGCTTCCAGGGGATCCAATGCCCTCTTCTGGCTTGTGAGGGCACCAGGCTCTCACGTGATACACAGATGTACTTACAAGCAAAACACCCATATTCATCGAATAAATAAATAAAGCTATTTTGGTTTCTTTTCTTTTTAAGGAATATAAGTTTCTTCCCAGACTCCTCTCTCATGAGTGCAAACTGGTCACAGTTGCACACAGCTTTAATTCCAGCACTTGTGAGTTTGCAGCTAATTTGATCTACATAGTGATATCCAGGACAGCTAAAGCAACATAGAAAAGTGCTATATCAAAAAAAAAAACCCACACAAACAAAATACAAAACCAACACACAGTGTTTCAGTGACGGATCTCATGGAGCTGAACGAGTCTAGGTAAGTTGGCCCCCCACTTTCAGTCAGCTTCTCCACAGCACACTGAGGCTTTGTCAGAGGGTCCCATGCCTCTAGCTCTTCCAGGCCACCCCATACTCGGTCAGATGGAGTGAAGGGCTGGATGGCATTGAAGGGACTCTCTTCTACTCCTTTCACAAATCTTTCACAAATACTGTAAAACACCCCCCCCATTGAATGTTTACCCTTTCTTTTTTAAGAGATCACATGGAGAGGCCAGTTCATCCTTTCTTTCTATGGCCCCTGCTTGCCCATGAGACCCCTAAAGTTATGGAACAGAAGGATGAAGCACCTGAGAGCTTCCTTACATGGAAATGAATATCAAAAAGCAAAGCGAATGCAAACCTCAAAGCTTTTTAACTTGATGCTGTATCTTTTTTTAAATTCATTTACTAATAAACCGTTTCACTTATTGATAAATATTGACAGTACAGCTGAAGATGTCAAGAGAGAGGGAAGGTGACTGGAGTCCAAGCAAGCATCCTGGGCAAGGAGGAACTTGTCAAAGTTTGGTCAGGCAGAGTCCTGTAAAGGAGACATCAGGGAGAAGACCCCAAACGAAGCAAAGGAACCCAAGGGGAGCAGCAGAGCTGGTGTAGCAGGGAAAACACACTTCTGACTTTCTACTTCTAACTTACTGCGAATTTAGAAACCAACTATCATGGATGTTGGAAAAGCATGTAACGTGTCACCAAAACGGTGTCCAATCCAGAAGAGGAGAGTGAAAGGCAGCTCTGACGCAGCCCTCCGTGTTCTTTCGCTTTAGGAGAGGGCGGGGTGGAAAGGGTTACGTCTAACTCGGAAGAGTCCAGGAATCAGGCGTGCGGGAACCCAAGGAGGTTTTAGCAGCAGAATAAAGATCACAGCACTGACAGTGGGTTTCAGCCCACATCAGCAACCGCCTTTTGGTACCAAACTTTCAATTAGGTGCTCTGGAGAGGGGAAGGAGGTAGTGGAGTGAGCGCACCGCCAATTTCCTCTATTAGCTCAGCCGCAAGCACACCTCAGTCCTCCTTCCCAAGGGAACTAGAGTCTGAGGAGCTTTGCTTTAGCTCCGGTACTCTCCCTTCCTGCTAAAATCTGAGGTGCGCCGAAGTCAGAGAGATGCAGGCGTTGAGGCCAAGGGAGTGTTGCAAGAAAGATGGTGAACCAGCCGCCCCTAAGAAAGGGGCCAATCAATGATCTCTGCCAGCCTTCACCAGGCGCCCCTGATCCAGTACCCATCCCCCTGAAGTCTGGCACCCTCTAAGGTGGGGAGCCGCAGCACGCCCCCCTGAGGCCCAACCTGGCGGTTTTGCAGCGCACCGCGCTGCTGGTCTAGGTCGCTCGAGCCCAGCGTGGGGCGGGGCACACAGATGAACCCCGCCAAGGGTCCTTACCTCCGCGCGGGCGTCCATCCGACCAAGAACAGTTTGCTGCTGGGACTGCGGGGCCGAGGAGGCTTCCACGAGCTCGGACTGTGCATCGCCCCCCCCCCCACACCAACCCGCCCCGAGCCCCCAGACCCTTCCGTGGCCCTGAGCAGGGTCGCTGAGACCCAGGCACAGGCACCGAGCGGGCGGGAGGAGGCGGTTGTAGCGGGACGCGGCGGGGCGGGGCGGGGGTATCTGAGCCGGGCCCCGCCCGGGAGGGGAACGTGGGAGTGCTTATCCCGGAGAACAAAGGCAGCTGGGGATGGCTCCCCCCCCCATCCCTTCCTCCTGGGGCCTGCCCCTGAACTTGAACTTGTACTTGACACTTTGTCCGGAAGGTGGCGAGGAAGCCTGTCTGAGCCGGGACAGGACTTGCCCGCCACCTTCGATCCGGGAGGCCCGGAGAGTACGCACTCGGCCGGGACCCTAAGGAGCCCGGATCTCCAGGGCCCCCGTCTTGCTCCAAACTGCCTGGTGCTCCAGGGCCCTGGGGTTCCAGGGTCCCTTGAGACTGAGGGTGAGGAGGCCTTTGGGTGTCGGGGCCCCGAGCCTCAGGCGGAGCCCTGAGCCCCGCCGCGCCCCTCCTCCCGATCCCGCGCCCGGCCCGCCGCGGAGCTGCGCGGGGCAGGCAGGATTCTCTGCACGTCGCGTCGGCAGGCACTATTCAGCCGCTAATTGAACGTTAATGGCAGGTGCGGATGAGGTCACCGGAGCTGGCTTTTCTCACACATTTTTCATGCAAATTCGCGAAACTCTAAACAAATTTGAATAAAAAGCTCTTTGTGCCGCCCGCCTCCAAGTCCTCTCCTCCCAGCCCAGGATCTTGGCTCCTCCCGGTGCCCCGAGGCTTCAGCCTGCAGCCCTTGCTGCAGGATCCGGGCGTCCCGGGGAGTCTGGTAGTCGGTGGTTCTGGCTCTAACCACTTGGTGGTTCCGGCTGCTGTGAGCTGGCCAGAGAGTTTTTCATTTGTGATCTTGGGGTCAGATCAGGCTGGCCAGCCACCAAGCTTTAAGGGAGGCAGTGGATAAGCGCCTGGCATCTGGACAGACAGGCATTCCACTGCTGAAGTCTCACGTCTCAGCAGCAGCTCACACTCAAACCGGCCACCTTGAACAGCTTCTCGGTCCTTACCCTCTCCGGAGCTTAGATGGGAATAAGGACGGGTGGTGCCCAGCTATGCACACCAACGCCTGAGGATTAAATGTAATTTGGGACAGCGCAAGCACTTAGAGCTGTGCTGGGAGCAAGAGAGTGTTAATTATTGTCCGGGGTACAAGGGCCTGTGAGAATGAAAACTGATGAAAGCGTGATTGTGATTTTGCGCATACATGAAAAAACTTGTCAAAGGCTTTCAGAGCCTCATGACCCCCTGCTTCCCATTCCGGTCATTGAGCTCCCGAGCCCAGGGCCACTGTTTCCTAACCGTGGCTCTGACTGTTTCTAATCCTCTTTGAGCCTCAGTTTCCTAACGTGGAAAATGTGATTGTCTTATGGGATCATGGTGAAAATTGAGAAGATATTATTGGAGGCTTAGGAGCAGGCTGGGATCTGGTTCCCAGTTCAGAACCTCCGGTACTTCTCTTATGATGTCAAGACTCTTACACTCGCTCTCTGTTCCTGCCCTCCGAAGAGGCAGCTGTGCTTCTTCTCTTCCTCCCTTCCTCCCTCCCTCTCTTCCTCCCTCCCTCCCTCCCTTCCTCCCTTCCTCTCTCTCCTTTCCCTCTCTTTCTCTCTGTCTCTCCTCTTCTTCTTCCCTTTCCCCTCCATAATCCACCTAATAAATGTTCAACTTTATTCTTAAAAAAAAAAAAGACTCTTACACTCTCCAGCCTGAAACCAAGCTAGGCTTCTGGCTGCCCTTGTGACCCTGGCCCAGGTAAGAGAGACTGACAGTCTGAGGCTTTCTGAAGCTTCTCCATCCATTCTCCTCCTTACACCTCAAAACATCATGAGCTGTCTTTGCTAGAGACTGAGTCTTGTTTTCTTCACTCTTGTCTGCCCAGGAAAAAAATTATTAGAGACGGATTTTTCAAGCCTTTAATTGTTGTGAGCTGGGATAAAAGAGGCAGAGGGCTCCCAGGGTTGGAAGAGTCCTTTCTAGCAGAATTTTTTCTTAATCCTTCTCCAGTGTTGTCCTGAAAAACCAATGGCTCTGCTCCAGGAGAGTTCCAATGACTCATGAACCTAGTGTCCTCTCTGCTCCCCCATGTCTGGTCCTCCAGCGTCAGCTTTGCTGGAGTTCCCAGGGCCACCTCTGAGAAGCACTGGGGTGAGTCCAGGAGGATCCTTGACCTTCTCCATCAGGCTTTCAGGCAGAGTGCAGATGACCAATCCCCAGGAGACAGATAGCATAGTCCTCAGTAGCAATACTAACTGGAGGCCGCCAATCTCTATGTGGCTCGGAATTCTTTCTCCAGGCCTAGTGCCCAGGCTCCAAGACTTGGCATAGCCCAAGGATGAAATTAGATAGAATTAGGGAGGGTCCCAGGTAAGACATTGGCCCAGCCAAACAGGATACATTTGGGGTTAGGAGTCCAGACTGCAACCAATGAGATGGGTGTTAAATCTCAGTTCTGGCACTTTTCAGCTGTGACTTGGGACAATGTAACGACGTTTCTGAACTTCAGTGTCTCCTGTAAAATGAGTGCACTAGTGGCTCCCACAGTATTAAAACTAGGGCTCCCTGAACCAGAGCAGGAGACCTGGCACCTGACAGTCCCACCTCTGGCTGCTTTCCTCCAGCTGCCATCAAAGTCCAGGGACCTCCATGGGTTTCCCAGGTTCCTCTGGTCAACTCTACTTGCTGGCTCCCAGGTCTCAGGATCTAACACAGAGCTCTGTGGGATGCTGTATCTAGATTCCAAGCCTCAATGCTCAGCTCCACATTGCCCTTTACAGACACCCTCTAGCAAGCAATTTACTCCTTTGGGGGTAAAGCCAGGCATTTGATTAGCATTGGGAGCTGCACCGTCAGGTGGTGTATCTCTGGACACACGCTGTGTATGCAGATAGAGTCTTTCGGAGTCGGTCCACTCCTGAAGGCAGGCTGTCCCCAGCAGGGCACCTCCATTGGGCTAAAGCAGGGAAGGGTACCTACTCCTAATCAACACAGCCCACAAAACCCCCCTTCTCAAAACAAGTCCTCCCAGAGGGAAATCAGAAGCCACACTTGACTTACCCATTCTAGGATATTGCCTCTGATTTCCTTGCTCTGTCTCCTGCATAGGTGGGACTGAAAAATGATGCTCAACTAAGCAAGAACCAGAAAAGCTAAGCCTGGAGCACAGTGGGCTTTAGGTTAATAGTAGCAGCAATGGTGGTGACATGTGATTATCAGGCTGCAGTAATGCCACTGGCCAGAGGCCACCAGTACTGTTAAGACACTTTTTCTGACACATCACCACCTTGTCCTGAAGTGCCTACCCTTCACTGACTGAGAGAAGTTAAGCCTATTAAATGACTACTACCCTTTCGCTTTTCAATAAAAGCATTTCAGACACACAGAGACAAACACAAACATACAGGAAGAAATCCCTCCCATTTCCCAGAGGTTTGCCGTCCAGTGCTTATGTTCAGGAACTATCCAGACACAGACACAGCTTATGGCTGATATATTTTATTTGACTCTAGGCCTCTTGGGTGCTGTATGTATGTATCTCACCACCGAGCTTCACATAACTCAGACTCCATGACTGACTTTTAAATGTACACAAACAAGAACATACTTGATTGTTCTGTAATTTATTATTATTTATCCAAATAGATTATATCCACTCAAGTTTATCAGTCAGCCTTGGATATCTATGTGCAGAGATCTGCCACACTTTTGCAGCTCTGTAGCATTCCACAGTAGTAAATGATGCATTAGTTGAACCACAGTTCCTTGTCCAGGCTTCCTAGCAAACCTTCCCACTGTATCTGGAGAAAATTCCTAGTCATAAATTAGTAACCAAGTAAACGCCCCTTTTACATTTTGACATTGTGACATTTCAGAAAATATTGTACAGTTTCTATTCCCTAAACAACTGTACAAAAATATCTAGCCAGTGGGATAGAGGCGCCCACTGAGGGGCCCACTGAGAATAGTTCTTCACTGGCCTGTTGTGTACGGCAGCACCTAGCGGCCTGCTCCTGTCTAGGCTTGTGCAAGCTGGGGGCCCAAGGGTGCCCTGATTCACAGCAGAGTTGGATCTCTAGGGGCACTGGGAGTGGAGGGCAGGCGAATGTGGCTCGGGTCCCGCCTGAATGGTTTCTTGAAGCCATTGTCCCTGTCCTGCTTGGTCTCCTTAACAGGAGTTGATTCAGGGTTTGTGTGGAGGGGGCCGTGCAGGAGGGGGTGTGCAGTCCTCACCACAGGCACCCAGGAATGTGTCACAGGAGGGAGAGAAAGAGGAAGGGGGGAACCCATGCCTGGGAGAGACAGGACGTCAAGAACCCCTGACTAATGAATAGCAAGTGTGCCCTTGAACCTCACTGGGCTTCACCGTTCTCAGGCACAGAACAAGAGCCGAGACACATCTGAGCCCAGCTGCACAGGATGGCGGTGGTTCATCTCAGACACTTTGACAGGCTGAGCCTTTTCCCTGCATAGCTCCGATCTGCCTCCCAGCTCCCCTGGCAACAGCACAGCAGCATGGCTCCTGGTTCCAGGCCCTGCCTGCTGTGAGCAGAAGGAGGGAGGAAAAGGAGCACCAAGGGGAGGACAGCTGGGGAGAAGCGTCTTTAACTCCTGGGAGGCTGGAGTCCCTTCCTCTGGCTGCTTCCCAGTGTGCTGCCTAGTTCTCCGGGGTGGAAATGCCAGTGGTGAAGTTTCCATTTCCCAAGTGGCTGGACAGAGTGTCCCACAGCACGGCAGACCCAGAACAGTCCTGAAAGGTGTGGCATGGGCAGGTGTGGAAGAGTTGCCAGGCCAGCTGGTCAATGACAAAGGTCCTCTAGAAGGGCTGTGGAGCACTTTTCCTGGTCTCCTGCTGAGTCCCTGGTGGCTGGGTTGCCTGACATTGGCCTCAGGATGGTGACAGGGAGGTGACATTGCATTTTCTTTCCTGTTCTATTCTTCTGTTTCTGAAGCAGCTTGGCTCTGTATTCGTCCTGCAGCCCTAGCAGGAGTTGCCACTTCTCTCTTTCCAAAAAAGTTGAACAGAGCCTGACCCATCACTTCCTTTCACGAGACACTCTAAAGACAAGAGGAATAGTCTGTGAGCAGGTGGCACTCTGGGAGGCAGGTGCCCTCTGAATTCCATTCAGGTGTTATGAGGGTTGGGAAGGGGAAAATGGGGAGGAGAGAGGCTCCCCAAGGTCATCTCAGGACCTCCCCTGCAGGGAAGTCCTGAAGTTGGAGAAGGACTCATTTATAATATCTCACGTAAATGTATGTGAAAGGCTTGGTTACTATTATTATTGTTATATTTTGAGTCTAAGGATACATCCCAAATTCTAGAGAAAGCTTAGAAAGCTCTCTACCACTGAAGCATATCCCCACCCCACCCCACTCCCCTTCCCATTTTATAAGCGTAGAAAGAGTGCTCAGGGAAGCTATGCACTGGCCCAGGGTCACCCTGGTCATACAGGGATATTGGTTTCACGTCTTCTAGACTTTACAGCCAGACTTATTTCAGCTGTGCCTGTAGCTGAGTCACCTGGCTGGGGAAGTCAGGGATAGAAACCAGACAGCAAGAAAAAGTGGTGCCTTCGTGGAATCTAAGGGGTTCTGGTCCAGGAAAGGTCCCAAATATATGACAAACCTTCCTGAAACCACCGGGGTCCTGTTGAGAACATTTGGAGCCAGAGGCAAAGACAAAGCATCCAGACTCTGGCTGGAAGCACACCTAGCCAAAACATACTGTCTGGCCCAGGTCTTTGCTCTAGGACAGACCACTTCCCAGTCCAATGTGGAAAGTCAGCAGTGAGACAAGCTTCTGGGTTTTCTGTTTCTTTGGTTGTTTCTTCTTAGGCTTTAGGTGGAGGAATCGAACTGTGTCCCAGGACAGCTTGAAGGAAAGTCAGGAAGAGGGGGTAGGCTGACTTGTAGGTAACAAAGCAGAAAAAAAAAAAAAAGAATTCCCAAATTATAAAATGTAGGGGCTAAATGGCTGCAGACACTGTCGTATCCAGTATTCCTTTTCCAGGTCCGGAGCGGGGAAGAAGCTTGCCTAGAGTACTAAGGAGGACAGTGGGCTGGAGGACTGAGGACCTTCTGACTTCTGAGTGATCTTCTTGTGACCTTGTGTTTTTCCTAGGCCACCTCAGACCCTGAAAAGGAAAGATTTCAGTAAGGAAAAAGTCCTAGTAGAAGCCACTACTGTCAAGCTGGGGATAGTCTCCAAAATCCTGGGACTGAAGACTTATGCTACCTTGAGACCAGAAGCTTTCTTCAGTAACACAACATGGCTCCATCCATCTCCAGCATCACACTCTCAGACAGCAGGAGTACTAATGTTCCCTCGTGAAAGAAGCAGAGTATAAGGAGGTGTGTCAGAATGAGGACAGGCCCCTACTCCTTGGCCTACAGAGCTTCTGAAAAGGGCAGTGAGAGACCCAGGTGAAGCTCATCCCCACAGAGGGAGGCTGGGGTAGGTTTTCACCAGTGCCAGCCTGGAGCTCAGATCAGATGGGTTGTGCCCCATGGAAGGCTACCCAACCTGGAGAGAGCAAAGGAGACCCTGGGATCACACATCCTAATGTCTTTTCAGGAAGTGCCCTGAGGGAGGCTGTGAACTTGCAGATGGACAGACACCTATGTGATGGAGCAGAGAGACAAAAAGACAAACGGATTGATTTGGGTTCAGCTGTGCCCTCTTTCATGGACTGCTGGGTCAGGCAAGTTGCCATACTGGTACCAAGGCCAGCTGGTAGTTAATACTCTGAATATCGCCAGTGTTTCCACCACCGCCCCCAACACAGCCATATTGAGTGACCTTGAAAACTTCAGCTCCTTTCTCTCTGTCAGATAGTTATGGAGAAGAGCATGTGCCTGCTAGAGTCACCACAGCTCCACAGGCAGCAGCCAGTCCAACTACAGATAAGGCTTTCAAACTCCCAGGACATTCAGGAGCCTAAGTGCCCATGAGTCCAAGGCTGAGTGTCTGCCTCTTCTGTCCCTTCTCTGTCCCTCTGTCCTTTCTCTCCAGCCAGGGTTTTGCCTACCTCCTGGCGGCCACATAGCCCCAGAACTACCTGGGCCTGCATTCACATCCTGACTTCACTTTATAAACTGTCTGGGTTTCCTCAGAGCCACTCAAACTAATATGGAAGGCATCCTGTCTAGCGTAATCACTCATCTGTAGAACACGTCTCTCCCCCTGGCCAGCTCTGATAGCATTTTCCTGACTGACCAGGGGAATGACGACCTGTAACATACAGATACCACTTCTAATTGAGATTGGCAACTGGAAGATCTATGAGCTGGGGTACGGTTAAGGGCAGCTACAGAAAAATAAAGGCCTGGTCACATAGAAAGGAGTAGAAAGCACCAATCTTGGGAAGTTTCCTTCTCAGGAACAAAGAACAAGGTAAGCCTTGCAGCAGGCAACGGCTGTGTCCTAGCTTTCACTGGGTTCCACCCATCCTGGGTCCAGCACAGCCAAGGCTGCTGCCTCCGGAGGGGAAGCTGCACTTGGAATGTGATTCCCCAGCTTTGCCATGACACTTGGTGATGCTTCATCAGCAGAGTGTGACTCCTAAGATCCCTTGTCACCTCCTAAAGCCTCTGCCAGCCCGCCCTCCCAGCACCACACTGATCACCAGATTAAGGAGCTCAGATACAGCTGAGGCAGCAGCTAAGGCAGCTAAGAGAGGAATGGGGCAGGAAGGGCAGTGAGCAACTACCCCAAGGTCCCACCATCTCTCCTCCCACTCCTACTGCAGACAGTTGGCTCACTGTGTCTGGCTTCTGTGCTCTTCTTCACTAAGCTTGGACTATTCCATCAGACTTGAGAAACAGCTCAGGCAGGCAGGGAAAGGGGTATTGAGATGGAGGGAGGTGGGAAGCAGGAAACTGGCTAAAGCCACGCATTAAGAGGAGAAAAGCCTAGGCTCACCTGTTGTCCCGCAAGGTCATCTGAGGTCAACCACAAAGCTCCCTGGGGGTCTCTGACCAGCTGCCTGTTTTAGAGCAGGGTACCACCCACCATGTCTGAGGACAGAAGGTTGGCAAAAAAGGAACAAGAGAGGGGACCAACCAGGCATTTGCATATTTTCTCAAATATTTAGGATTTCTGGATCTGAAGACATCCCAACTTATTTAAGACACACAGTAGTCAGGAGTGGGGGTACACATCTTTAATCCCAGTACTCAGAAGACAGAGGCAGAAGGATCTCTGTAAATTCAAGGTCAGCCTGGAGTACACAGGGAATTCCAGGACATCCAGGACTACACAGAGATCTTATCTAAAATTCGAACACACACACACACAGAGAGAGAGAGAGAGAGAGAGAGAGAGAGAGAGAGAGAGAAGACAGACAGACACATAGAGAGTTCCTTTCTGTCTATAAAGAATGGCATCAGCTTGGTTCATCTGTGATTGATAACTAATCAGAAAGGAGCAGGGAATTTGGACTGATGAGTCCTATGCTTAGACATTCAGTCTCCCAAACGCTGGGTCACAAGAGGGAAGACTTGTGCGAATGAGTGGTGGGAAGAGTCTGGCAAAGAGCTCAGAGTCAGATGCCCAGACACTTGCCCACGAATGAGAGGAGCAAGGCTGCATACTTGCCTCTCACTTCCTGGGGTTCCTGTGGGGTTCCAGAGGGGTAGACACTCTGAAGACATGACCTGGGAAGTTGCTAGGAGGCCTGGCTGAGTTTAGCCCAGCAGGTATCCAGCCTTTCTCAGCCCTGTGCTCTCTATCCAGCTTCTCCTAACCTGGGCTGGGCTGGGCTGGAGTGGCTTTCCACCACTGCAGCATAAGGGCCAGAGGAAGATGCAGGCTTGGCAGGGGGCTCAGGGAGGACCCAAGGAGACAGGCTCTGCTGATTCCTGATCTTCCATCACCTGCCCAGAAAACACAAAACCTCACTTGAGTGTACACAGTGAGTGACCGACTCTGTCCTTCCATAATCCTTCCCACCCTCATTCAGAATCCACTGATCTCACCCTTGTCACTGTGCTGAATGAACACAAGCTGAGCTGATCGCCAACAGCGAAGACATCCTCGGCTAGGAGAACAAGAGTTCCTGAAGCTCAGCCTCATCATTTGGCTACTGAGATTAAGGGTCAGAGGGACTTGCGCTGTCCAAGGTCACACAGTGAGCCAGTTGCAAGGCTATGACTGCACACTGTCCACCACCTTACTACAAGAGCCGAAAAGGAAGCTTCTTCACCATATCCTAAACAAGATCCTGACCTGCTATGGACGGCAGGGGTCTGGGGACAGAGGAGGCCATAATGCGATAAGCCGACTGGCCATCTGGCTCTGGGACAGAAGAGAGCCCAGACTGGTCGCTTCTGCTGCCTGGTCCCAAGGGGCCCTGTGTCGCAAGAGACAGACTGCCAGATGGACAGGCAGTAGCCTAGGTCTGGGTAGAAGCCAATGAGTTAGTTCCCTGTAGTTAGAACTGACCAACTTTCAGCAGCAGGACAAGGAGTGGAGGGGGCACAGAGAGCAAAGCCAGGCTCCCCACAGGGCAAAGAACAGCAGGACAGGGAAGCTGGGAATCCCCATCCAGGATCTGAGCCTAGCTCCCCAGGTAGGCCCAGCCCAGCCCTGCAAAGCTCAACTTCCCAGCCTCCAGCCCACTGGCCAGTCACAAACAGGGCCCCCTCCTGGGGGAGGAGGAAGGCAAACACAGCTCCCCTGGCACCTTCTCAGACATGCATGCAAAACTAATTAACATGGGGAGACATGCGAGCAGCCGGCCAGCTCCACACCCTTGAGTCCATGCAGACAAGGCGAGCCCTTGTCCAGGGGACCTGCACAAAGCTTTGTTGCTAATTTAGGCATCTGTCTCTGTCTGGTCTGGTCCTCCTGCCTGCACTGGGGTTTTTCCCAGCCCCTCGGACAATGCTGGGAACAGGCCCGCAGATCCCTTATTCAAATCACACCCGGAACAATGAGCTCATTGTGCAGGCCACAGAAAGGGGGATGCTGGGGGGGTGGGAGTGTGTAAGGGGCATCAGGGAGTGGAGAAGGGTGGGGGTGTGTGTGAAGAAAATAGGAAGCCAGTAAAGTGTTTACTAACATAGCCCCTGCAGCTGCCTTGGGCCCCTTGCCCCTCCCTTGCTTGGCTGGGATCTGGGAGTCTTGGGACTGCGAGATGGGAGCCCCAGAGCGGATGAAGGGCCTTGTGTCTATGGTCTAGCAGCTAGATCCTATGCTTACTCAGGCCTTCATCTTGGTGGCTTCTTCCTTCAACAGTTCTCTGCTATCTCTGCACGTGCAGGGCGGGCGGGCATAACTTTAAGAGAATGGTTTGGGGGTTCTTTTCTTTCTTACCTCAGGATTGGCAGAGTAATGTGCAGACTCACGACAGAGGAGTCAAGGCTGGGGAAGGAGGCGCTGGCGGCTGTGCAGGGTGGGACAGGCTGTCTCGGCCATTGTCTTCAGGCAACATTTCATTTTCTCCTCCTTCCCATCTAATAAATTAGAGAGTAGACAGGCTCCCCATGGACAGGGAGGGTGGGAAGGCAACTCTGTGAGCTCTTGGCAGATGGGGCTTCCCCAGCTAGGCCACTGCTCAGGCCATACCTGGCCAGACACGTGAATACATCCCCCATGCAATGAACAGCATGAGAACAGCTCTGTGTCTATATATGAGCAAGTACATATGTACCAGCACCCTGACGTCCCCGAGGGGAGAGCTGAGGCTGGGAAATGTCTTCCTTTACCAACACCGCCCCCAGCTCCCCGTCACACTGAGCACGCCTAGACAGGCCGACATAAATAGACACACGGCCTGATACTGACACGAAGATACAAAAAGAAACACACACACCCAGAGGCGGCCACAGACACACACTGACAGTGATGTACTGAAGACTGGATGGCTCTCCCGCCGCTGAGGTGGCCAAGAGGTTATGGCGTGGCTGCGAGGCAGCACTCTGGCACCCTGCTTCCTCTACTGCACCGCAGCCTCCCATGATGGAGAAGTAAAGCACTATCTCACCGTCTGATGGACGCAAAGGACTCTGAATCAGAGTCCGTAACTGGTCCAGTCCTCAGTCAGGGTTGGCGAGGCTATCTCAGAGACGGTCCTTCTTTTATTAAGGAAAGTAGAGCCAAAGCCATTTTGTCTTTCCTTTATTTCTTTTGTTTGCTTTCTGAGGCAGGAGCTCATGTAGCCCTGGACGAACTTGAACTTCTTATCTTCCTGTGCCCCTCTCCCAAGTACTAGGGTTAAAGGCCTGAACCACCACATCTGGGCTTCAAAAGTCATTTTGATTGTCCTATATCTCAAGACAACATATCCTGAAGTCAGAGCAAAGTGGAGCTTTGCTGGGATAGTTTTCCTTTCAGCACAATCTCAGGCTCCAGTTTCTTGCTGTTAAAATAATTTTGAAGGGGTGTCGTAGGATGAGAGGAACACAAATGGTTAATATGCACCATCTCATGATGGAACCATATCAACAGTTGACTGGTCTTGATTTAAAAGTAAAGAAATTTTATATGGGCCAACCTAGCAACCATTTAGGCCCACAAGAAGGGAACATTCCATCTGCTTATCAAACTAATTTTACTGTACTATATTTTGAGACAGGGCCTTATTAGTTGTTCAAACTGACATCAAATCCTGGGCTCAAGCATTCTTCCTGCCTCAGCCTCCTGAGAAGCCAGGACCGGAAGTGTACGTCCTTACATCCGGCTTCCCTATTTTGGTATCTTCCTTGATGAGGCTGCTTTTGTCCTAGTAAAGGAAAAGCAGTGACAACGACAGTGAACTGAGAGCATGTTCTACCTGCACCATCCGTCTGAGGGGACAGCTGCTAGCAAGAGCTGTGAATGTACATATGGAGCCCCCGGCATGTGTTGGAAGGGAGCACACCTCTTTAGTCGTCACCAAGCCGACTTTCTTCTTTTCTCTTCTTCTGACCCTGGAGTGTGTCCTGGAAGAGAGACAAGGCCTATGAGGGGGACAGCAGAACAGGAAATGAGACAGCTGTGCTCCTCCTTCTTCAGCACAGGGGTCTGTAGGCCACTCTACTCTGGAGAAAATATCTCCCAGCAGCTTCCTTGTGACTGAGAGCTGTCAACTGGCAAGTCTCTGTGGGGGTGACATTCATTCAGTCCACCTCCATCAGGAAATCTAAGCAAAAGAAACCAGAAGGGAGCCAAGACCACTCAGTGTAAGGAAGACCCACTTGCTAGCAGCTAGACCCCGAAACCACCTTGTTCTGTTGTTCAGCATACAGAACCAAGAGTACATGCTCTCTTCCTGGGAGAGCATCCTCACAGACCTCTGGCTTTCTCGCACGAAAGGCAGAAGTTTTAGAAAGTGCCCAGTGCTGCCATCTCACCAGTGGCTACTCACCTGTCCACAGAAGAACCGATTTCAAGTACATTCACCTTGCATGCCAGCAACAGCTAGACAGTACATAAGGAAGCAAGAGGCAAAGCATGTCCTCCTAGTCTTCTTGAGGCCAAGCCAAAGATTTAGAAAGAATTTCCAGGTAGCCAAAAGTGGCATGGACCCTCCGATGTGTTCTGATACTCACCATACAGTATCTAAGAGTTTTATCTTACACACACACACACACGTAACAAGTCTACCAGAGTAGTAGTAATGAAAAGAAGAAAGCCATTTGTCTTTCCTATTCTTGGAAGGCAAGGGACAGAAAAAGTCCATAGTCAGGGTTAGAGGGCTGGCTAAGGCTCCATTTGCAGGGCTGGGCCATAACCCAACTGTGCAGGGAAGTGGCGGCCAGGTGCCACTCATTGTTTACTAATACAAGCCTAACTGCCAAGAACTGTGCTCAGAATCCAGCGTGAGGAGAACCAGGTAGAATTCTGAACCTGGCACTCCAGAGAAGCTTCCGGTGTCTAAGGAGAAGAAAACATTCATCCATGTATTTCTCCAGGTATGGTTTATTATTTAATTGTACTTAAGATGTTTCCTACTAATCTCACACATAAATCCCAGTGAGTTATTGATATTCTGATTCTTAAGATAAAACTGTTTTAAATGGAGAAAGGGAAACTATAGAACCAGTGGGATCCAGAGAACTGAAGTCTGGCTGAAGATAAGTGACAGCTGATGGCCACCATGGGCAAAGCATGAAATGGCCTCTGACTTTGCTCTTGCAGGTTCTTGAAGAGTGGAGGGGGATAGGGGAGACAAGAAGCCACCAAATGATGGTAACTGTCACATCCCCTGCCTGCTAACTCAGCACTCCCTCCCCTCAGCCTGACCTTCCTGTTGTGGATAGATAGATGAAATTCCATATTACAAGATCTAAAGGGCTGGATAGAGGACTGTGGTTTCCTCCTCTATGTCCCCAAGGCTTTACTTGACACATAATGTATGTCAATAAATGTTGAATGAATAAATGATTGTGGTAGAAAAAAATACTGTGGCGTGGGAAGATGTCCAATTTCTGGGCCCCACAATTTCCTCACAAACTTGGAAATGGCTCCGTGAGCTCCCAGGCCCAAGCCAAGTGCTACAGGCTGACAGGCACAGAGTGGGCATGCCTGCTCAGCTCCAGCTGGCCTAGGTGGCACGGGGCCTGACAGACTCCATCCTTCCTACCTTGTACCCATGGTGACCAGGCCAGTCCCTTTAGTTGGCTCCCTGCCTGTTATTCTCGGCTTCTACCATCTGACCTGATGCTCCATACCAAATTTCATGCCCTGTCCTTCAGGGTACTTGAAGCTTCTCTGAATCTCTGGCCAGAGAATACTCTCCTGTGGCATGGATACCCTCTTCTGCCCTCTTGGTGGCCTAAAAGACATGTTTGGGCACAGGAAGCCTTCTCTGGTATCTCTATCTCCAGACAAATTCCTCTTTTCTTAATTTCCTGGACCCAAGTTAGACCATATACCCCTGATGAACCCTGCACATGTACCTGCTAAGGCTTTTCAAGCTCTTCTCTCTGATCCGGAGGTCAGGGACATGTGCCAGGGTTCTCCCTATACTATGGGGCTTACGGACGATCAGGAAACACAATGACTTAGTGCAGTGTAAACTGACCGAGAGAAAAGCTTGGTCCCTTGCTTGCTGTCTTCCAGGGATTTTATTCACGACAAATGTGTGACTGACATCAAGATATGGACGTCAAGGGATACATACTAATATTTTTTTCTCTAAATATTTCTATTTCTCTCTCCTCTACTTTCCTTCCTCTCCTTCTGTCTTAGACTCAGGGACTGAACTTAGGCCCCAGTATTTCTTGAGTGTTATTCCCAAATCTGCAGGTGGAACAGTAGCCCACAAAGAGGAAACCTGGCACACTCATGGTTTCTGAACTAGATCAGAAAGGCCCCAGAACCTGGACTCCGTAAGCCTTGCGATTTCTACCTCACTGCTGTGCCCTGACACCATCAGGGAGAATCTGCAGCAGCTGAATTACAGAGGCTGGCAAGATGGTTTAGGGAGGCTGCCAAGCCTGATGACCCGAGTTTGATCACCAGGCCCACACAGTAGAAAGAACTAGTTCTTCATGCTGTCCTCTGAGATCTACACACACACACACACACACACACACACACACACACACACACTATACAGATAGACATACATAAATGTTATGTATTTAAATGCAATGGGATACAAGAAATTGGAGACTCAAAGGTTGGGTATACTAGGGACCTCTTCTCCTTCTCTTTACTGTCCCAAAGGCCTTAATAAGGAAATGATATTCTCAGAGGTGATGGCTGCTCTCCTAACCAGCAGGTTTCTATGCTGCCAAACTGGCAGACAAAAGAGAGTCTTGGCATTCTTTGCTTAAGCAAACAAGAGTGAGGGCTGGAGAGATATGGCTTAGCAGTTAGGAGTGCTTCTGGCTCTTCCAGAGGACTAAGTCTACATTTGCACACTCTTGTTAGGCAGCTTACAAATCTGTAATTCCATTTCCAGGGGACCTGAAGCCCTCTTCTGGGCTCTGCAGCTATCTGCACACACACGGCATACACACGCACATCATATCACAACACACCTTAGAAAACAAGACTGGACAGAGGACACAGACCCTACCCCTCTCCCATATTATTGTGTACCACTTCTAGGAGCAGAAACAAAACCCACCTTTACTCTAAGCAGTCAGTCTCTTGCAATTGTGGGAGCTGGTGGTGGGTCACTCTGACTTTATTTATTCATTTATTTATTTTTAACTTATTTATTTATTTTAACTTATTTATTTGTGACAGGGTTTCTGTGTAGCCCTGGCTGTCCTGATTGATTGATTGATTGATTGATTGGAGACAGGGTTTCCTCTGTGTAGTCCTAATCTATCTATCTATCTATCTATCTATCTATCTATCTATCTATCTATCTATCTATCTGAAGCAGGGTTTCTCTGTGTAGTCCTTATCTATCTGTCTGTCTATCTATCTGAAGCAGGGTTTTATCTGTGTAGCCCTGGCTGTCCTGGAACCACCCTGATTTTTACAAACTGAAGCACAGCAAGGCTTTGGCTGACAGACAATATCAAGACGAGCCAGGACCCAAGGAGATGTTTCCCACCTCTCTGATTCCTTACTGGGGTTGCTGGGGACCTGGTTCTGAGCTTTCCCATCTGTTTATTCAGCTGTGTTGCCTACCCGAAGAAGGAGATGCTGCAGAGACATCTTCTAGCAACCCAAACAACCCCATTGCTGCTTCTTGAGACCCAACTGATCCTTTGGGAAACAAGGACCTCATGACCACCGAGTCAGGCTTCTAAGAAGTACAGCTTCTGAGACATACCTCATGTCACCCCATATGACATTTGGCTATGAAAAGAAGGATGGACCCTGGATTATACTGACTCTGAACCAGGTCTCAAAGACCCAGTGTGCTAAGATTGGCACAGAACAAGCACCTGGTGGACGCTGTGTGCCACCATCACTATGACTCACTAGGATTTCCATCCCCCATCTCTCAAACTCCAGTGAGGAGCCACTTTTCTGCCACCCCCAGAGTGCGGAGGCTGGCAGGCCCTTAACCTAGTAGGAAACTGAAGATTCTGAAAGGGGCCAGAGCTGGTGGCAAGGCTGGCCCACAGCCTGGGGTCTTCCAAGGTGAGAAGGCTGAGCAGGCCTCTACCCTCTGACAGCAGGATGAGCCCAGCATCTCTCTGGGGGGAAACAAAATCTCTCTGGAGACCAGAGGTCTGGCAGGGAGCCAAAGTAGGAACCTCTCCAAGAAAATGCTGGCTTTGAGCCAAGGAGCATCCCAGAAGCTCAGGCTTGCTAATCGGCTGAGGCTGAGCGGAGGAGGGGCAGTCAGGAGATGGGCAGCCCCAGCCATGTTCCAATGAAAGGAACCTAGCCAAAAGGGAGTTTGATGTGAACCTGGGACACACAGCTGTCTTCCCTTGTTTAGTGGTTTCTCTGTATTTGGGAGAATATGAAGTCACCAGTGGGGGGTGTGGGTCCCACTTTTGGAACAATGATCCTGTCAGCTCCAGTTCTGTCCACACAAACCCACTAGGGTACTGCTGACCTAAATTTTTTTTATCTATAGGTTCTTTCAGGGCTACTCTTACCTTAAATGCTGAAGAATACAATGTCATCCATAGACTCAGCCCATAACTTCCACCTCCAAGGACTGAGGTGTAATCCCCACCTAATGGACTCTTCTAAGCTGTCCTAAAAGTCCCCTCAGGCCCGAGATTCTCCACCTGGTTTTTCCCTGCACTCTATGCATAGACCTCTGTGATTAGACGGGTGAGAGCAGAACAATCAGCTCAAGTGTCAGGTCTGTAAGGGGGCTCGACCCCTGGCTTAGATCAGCCATTTCCAGCAGAACTGTAAGGGGGCTACCTATATAATCTTAAATTCTAGACGCCTCAGTCCAAAGACAGAAGAAACAGGTCATTTTAATTATATATTTTATTTAGTCCAATATTATTTAAATGTGTCATACCACCCAAACCGCCCACATTTATGAGATCAACCATTCATGTCTATTGGGTATCACACTGGACAGAACAATACAGCTTGACTCCAGCAGCAGGTCCCCATTTTCAGATAAGGATATGGCCAAGGAATCTATGATGGAGAGGACACCAAGGTAGAAAGGAAAGCCCGACTCCATCCTCACAGCTGGGCCTACCAGCCTTCCCTTTCAGCTTCCAGATGCATAACCATGGACTATTAGGGAGAGGACGGCATGGTCAATCAAGTTCAGGGACACTGCAACATCAACCTATTTGAAATAGAGACAACTCAGAAAGAAGTAGAAATGGGTACACTTGACGTTACAAGGCTGGGGAACAAAGACAGCAGAAGGAAACTGGAGGGGGCCTCTGGGAGACCTCTGTGTCAGACCCAAGTCTTGCTGAGGCCTTCTGTTTGTGCCGTCCTGCTCAGGGCCACCTGGCTCCCATGGCGTGTCAATACCCATGCTCCAGCACAGGGGCTGGTGAATTTTCCACCACGTTTCCCTGGAAGAACTACCCACAAAAGCTCCTCTCTGCTTTAGAAGGCGAGAACAAGTCGTGCATTTACCCACTGCCTCTAGTCTTCTTACTCTGAGTCGCCATGCCAACACACAGTCATAATTACCAAGGAACGCGTCAATAGTGGCAGCATTGACAAAGACACTATATCAGGGCTTGTGAGCTAAGCAAGGTCAGGCTCTTCACAGCTCCCCAGCTTCCTGCCCACTTCCTTTATTCCACTCGGATCCATCTCTTTCCTTCATTCTCTCTCTCCCACCCAGATGGTCTGATTTTATTTTCTCTGTAGAGAAAGGAACTACAGCTCAGTGTATAAAACACTTTTATAGCAATTAGGAGACAGGTTCTCCTTTGAGTTCTGGTTTTAACTTGTGGGAAAAAGTCACTTTAACATCCAGGCCTCAGGTTTTTTTTTTTTTTTTCTGCGAATGGGGAGAACATTTCTGGACACTGCCTATTCAGTAAGGGGATGCCTGCATTTAGTTCGCCTTCTAAATTCAGAGACGGGTTGTCATGTAGTCATCTCTGAAATCGTCTTTATGATCAACAACAGAGGTACCAGAAGCTCAAGGAAACAAAAGGAGGTTCAGATCAGAGAGGGAGTTAGTTCTAATGCCTGGGAACAGCAGGGCCTGTGTCTCCCCCCAGGAAGAGTGAAAATCTCAGAAAAGGAGCCAGGAACAGCTGAATGGTGGCCTCTATCAGATTATGAAAAGATGAGTGGGACGGATGAGAACTATCAGGCTAAATGACAAGCATCCTGAGGCCCCCAGTGAGAAGCAGGACATGCACCCATTTTAAATGAGAGGTCAGAGAAAGAAGGCAGACAGCCATCACTGGAGCCCCACACAAGAGCGCCCCGATTTCAGGACACCCAGTGCACCAACATCTGAACTTACAAAGGAGATAAATTGGAGGCTGATGATTAGCATCACAAAATGATTATTCCCTTTGTAAAAGGCTTCACTGCAGGACTGCTTTAAATAGTGCATTTAAACCATGATCTGATTTGCTAAATTCGATTTATACACATCTACTGCCTAAGCTGGCGTGCGGCTGTATTTACATGTCTTCCCTTGGCACAGAGCAGGGGAGAAGCTAGCCATTATTTGGGGCCTTTAATCCTTGTAGACAGTAACTAATCTGGGGAGCTGAACCCTGTTTTTCCTCTGCAGCTGGGGCTTTTGCTGCATACTGGCCCCAGTTCTGTTGCTTTGCCCAGTTAGGACTAGGACCAGATCTGGAAAGAGGGACTCTCTATAGGAAGCACACCCCTCCCCACATTCAGGTGTGACACCTTTCAGGTACAGATTTCTGGGTTACTAAACTATTCTGTTCCCACAGTCATCAAGCCGAGGATTCAAATCCCACCTTTTAGGGGCCACTGACATTTACTAACCTGAGCCATAGCTAGAGGAGCGAGTGTACTTAAGCTCCAGGAAGCAAACCTAGGAAGGGATGGGAAAGAAGCTGATTCTCCACTACAGAAGACAGAAGATCTCCTGGTACAACTGGGGCGTGGGGAGGGGGGACGGGCATGACAGGTCTGGGACGCAGACACACACCTTCCTTGTTTTACTAGAGAAATTTGAAGGCTTCACTCACAAGGCCCCTGAAAAAACAAATGACCCTTTCCTGTGAGGACCAGTACTGTGATAGTGTGGCCAGGAGTCAGGCCATATCCTAGAGGGGAAATCCACTCCCCAGCTCACACCAGGTGGCCCTGGTGGTTATGGTTATATTACTAGGTACAGAAACTCCACACTGAAAAAAGTGTCCCCCCCAAGTCAGGGCTTCTGCTTCTACCCTCAACCCAGCATTAGGTTTAGCGTTAGGTCTTGTTTACCACATGCCTACCATGATAAGTCCTGCTTAGCACCCGGAACCTGAGGAAAAAAGAGACATCACCTGGAGCAAAAGAGTTTATAGTGAAGATGAGCGGTCCTTAGACCACAGGTGAAGCATCTCTCTGTTGAAGGCCACTAAAGAAGCATTCTCCGGCTTCTGGAGAATGGGGACTGGATGGGCAGTCTGGTCCTTGTTTGGACTGGTCCTAGCCCTTGTTTCACTAACTTAGTGGCCTCAAAGAAAATCAAATTTTGGGGGCTCATGTCCCAATCTGTGATATATGCACTCAACTTACATAATTATTAGTCTTTATTAATATATTTTCTGGTGCTGGGTATTGAGCCATAGGCAAGAGCTCACCACTGAGCTACATCCCCAGCCCCTCAATTTTATACAAACCAGAGGTCAGAAAAATGTTTATCTTCTTTTTTGAGCAGAGTTACAAAGTCACCATGCTCTCTTTGTCTTGGCTGCCAGGAAGCTCGGAGCAACCACAGTAGCCAATCGTAAATATTATTTTAGGCCAGGGCTTCAGGGTAGACATGGGGGGGGGCGGCAAAAGAGTCCTCAGATGTGAGGTAGGGCTGAGTAAGAAGGAGACTTGGGTTCAGGAGGGGCTTGATGGTTATTGGAAAGGAGAACAGACAAGATAAATCATTGTGTCTATGTTTACATACACACACTTGCAGAGACTGAGATCCACACCCTACCTCTGGCGAAAGTCACTTAAGGGAGTCATCTCCCTACCTATCTAAGGAGGTCCAAGTTCACATGAAGCACTTAGGCCTGGCACAAGGCAGAATTCAACCAACATAAATTGGTAACTGAAGTTTGTTGGTGGGTGACTCTATATACAAACACACATGTATATGGCCTGCTTTAGGGCACCCATGGCTTAAGAAGGCAGACTGACTAATGGAATTGATGGAATAGGGGCGCAGGAGAAAGAAGAGCAGTTGTGGCTCTTGGGCCGAGGTCTGGAGAGGGCAAGGCCGAAGATGCTGTCCCATGGCTCCCATCCTTCTACCTTTATCCTCAAACTGCCTCAGTCCAGCCTAGGCAGTGAGAATGGGGTCTCTAGGTCACCCTCAACCCCCACCACACTTTCACAAGGTCTCACATTGGGGCTCTGGACTCTCTTTGTCTGGAATAATGGAGGGGGGCTGCTCACCACCTCCAGGATCACAGTTTCAAGGAAATGTGGGCGCTGGCTGCACAGTAACACTGCTGGGAAGTAACTCTCCAAGAGCCTGTGGGTCCAAACTACAAAAACAAATAAACAACAACAAAACCCATTGTCAGCTGGGCCTGCACCTCAGCTTGCTGGAGAAGGCCCTTCCGACAGCGTCCCTCAAGGGACCCAGTAGCACCCTACTTTTCTCCTGCTGCTTTCTCCTTTTGCAGCCCTGAAGGTCACTGCGGCCTTGGGGACAGGGTCCCAGGGCGACGGAAGATCGGTCTGGGCGGGTGTCAAATACTTAGAGTGGCCCAGAGCAGGCAGCTTCCAGGACTCCCCGGCCGGGCGCTCTCCCTGAGCTCGCCGCTTCCGTGGGCGCGAGGAGGAGCTCGGCGGACCCTGCGGCGCGGCGACCTACCTCGTGCCCACGCAGCCATCTTGCCGCCGCTTGCTCGCTCTCAAAATGGCCTCCCGGACCCGCGGCGCGGCCCCTCCGGAGCCTAGGTGCAGGCCGAGGGGGACGTGGCCCTTCCTCACTGCTTCTCACGGCGGCACCCGGCGTCGGGTGTGCCTGCGCAGGCGGCGCACCGGGGTCTTCCTCGCTGGGTGTCGCCGCGGGCGCCCGGCACTTCCGTAGGCCCGGGGAGAGCTGGGACTCGAGGTGTGAGGGGAGTCCCAGCAGGGTGAGCTCCCGCTGTGCGCCTAGCCTGACCCCCGGGCGGAGGAGAAGCGGCCACGCCTTTTACCAGCCGAGGTTGGCCAACTCCGGCTTCGGCCAGACGGGTCTAAGAAGCCACCTCGAAGGCCAGAATCCTTCCAGCATCCCGGTGCGCTCAGCCTGCTAGCGCTCCGCGACCAGCTCAGCGGGACCGCGTTGCGGAGCACAACCTAGCAGGTGTATTTTAAAAGCCGTCGCCCACTTGGGGATGTGTGAGGGCACGGTGACTTTGGATTCTGGCCTCGAGAGGGAGGGGGCTCGCCTTCCAGGGGACTCGGGTAGAAAGGCAGTCGCCTTACCAACGGGATTCTGGAATCTTCCAACGTTCCTGGTCGCCGACCCGTTTTGCGGACACTACTGTGTCCTCCTTCCCTGGCTACAGCCACTCACCTCTCCCGTGGCGGTGGCATGTCCTCCTTCGCGCGGGAGAGCCAATAGGTGCCAGCGCAGGAGCCGCAGAGCTCAGGTAGGAAGTGCGGGAAGCTGGAGCACCTGCCGGTGAGCAACTGTAACACAAACAGGAGACATCGGGCGCCTGCCACCCGACTACTAGAAGGGTGTCCGGTTCATTCGAAGCCTCAGGGTCCTGGAGCAGTGACCTGGAGGTGGGGGCACAGGCGTCCTCCAGGTCACGACCCCAGCCTGGGGAAAATGTTGGCTGCTCGAGGAGCTTTACCCACGTCCACCCGGAAGATTGGAGAGACATGGGATTGGGTATATGCTATGGAAGTGAGCAGGTTCTGTCATAGCACCCATGGTTGTCGCTGCGGAGGTCCCTAGGGAATGGAAATCCAGGAGCCTAACACCTGGATGTGTGTTCCTGGCCTAAAGAGAAGGTCCGAGTTCGACCCAACCAACTCACAACCTGGCTTTCCTCAGTGTCGAACTAATAAGACCTCGACCCCTGGAGGTTTTCCGGAAAAGCCAGCTCTATGCACAGAGCTAACACGGGCCTCCTGGTGGTGCCGGCTTGGCCTCCAGCCCTAGCCTTCTCTGCTAGGGTAGTCAGTGCGGGTCTGCTGACTTCAAACGTCTCAAGACAGATGCCCCCCTAGTCATCCAAGCTCAGAATTTATACTTGTCTCTCCCTAATCTCCCATACACGGGGTGCTCTTTGAGGCACTTGGGACTCAGCAGATAGGGCACTAGCTGGGGGAGGTAGGCAGCCTGTGGGCCCTTTGGTGAAGCTCCGAGCATCTATTTGGGTTTTTATTCTGTCTTCAGCAGGGGGAAGTTCTGAATTTCAGACCCAGACATATGTGCACCCCCCTGCCATTTGAGCTACCATCTGACTACTGCCCACTATGTGCCGGGATTTTATCTATATGTTTTATGTAAATCCCACATGACCCCTGTAGGTACAGGTACTATTGTCCCCCATTTCACCAAGAGAGGTGAAGACCATACCTCAGGAATAACCTGAGAGAGAAAGAGTAAACCCTGTAGGAAAAAAATGCTACCTCACAGTAGAGCCCTCCCCAAAAGCTGCTCAGCCTCTCTAAAATTTAGAATGTGAGTTGTTTAAAAAAAAAAAAAAAGTCTGGTGATTCGGAATCTTGAACCCTAGAACTTCAGATGAGGAATTAACACCTCCGGGGCATAAGAAGCCACACAAGCAAGTCAATCCTACCTTCCCCATAAGCAGTATTTCTGCAGCCCTTCCAGGCTTCCCCCTTCAGTGTAGGACCAAAATCTTGAGGGAACCTGGAGAAGTT
This sequence comes from Dicrostonyx torquatus, assembly GCA_028555095.1. NCBI lineage: Eukaryota > Metazoa > Chordata > Mammalia > Rodentia > Cricetidae > Dicrostonyx > Dicrostonyx torquatus. The sequence goes on along the minus strand of JAQHUG010000250.1, from coordinate 2,962,895 downwards.
CCACAATGGCCAATAATCCACTCACCGTTGACAACTGTATCATTATCAGGGTAACCCAACCAGAATAAAATGAGATACATTGATATAAGGGCTTGATTTTTTTGCACACACCCTGAGGGATTATAGGAACTAAAAAAAGAAAAGAAAAGAAAAAGAACATCCTCAGAAATGCCCCTCTTTTTCCTTCATATTAGACAAGGAGCTCTCCTATTCTGAGAGCTCTTTTTCTTTAAATGACATGACATGGTTTTTTTTTCAACGAAACATTTATAAGAGGCAAAAATTATATCCATGAGGCCTGAAGTGAAATAAATACATTTTAAAAGTTTTTTTTTTTAAATAGTTCTCAGATAAGTAAGTCCTCTTAGCCTAGGCTGGCTGAGGCAGCAAAGACTGGGCAGTTGTAGGGTGAGGTGAGGTGGGTGGGAGTGACCAGACTAGATAGATGCAGACTAAGGGGAGTAATAACAAGGGACTGGAGCCACCCTCTCCAGGAGGCAAACAAGAGAAGTCCTTTACAAAACAATCCCATACAGACCTGTAACACTGACCCACCCTGGAGGGTAGCCATGGGTCCCAAACTTCCATCCAACTTTGGCTGAGATCTAACTATACACTAACAAGAGGGAGAAGGTCTGAGGAACGCCACCCCGTACATTTCTGAAACACACAAAGACTAGGAGTTTGACCTAAGCCAGCCAGAAGCAGTTGTGCTCACAGTACCCCCTAATTCATGGGGGTAACAGAACTAGGCTGCATGCTGGGGTGGGGGTGGGGAGGCTGGCCAGTTAGGGGCTCCAGTGCCTGCACAGATGGAAGCTGACGCGGTCTAATTAGCACAAAGCCCGCACCTTCCATTAATAGCTCACCACCAGCTCCTGGATGCCGCTGGAGGCAGTCAAGTTGGAATGTGTGAGGCTCACCTGTCCCCAGCTCATTAACAGACCTAGGGTGAGAATAGGGCTGTCCTGAGGAAGGACCAGCCCAAACGAGCCCCCACCCCCATCTAATTACAGGTTTGACTTCTAGGCCTATCTGAGGGGAAGAATGCTTGACCTAAGTCCCATATTCGTGGGCACATGTTCAGCCAGGCCTCCCAGGACAGTGTGCTCTCTCCAGACTTGAAAAAAATTCCTCTTTAAAAGTGCTGGCTTACATTCCATTTATATGAACCCCTAGATAGGTAAAACTAGCAGAGACCTCAAAGGGTGGTTGGGGAGGGGGGGCAGGCAAACTGGGAAAAAACAAGAGAGAAGTTTCTGGAAGGGGGAAAACTGCTATCTTGGGTGTAAATGCATTTGTCAGCACTCATAGAATTGTGCACCTATAATCTATTTTCAGATGAAAATAATGCCTTTAGGAATGTGTGTGTGTGTCTCACATATCCACCCAAAGGTGTTGGCCCCTGATTGATCTCTCCAGGGCTTCTGGTTGATGTGCAAGTTCACACCCTTTTTCAGGGGTCACCGTGGAGAAAGGGGCCAGAGCAGATGGGGAAACAAGGCTGTGCACATCACAAACACGAGGCCTTGGCTGGCCAAGTGGGGAGGAGGAATGTCTGAATTGAATCAATTAGCTGCAGAAAACTTCAGAAAAGAAGTAAGGCCCTTCATAAAAACAAAGCCCACTCCTTAATCCCCAAAGGCAATCCTCTTCCCCCATTCCCATGGCCATTCCTCAGTAAACAAAGAAATCCCCCCTTCCACATCCACACCTCAATATTCATTATGAGCTGACGTCTGAGGCTGCATTCCAGCCTCCCAGAGTGCCCTAATGACTGGAAACCCAATGGCAGATGAGTGAGGGGTTTTCCTCTCCTCTCTCCACAGCTCTGCCCTTCCCATGGCAGTCTGTTCTTTCTTTCCTCCTTCCCTTTCTTCTTTTCTTCAAATTAGTGAATAAGCAAACCCCTAGCAAGCAAATCAAAGCAAAGACATCACTAACTCTACTTTGTTCATTTATTTTGACAAGTGCAGTTTAATTTTAATTATTTATGATAATACTTCATAGTAGACGAGTAAATGTGCCGGGGTATATTTGGTAACATTAATGAAGTCTGCCTAATAGGGACCTTCACTCCAGCACCCTGCCTGGAGAGCTGCCTGCTGGAGAAGCAGGGCGAGCCCACTGGTCTGTAGTAGGGTTTGCAATTTTTTTTGTGGGGGTGGGGAGAGGAGAACTTAATGGGTTTGAGGATTAGCCAAGGGAAAATTAACCCGATTCTAGAGAAGAGGCAAATAGTAAGCCCATAATCATGCCTCGATGTGGATTGTGTGTATTTAAACACCGAGAACGCACACTTGGTGATAAGGAAGGCCCAGGCGTGCACACATGCCACATGCATATTTACACATGAATCTCCAATGTGCAAATCAACAGAGGCCCAGAGAAATTAGGCTCTGGGCAATTAAAAATAGAAATAAAAATAGAAAATGGAATACATCGAGTTCTCTATCTCTCCCAAGTACCTTTTTCCTACTGATCATATGCTTCACGTGGGCAAATACAGGGCAAAATTTGGAATACTGGGGGAGGCAGTTTCTTCAGCTCCTGATCACACTGGAATGTTCCATAGACACCCATAGACACAATGGATCATACACAGGTCTTTGCGGATGCACTGTCACTTTAAATAGAGCTGGACAAGGGATGTAACTCTGTGGTGGAGCACTCACCTAGCATCCATAGTATTAAAAAAAAAAATCCAGTAAAACTGACTCTTATAGCACATTCCCATGACTGTTAATATAAGTGTAGGATTCTACATATCAACACAATGTGTACATATGTGCACTTAAGAATGGGTGCAAACACGTAGGTATTGAGATACACACTGTAAAGCATTTACAAAGACACTTTGTGCAGTCATACTAGATTTAAGGCACATCACAATAAATGCTTGGTTTTTGAGACTGTAAAGAAACCTTTGGATCACCACTTTTATTATTATTATTTTTCAAGTGCTGAGGACTTCTTGTTTCTGAAATGTCTGTCGGTGCTCAAGATAGTTTAGAGACATATCAAGGGACAGGTGGGTTTTCTTGAGACCAACTGTAGTACAGTCTCAGGACAAAGGCCAGGTTTGGTCTAGCCCTTGGGACAAGAACTATTAACTCCACCATTTCTGTTTGTTTGTTTTCTGAATGACCCCAGCAGGGAAAGTGGGACCTCTTCACCAGGAGGGTTAGCCAAAGGGTAAGAGGTGGGAGAGACTGTTTTCTTGGTACAGCCCAGGATTGCTGGGTGACTATCTCCAGGACCAGCCTGTCCCTAAACACAGGTGTTGCTGAGGCCCCTCACAACCCCCTACTCTTCAAGCAGAGGGTTGTTTCAGATAGTGCAAGAGGACCAGCCCTAGGCACCTGGCTCCAAGATTTCTCCCCTGGCCCCAATCTCTTCCAACCTTTCTCGGTAATGCTGTGACCTGGCTCTGGCGTGGGAAAGGCGGTTTGGAGCTTTTCACAAATCTAGTATCCCCTTGAACCAAAACCAATTAGCCTGGCCCAAGGTCCTGTCATTGAGGCCCTGGCCCTCTTTTCAAACCCCTGCGGCTCAATTGCGGTGAGGGGCTGGCCAGTGAATGCCCGGACCACTTAAAGTGGTGCTTAAGCCGGACCGGGCTGGAAGGAAGGAGCCAGCGCTATAAGGGGCTGCGGCCGCCCATTTTCAGAGCAACTGACCAAGGTTTTGTTCCAGCCACAGCCCCCACCCTGGTTCTAATGCTAACGACCCTCCCTTCTCTCCACTTTCCAGCTGTCTGGAGGAGAAATCAAAAGCTAACTCTAGGAATCCCTGAGACACCCAAATTTGGCTACCCTAGATATAAAGGGCAACAAAGTTTTTGAGTCTTGCCCCAAGCCCTGTCCTCGAATGTGTTAACCACGATACAGCACCCACTATATACCTGTTTTTCTTGGCTGCACCTTATCAAACACCCCATCTTCTGGATGAGAGAACTGACTTGCCTGAAATCACAGGACTTAACCTTAGGGTAGCTTGGGGAAAGCTTTTGGGAACTCCCGAATACTCTTTTAGTAAGAAAGAGACCAAGATGAGAAAGATCATGGAGAGCTCACCCTTGGCAGATGAAAAACTGACTTAAAAAATAAAAAATACCAAAATGGGGTCCATATTACCCACATCTCCATAGGGTCTAAGAAGGAATGAGTGTGAGGATAAAGTGCCACAACCTTCTTTCAGGCCCCTACCTCTCGCTTGTCCCCAATTTTCTTTTTACCCCCTTCCAGGTGGAAGACTCACCCTCTGTGATGGGTAGTACTACTAGGGGGCTCTGGCTGTCGCCATGGTAACGCGCATCCCACCCCAGGCCAGAGCTGATTGGTCATATAAACCAGGGTGGAGGAAGGTAGGGTGGACACCCCACCCTACGCGTGTGAGAAGCAAGGGTGGAAGGGAAGGCGATTAAAATGGCGCCGCAGCCTCCAAAGGGCCGCTGCTCTGGGTGCAGACACCCGGGTGGGAGGAAGCCTGGCGGGCCGCACCGCTCCTCAGGGGTTTTGGAGGGCGCATCAATCCCTGTAAGGATGTCCTGGGGCTCACGGATGAGCGCTCCCCCGCAGGCCGATCTGCACACTCTGGCCTGCCAGTCGCCGTCGGTGGCTTAGCGGATCGGCGGACCCCGGGGCGCGGGGCTGCGCGCTGGGGGCGAGGGCGGGGCGGAGGCGGCCTCGCCTCTAATCCCGGCGCTGCGTGTGGGAGCGGCGGGATCAGGGAATTAGCGCTGTAACTTCGGATTAGTAACGCTCGCTAAATGAGGGTCTAATTCCGACCCTTCATGCTTTTCAGCGTCGCGCTGGGTCCTGGGAGGCCTCCTGGCCCCGCTGCTTCGTGCTCTGTTCCCATTTCCCGGGAGGTCCGACTGCAGTCGAGAACTCTTGGACCAGTCCAGAGCCGGGCTCCTGGCCTCACAGCAGCCTGAGTTTCGGTGATGCCTGCTGATGCCAGTTTTTCATTGGTCGGGCAGAGGCCCATATGAGAGGCCGGTATGGTTCAGGGCTGAAATTCCGTGGACCAGGAAGGAAGAAGTTCTCGAAGCCTCGTGATCAACGAGGGCCTTCCTGCAACCCTGCCCTGCCAAGCGGCCTCCGTGCGACCTTCTGCCAAAGGTTCCGTGGTGTTTCTAGTTGTAAAATGAAAGGGGTTGACATCTTTGAGATCCCAACCAATTCTGACTTCCAACTCTACTTTCAGCCGCGTTTTCGGGGCCCACAAGCCTTTTCTTTAGAAATATAATAATTAGTGGAAATTGGAACAGCATAGCCCAAACTTGGGCAGTCAGACCAGAGGAGACCTGGAGAACAGATGGGAAGGGGATGGGATAGGAAGCAAAGACTGAGGAGGCCCCAGGCCTTGCTGGCTCCTCCAAGCCTAAACTAGCTAGAGAGGTTGAAAAGGAACATACTTCCGAGCCTGTGTCTTGGGCTCTAAGTGTCCAGGGTGGGATTTGAACATGTCTTGGTTAGGATGAAATGAGTGGGTTGGCACTCCTGAAAGCCTATTCTAATGGGTGCACCCATTGATTCTAATCAAGCACCACCACTACCTCCTTCGAAGCCTTTTCCTGAAGTGCAAGGTTTTGTATCCGCAGATTTTCCCTTCGTAGAAAACAAGCAGAAAAAGTCCTGCATTTCCTCGGGCTCAGACTCTCCCTCCACCACAGTCCTGATGGAGGTTCAGGCCTGCCCCTGACAGCAATACACATTTGAACTGTGCAGACACAGTTGTGATGCTCTAAAGCCATCTTGCCTTATGGAGAGACCAATTCTTCCAAAACAGCAAAGGAGCCCGGATGGTGGGAAGAAGGATCTAAGCTGTGAGGGTGAAGGCAGGGTCCACAGAAGCCCAGCTCAGCTGTGAGATGTGGAGGCAGGGAATGCTGGGCAAGCAGGCTGAGAGAGCTGCTCTGGTTTCCTTTGAAATGAGGTCACCAGCAGCACACAGGCTCCCAAGTGCACTGGGAAGGGAGGGCAGGCCCAGGAGATGCTGGGGTGGGGGATGCTCCTGGGGTACCAAACCAGTGAGTGACCCTTTCCAGGTCAAGAAAAGGAGACTGGGCTTTCAAAAAGAGGAAGGCATTTCAACAGGATCATGGAAGCCCTTCTTCCACCCAGTGATCATCTCTGAGAAGGAGGCAGAGATAGTTGCTTTCCTGCCCACTGCCTGTCTGCTCTTAATTTTGGCCAATAGCTAAAATTCAAATGGCAATACAGTGCAAAGTCTTCATCTGCCTCAGCCACACCTTGCCCTCTCCAGAGCCAAGGGATTTCCCTATTGTAACCTCTTGAATTTTTGATTTTTACACATGTAGCCTTTTCTTTTTGTTTGTTAAAAATTTTTTTGCTAAGCAAAGAAAAGACTTGTAGGTGCGAAGATGGAAAAAGATTTCTATTCTTACAAGGGGGCTGAGAGAACAATCTTATAAAAAAATTAAAAAAAAAAAAACCTAAGGCGGAGGCTCTTGGGATTGAACTGGGCCAAGACGGAGGTAATGCGATGTAGGTAAGGCCCACCTCTGCCACTTCTGAGCTGTGTGACCCTGGAGGAGTCTGTCTCTCCGCCCCATCTGCTTCCTTCCTTATTTGTTCAAGGAAATGAAAAACGGGTCAAGTCAGGATGGTGGCTCCAGTCCTTGCCAGTCAGTCTGGTAAGGCACTCACACACCGATATTCCCGAAAAAACACTGCAAGCCTTCAAGGAACGTGAACGGACTGACTTTTTGGATCCTTTCTTCTCTGCAGCTTGATAGGGCCCATAATTGGATCTATATCCACTGGGGGTGGGGGCGGGCAACGGTTTCCCAAGTTGCAGGGGCCCCAAACTTCAAGATAAGGAAAGAGGGTAAAGGGAGTGTCAAGGAGGAGAAGGGCCTGGAAGGCAGATAAACCCTGAGGGGGGACCTTCCGCGCTACATGGGGCTAAGAACCTCATACACTGAGCAGTGGCACGCCCCACTCGCTGCGCCCAGCTAAGAGGGACCTGGAGCTTGAGTGGCCGGTGTGCAGCATTAGGTTGCCATGGGAACGGAATTCAGATTTTTTCCCCAATTGCTTTTTTATTTGCTAGACATTGTAATACATCTTATGTTGCCACTTATTGGAGCGGGAAGGAGAAGAGCTCCAGAGAGCCTGGCTGCCCCTTAACCAGTTGGGGAAGTTGGGGAGACGCCGGCTCAAGTCGTCGCACCAGGGCAGGCGTAGAGGTTAGGTCTCTCCCGCCCACCAGCCTGCTCTTGGTTTGTATGCAGGGCAGGGTTGGTCGGTCGGGGCGGGAGGCCCCCGCCTAGGCCCCTTGCCATTGAGCACACTCCCCGCCAGTTCTGCTCCGCTTCACGCTGCACACAGACCCCCCAACTGCACACAAAGGCAGCTGCCAGAGCCGGTGAAAAGTGATCAAATTATCAAGAACTTGACCTCACCGAGGGGCGAAGCTCCAGCAACCCCCCAGCCGTATGCTAATGGCGCTCAGGGGCTGACTCGTCGAATAATTCGATAAAGGCCGCATTGTTAGCGGCAGGGCAGCCCCCTGCCCACCCTTCCACCCTTTTACTCCCCCACACCCCACCGCCCACCGCTTCTCTCTCTCTCTCTCTCTCTCTCTCTCTCTCTCTCTCTCTCTCTCTCTCTCTCTCTCTCTCTCTCTCTCTCTCTCTCTCCCTCTTTCTCATCGCATTTGCATCCCAAAATCCCCGTCCGCAGCTCCGGGAGCGGATTGTTCTAGCCTGATTTATGGGGTGAAGGCAAAGGCTGGCGCCTTCTCCTCCAGCGACCCCTCTGCAACCCCAGCCTGCTCCCTGCCCCCAGCCCACTCCACTTTGGGGTTCCTTCCTCGGCGCTGGGGAATGGGGATAGGGGGCAGGGAACGAGGAAGAGGTGAAGGGAGTACCTCCAGGACGCGGCGGGTGTCTCTGGGAAAGCCGAGGTCGGATACCTGGTCCGGGCGCGGCCGCTCCTTCGAGTCGGAGTCCCTGGTTGGCGTGGGCTTCTCTGGGCTCCTCTGGCTCCTGTGGTCAGGGCGGCCGGGCGGGCGATCGTACGCAGAAGTTGTGAGAGTCATTTCTACTTTCGGTTATCTAGCTTTATGACGGCTCTGTGGCACTCATACAGCTAGATAACCAAAGAGAGAAACGGGCCTCCCTTCGCCGGCACCGCTGCCGGGCTGTGGGCCCCACGTGCCGCTGCCGACCCGGCGCGGGGGCCTGAGCGGGCGCCTCTCCCGCAGCCTCGGGCGCACGCGGAGAGCCAGAGGAGACCGACAGACACACAGACACACGGACTCCCGCTACCCGGCTCGCCCAGCTCCCTTCCTCCCTCGCCCTCGCGGCATCTCCATCCCCAGTTCCCCCTCCAGTGCGTCCGCGGCCCGCTTCGACGACAACCCGGGGCGCACTCGGGACACCGGTGCGCTGCGCTCGGGCAGCCTCGGGCGCCCCGGCTGCCCCCAGCGCACTGGACCGACAGCCCTCCTCTCGCAGGCTAATCGCCCCGCGGGGAAGTGACGTCAGTCCGGGAATCGGCCTATCACGGACTCCCATTCAAATCCCAGCCCCCTTCCCGCGCTCGGCACCACCCAGCCTTACAATGGCCTCGGCATTCACGGCTTCTGCGCCGCGAGGACAGGGGAGTGCCCCTTCTGCCCTCAGAAGCGGTAGGCCTGCGTCCCTGGATGCACACACTCTGGCTTTTCTTCCCAGTCTCTCTGACCTCCCCTCAAAGTCTTGGGTGCCCAGAAGCCACCGCAGACCACCAGAGTTAGAGTTTGAGGGAAGAGGGTTAAGGTCGTGGTCTGGCGGGGGGGAGGAGGGGGGAGAGGCAACCCAAGAGAGCGCTTGATAGGCTGCGAACCGGTCACTTCATCTACTGTATCTCTTTCCCCTTGCCCAGCACTGGGCAGCCCAGGCGGTAAAGACTGGGGATTAAGGGAGGGATTGAGTGTCCTCCTGTGTCTAGATCAGTAAGAACGCCTGACTTGTAAGGATTCCAGCGGCAAGCTACACTCAAACCAGGTTCTAGATGTTGATACCAGGCTGCTGGGTCCCTTTCCTCTGGTTATTCCTAGGCATAGCCAATAAGGTGCAATCGATTGGGCCCTGGCACCTTGAAGATACGCAAGACCGGAATTGGGCTCCTATTCATCTCCCACAGGGAGAGAAAAAAAAACAAACCCGCATCTCCTACCATCTTTCTACTCTCAGCACACAACTGGCCTCCTCACTCCAACTGGTTCACAGGGCAAAAAGATTGACACCTCGGGTTTCCCAGAGCCACCGTAGAATTGAGCCTGGCCACTAAACTGGTGGCCCCATTTCAGGCTCCCAAATGTGACTGGCTTGAAACCACTCCCTTCTTCCTTGTGCCTACGCTCCCACTTGGGCCCTCTGACTCATCCCCTTCACCCATTCCTGGGAGGCCAAGGATTAAATATGAAAAATTCGATAGATTTGTTTCCAGGTGTTCCCAGGAAGATCTTAAATCCAAGAGCTAGGGAGAAATGCAACAATAGAGTAGACTAGCTGGTCCTGGGATCCCAGCAGTGACTGTACAGGAGTGTCAGAAACTCCTGCCCTAAGGTCCAGGGAGCACCACAGGCTTAGGTAGGGGCTACCCATTCAGATCTATTTAAGTGGGGCTGGAAATCCCTGGCCACTCTCCACCAGCAAATCTCTGCAGGGTGAGTTCAAAGCATAGGCCCAAAGCAGGTGGTTTGGAAAGGGTTTCAGGATTTTCCTAAACACATCCAAAGCATTCTCCCTTAAAAATGATACATCTGGATTTTTGTCAAGTACCAGATTTTGCCATGCACCTCTTTATACTGCTGCTTGTTTTGGATTTGTCCTCTTTTCATCTTGACCCAAAATCCAAGGTGGGCTGTATTCCCAGTGCCATTCTTGTCAGCCTGTGACCAAGTCAGCTAGCAGTCAAACTCTCCAAATTCCACCTCACAGACACATCCTTCTCTCCAGAAAAGGGACATAAGCCAGGCCTAGATGAGCATCATATATATATATATATATATATATATATATATATATACACATACATATATGTGTATATATATATATATATAGAGAGAGAGAGAGAGAGAGAGAGGCTGACCTATGAACCTACCAAAAGCAAGAATTTGGAAGGAACCTCGAATTTGGCCCTATGTGGTTAATTCTAAAGGATTTTCATAATTAGGAGGTGCTCCTTTCTTCTCCACCTACAGCTTCTGGAATCTACACCGTTTTCCATTTAGCTGTGTGTCTGTCAGTGTGGGCGACCTCCTGAGCTCTAGTCCTTCTGGGCCACCCTGAGCTTGGATGGGTGGAACTGCAGAGGCAGAGGGGAGGTGTGCAAACACGATTCACCTGAGAGTGAGGGGGGAAGAAAGAGGGGGAATAGGGGGCAGGAGAAAGGGGAGAGAGAGAAAAGAAGGAGCCTTATCAGAGTGCAATTTAAGCAGGATGCTGCACAAAATGGCTCCTCAGCGAGGCTCACGGTAACAGCACACTGGAGCCCTGGCCTACAAGCCTAGGGCTGGTTAGCGCTCTGGGAGAAAGATTAAAAAGCTTGATTTTACATTCAGTTCAGGTGCAGCAGGTCAATGCCACCAAAGCTACATTTCTGTTGTTTTTAAGGAAACCACGTCTCTTGACAGAACAGGTGAGGTCGAAAAGGCAGAGGCACCCACACCATGCTGGAATAAGACACCATCCTGGAACAGAGACTTCTTCATTTTTCTCCTCCAGTACCCAGGGGCATGAAAGCATCATAGGCTCACTCTCAGGAGGGAGACTACAGTAAGGGTGAACCTTGAGCCACGAGCAGCCTGCCATTTGGAGGTTGTTCTGATGGGGCAGGGCAATGGGTAGTCTCCTTGGGCTGTCGGTTAGCAGCCACACCATGTACAGCAGGGGAAGCCCTCAGGTCAGCACCCAGCAGGGACACATTGTTTGGAGCTGAGACTACTCAAGGAAGACCCTACTGACCTTGGCTCTAATTGTCTCCTCCTTTGCACTCTGCAGCGGGTCTGAGTTCCATGCACTTCCTCCCACATCAATCTCTCGCCTCTAGCCTACTGTCCCAGCACAGTCCCTAACTCGCAAGAAGAGCAGTGTAGAGATGGCCCAGCTAGAAGACTTCGAGCGGCTGATGGGCCCTGGCCATGGTGCTGAGGGGTACCCACCTGGCATTTCTCTCCCTCTGCGGTTCCACTTGCCCAGAATTTCCTCCGTCAGCTAAGGTTGGAAACCCAAGCTTTAGGGGTGCCTAAGACTAATTGAAGAAGCAAGCAACCAGGGGCAAGTCCAGCATCTAGACATCTCCACCAAAGATAGGAGATTCCATCTTTCATAGTCAAAGCCCCACAGAGGGAAAAAAATCCTTAACTGAATCTACCGAAGCTACACATTTGCTCTAGAGCCCACTGACTCAGGAAACCTACACTGCACTTTCTCCTTAGGTTGCCCCTAAGGCTGGTGTGTTACTTGTGCCAACAATCTGTATGCAAGTACTCCCGCACCTGCTGGCAAACACTGTCTGCATGAGTTCCACTTGCCTCTAGCCCACGTTCCTATTTCCCTGATCAGTAGTTATTCAGACCATAGACAGGCACCTTCCCCTTCAGGACACAATGAGGTAAGGGGTTCAGAGAAGGACGGGCCAATTCACAGCCTTGCTCACACCCTTGTCCTGTGACCAGACTTGCCCAGATTCTGAGGCTGGGAGCCTGAGGCTGATGGAGCACAGCAGATGTAGCCACTTGGCCTGCTATTCAGTCTGGAATGAGCACTCCTTTTGATCCCCTCTGGGCTGTAATTAGGACACAGAATCTCTAGCCACAACCCAGGCCAATTCCAGGTGCCTTTCTCCCCATTGCTGCCTTCCTCTCTCATTCTTTCCTCAGGCTCAAGCTTTGATGAACTGATCTTCCTATTGTCTGGAGGCTGGAAAGGCTGTTCACTGGGAGATCCAGCTTTGGGTTACCTCAGATGGAGCCAGCTCCTGGTACCCAGAGGCTAAGAGGTCTCCACACCTACCCTCAAATACACACGGCCAATTGGGCTGTAGTTCCTTCTCTGGCTTTCCACCTGGCCTATTTCCCCAGCAGCTAAGGTGTAGGCAGGCAGGGTGTGGGCTCTTCTAAACAGGAACCTCAAAAACACCCTTTCCAAAGGCCAAGCCTTTCTTTGGGACCTCTAGCAGCCAGTATTGCTGGTAGAGATTCCTGAGGTGTACCCCAGCTTCTGCCCACTTAACCTGCCTCTGGCCTCCCTTAATTGAAAGCCAGACCCTCAAACAAACTCTATCCCCCACTACCCCACCGCCATGGCTTAAGAATCTATCACCTCCTGAACATGGAGATTCAAAGGGGGTCTCCCCTTCAGACTCAGCACCCTGCATCAGCACCCCTAGCACAATAGCTCAAAGCTTGTATTTTGGGGGGGGGATGTTTTCACTGCTTCAGAGATCTGGGCTGGAGTCTCTCCTTGCTAGAATCTGCCACCTCCTTGCTCTGCTTGGGCCAACCTACGCCACCCCACCATCCCAGCTGCTCCCAGAGAAGCCCCCTCGACAGTCTCAGCCTCCATGCTTCCCTCATTCTTCTCAGCTCAGAGGAGGCTAGGCTGGAGGAGGCTTCAGAGACACCCACAGACAGATTCAAAGGCCTGTCTGAAAGCACAGAGCGGGGTGCTGAGCAGAAGGGCTTTCCCAACTTCCCATTTCAGAGGGGGAAAAGGACGTCACAAATCTTGTTTAGAGCGGGTGCTGTGTGTTGCATTCTCTCAAAATATGTTTTCCCAGGAAGCCACTTTGTAAATTATTTGTGTGTGTTGGTGGGGGCTGAGGGATAAGAAGGAAGACGGGAGCCACGGGTAGGGGTTAGGGAGGGGGACTCCCTGGAATCTCTTTCTGAAACATTTTCCCTCTCTCAAACCTTTCTACCTTCCCACAACTTCCATCGGACCCCTCACCCTGTCCCTTTCTGAACACCCTGGACGCATCTCACTGTTCCAAGACCCTTGACCTTGGTCTTGACAATTTGCGAGAGATGCCTGAGCTCTGACCCACAATCAGAGCGCAACCCCCATCCCTCCAGTAGTCAAGGAAAACCCTGAGCCCCGTGAGATACCCAAGAGGGACCCGCAGGGATACCCCAGGCCCCCTCACCAGTCCAGCCGTCTTCCTGACGCTGTCCTAGTGCAGACTACTGCCCTGGCGCCCTAGCCCCTTCTTCCTGGCCTGACCGAAACGCAAAAGGCAGTGGAACTTACGGACCCGGGAGGGGCCAGGGCCCCATGAGGCGACGGCGGGGGTGGGGCGGTTGTGGTGACGGTGGTTCCGTCGCCCCGGATCAGGCGAGTCCCCAGGCTCAGGCCCAGCTCCAGTCGCCCTCCAGGAGCCGCTACTCGCACCGTGGCGTGGCCGAGAGCTGCTAGAGGCAGGCGCGGCGGCGGTGGCGCGGGGGCTCCTGGTGGCGCGCTGCTTCTCCGGGCTCTGAGCGGCTCAGCGCCGCCTTCTCGGGCGGGCACGGCCCGCAGTGACGTCAGCGCGGCTCCCCCCGCCCCCCCTGGCTTCACCCGGACCGGTGCGGAACAGAGAGGCGGAGGCAGGAGGCTAGGGGCGCCCTGTCCTGAGACCCGGCCCTGTCTGCCCCTGCCCAGCTTGCGTTAGAGCAACCCTCTCTGCAAACGATCTGCACTACCGGGCTCACCCAGAGTCACCAACAACCTGGGAAGTGGTGACAAGCCCAGGGCTGGAAATCTCGCTGGCAGCTCCAAGCTCCAGGATCAAGGATGCTCGGCGAAGAATGGAGAGCTGAGGGCTTGAGGCGCTCTGGGCGCAAAGCGGGTCTTTTCATCTTTTCGCGCACACACAAGTGATGGTTGAGGGGACCCATGAGGGATTGGCAAGTCCTGGGGGTCCCAGTGTGGGCTCGGAAGCGACCCTTTAGTTCTCAGGAACGTGTCTCGTTGACAGCCTGGGTTGTGTTCTAGGCTGGATCGTGCAGCTCTGAGACCCAGTGCCTTCCCCCACCCCGCCTCGCCCGTGGGCGGTGCACCTGCAAACTCGTTGGGCCGCAGACCGCCCCCCGAGCCGCTGTCCAAATGCTGAATCCGGCCTCCCCGGGGCGGGCTCCGGAGCCTGGCTGCACCTCGCTGGCATTGTCCGCAGGGCGGGCACAGGGTTCTGGGACTCCGAGACAGAGCCCCTGAAATTCTAGTGCTCTGAGATGATATTGGGAAGCTACAAGGAAGGGGGCGAGAGGTCAAGAGGAGGCGGGAACAGAAAGGGCAGGCAGACCCGAGTGCCTGACCTGCGGAACCACCTCTTCCTCTTGTTCCCCAGTGGCTCGCTCAGGGTCCCTTCTGCCAGTGTATGTTTCTCTCGCCACCACAGCAGGGGAGGTCCCTCCGGCCGAACTTGTCAGCGGGTCTCATCATTCATCACGAGCCAGACAGACAGGCCAAGTTCATGAGCAACGCAGTTAACCCCTTGCAAACTGTTTGCCTCCCAAAGGAGGGAGCCTTTTGAATAGGGAATGCTGTCTGGGATTCCTGGGACACCACCTCCCGGAAGCTAAGCTTGCCACAGCTCCTTTTTTCTTCCTGGTCTCGCTCCAATTTTTTTTCCTGTTATTTTCCTACTTTTTTGGGTCTCCACGATATTTCTAGATTCTTCCTCTTATAAATTAGTTTGAGATAGATACATATAGCTAGTTTTCTAGATGCCTTCTCTCCCCAGGTCGTGGTGTGTTCATTTTGGAAAATTTAGTTAAAAAAAATACGAGATAAAATATCAAATGGCCTCAATCTACACTTGGAGGCCTGACCTTAAAATAAAAAGTAATGAAAATTTTCTTATTAGAAGAATCTAGATTGCTGGTTGTGAAGAGCAGGGGCAAAAAGAGAAAGGGAAAGGAAAGCAGGGGAGGGAGAGATGGGATAAATGCAATGAATTAGGCTTCTGGAACTGAATGGGAACAGGAAACCAGAAAGAAGCTTCGAGAAAAGGATTTGAGAGGGAGACATGTCCAGAGACCTGCTAGAGCAGTCTCAGAGACCCTGGGAAATAAGAATGTAGACACAGGAACCTAGAGAGAGAGGTGGGAAACCCTTGAAGGGTCCAAACATTTCCTTTGCACTCCATCCACTGGCTTCTGCTGTAGTCTCTAAAGTTGAAGACGGTCCTCCTCTGGCCTCTTTGATCAGACTAACCTGAAGGCTTGATCTAGAGTGTGTGTGGGGGGGTCCTTGCCTTAGGTAAAGGCTATTCCTTGTTTTGGAACCCCAGCATTCACCTAACTTTCTCAGGCTCTCCTTACAGTCTGGCAGACTGGGCCACTCTTCCCCTTCCCCCACTTCCTATTCAATTCCTGGCGTCTGGTAGCTGGCGGCAACTAGGGCGACCTACCAACTTTTCCCCTGGGCATTTTCTCACCCCCTTCACCCCCCAGTGCTTTCTTTTCTTCTCCTAGCGCTCCTTTTGAAAGGAGGCACCCAGGCCCAGAACGTGTTCTGCAGTTTAACTACTTCCAAATTCTTTGTTCGGGTCACCCCGGGACTCCATTGTCCGCTATTGAGAGCGCGCGGGCAGGCCGGCGGGTGCGCCTCAGTCTGTGCAGGCCTTGAATCCATTAGGCCTCTGAGGCTCTGGGCCTTGCGTCAATGCTCGTCCTCTACGCTCCCGCCCTCGGCTGCCTTCTTTTGGATGAAATAAAGTCACTGAAAAGGGCAGGTTCACCTTGAGGTTACACGGATCTCACTCCCAGAGAGAGTGGTCACAACTGCCTCCAATGAATCTGGCCCACTCACCTCAGCCTGAATGCCCTTTGGCTTGCTGCTGGATGCTTAGCTAGTGGTTGGTTTTTGAGGGAACTGGATCTCGGGAATTGGATGGAGAAGTGACAGCCAGCAAAGACCTTCTCCATATCTCCAGTCTTCCATTTCCACTCTCACGGCTGGTATTCACCTTCTTGGCTTTCCTCGGGTCTCTCCAGTGTCTCAAAGTCGCTCCTGAACAGTAGGAGTGCAGGAAGGGGTCCCTCTTCAGTGGGAATATCCCCTGGGAGCACCACGGTGCCCTGTGTCCAAATTGCCTCCCCAACATGACACCTTCCCAGGTTCACTGAGAAGTGACTAAGTATGTGCTCTTGCTATGCCTTCCCGGATCCATGAGTATGACAGAGAGAATCCCACTCCCCTCCCGTGGAAACCAAGGTTACAGAGAGGTGTGACTCAGGTCAGCTCTGAGGTGGGCATCCTGGGAAGGACTCCAAAGCCATGTGTCCCAGAAACACCCTAGACAGGCTGGGCACTGTCTTGAACCCATGAAACAACGAGAAAGTCTGGAATATCAGTGACCCAGGAATTCCCAGGAAAGGCTGGCCACTTCTTTTCCCAGAGAAAGGTCAGTTGAAGCATAACCCTCTTGCTGTAGGATTACCAGGGTCGTCAAATCTTGGGTCAACCCTGATGCACAGGGCTTCTAGAAGTCGATCAGTCCTCTGGTCTGCCTGTTTTGATCATTCCTAGGATTAGCACAATTTCTCAGGAACAGATTTCTAGAGTATAGCCACGGAGAAGCCAATGAGAGGGCAAAGATGGGTACTGTGAACCAAGAAAGGGTGCAGGTGGGACTCAGGACGCAGCAAGAGAGCATGGTTCGATGGACGCCGCTCCTGGCAGGCCTGGGAAGCGGAAAGAGAAAGAGGTCGCAGGATTCAATCAAACCAGACCACTCTGCAGCTCAAACGATCCCACTCCTCTGGGCTCCAGAACTGCAGCTGGCGAGACCTGCAGAGCTGCGAGATCTGGCCAGACTAAATGAAAGCTCTTGCAAACACAGATGTTCTTAAGGGTCTCCCACACTCCCACCCACATTTTCTTTCTTTCGTTCTCGCAGGGGAACCCAGGGTCCTCTGCTCCGCTGTCCTGACCTAGCGACTCTGACGTGCTGACGCGGCTCCTCGCATTGTCCAACAGCGCCCTCTGCCGGGGTTTCTGCTCGGATGCAAGCGCGCACTGAGCCTAGCTTGGCGGCGGGGAAGACCTCTATCTGAGCGAAGTGGGCGGTGCCACGTCCGCATCTGGATAGTTAGCCACATCAGGGTCACTACTGTACGGGGTGATCTGGACATCTCTCCCGCTCCGGAGTCCTCTTCACTTTTCAAACTCTGACGTGGGTGAAGGACATCATCTACATTGCTGGGGACATCAGGACAGTTGAATGGAGTCTGGGGACTTTAGACCATGTCCTTACCTAAATATCAGCCCATTCCCAGCTTTGCCTTCCCATCTCTGCGGTTTCCTTTCAGCCAGGGTCCTCCTCATCTTTGCAGACCTCAGAAAATAAAAAAAAAAAAAACGAAAGCCATTTCTCTTTGGGTGGGGTGGGGGCATCTAATGCCTGGAAATGTAGGCGATGCTTGTATCTGGAGGCTCTTACCTTGCCCGGATCTCACAGCTGAAGTCTGGAACATCTCTGAAGGCTCAGACATGATGTTCCCAGTGGCCAGAGTGTGGGCGGGTTCTTGACATTCGTTCACTCAACAAATACATGCTGAGTTCTGAGCCCACACTGCTGGAGGCTTAGCTCAGAAAAGGTAATTAGCTTACAAAGGCTATAATCGAGGCCTCGGGAACCAAAGAGAATGCATGGCCCTGCTTAAAGCTGACGATGTTTATGCCTGAGATGAAAATGAATTCTACTTAGGCAAGAGATGTGCTTATGTGTATAAAGTGAAAAAAACCACATGTGACTCCTAGTAGCAGACAGAACAAACTCAGGGTAATTCTGGGGCAAAGGTAACTAAGGTCCATGGAAGCAGTGGCATGGTTTGAGCCAGATTCCAAAGCAACCTTCCTGCAAACTCCATTGGACACATAATCCGTATGATGCTGAGCCTCACGTGACTTCAAACTTCTGAAAACATGTGCTCTTGTTAAAAAGAAGATTCTAAGTCAAAGCCTGTGACCCAGAGGTGTCCATTATGACCTCCCTGTCAGCTAAACCAGATGGGCCTCTGTGGCCCTGTTGACAGCTCCTGTGTCCACCACTTTCCCTGAAAGCTAACTGGGTGAGAACTGCCCTCTAGCCTGGGTCTACTGGAGGAAGGGCCTAGGCTGGAGGCTTGCAGTGGAGCTCAGCAACCTGAGAGAGTCCGTGAACAAATCAGAGGATAATGAAGCAGATGGGTAAGGGGCCCATCAGAGAAAATACCCTGGGCTTAAGAAGAAAGAAAATGTCGGAGACATTCCTGCCTCTCGCTTCCAGCCGACTCTTGTTCCTGTCTTTGGACTGCTTTAGCAAGATTCTGTCCCATCACTGCCAGTTCTCTGACTCAAAGCTGCTCTTGCCAAGCCCAGCATCCTTCTCCGTGTGCCTTTCCCGGCAGGCAGCACACTGCAGTGCAGTCAAGGGTACAGGTTCTGGAAGTCAGTCTCCTGAAGACCTGGCTTTGGAGCTGGTGTAGTGGCTCAAGCCTGTATTCTCGTCCCTCAGGAGGGCGAGGCAGGATGATCACAGAGAGTTTGAGGCTATATAGTGAGTTCCAAGCAAACCAGGGCTGCAGAAAAAAAAAAAAAAAGCCGGACACCTGTCAAAAGCACCATTCTTCAAGAGTTTCCACGGAGGCAAGAGCAGGAGCGCCACCGTGTGGCACCTCTGGAACTTACAACGTACTTGGAAGCAAGCTTGATGAGCATTGAAAATGGTGCAGGATTTGCTGCATTCGCATTTGTTCGCGACTGAGTGGGTATGTTGTGTCAGACACTGGGGTAACCACACCATTACTGATCACTAACCCACTCCAGTTGTTGTAGTGAATACTAGCGTCACACTACCCTAGCAAACCCCAATCCCAGACATTAGAGTAACTATTTCTTTTCTTTCTTTGAGTTAGGGTCTCACTATGTGGCCCAAGAACTTGAGTTGAGTTCACCGTCATTCTGGATCTTGCTCTTGAGGGATGGGTCTACAGGTATGTACTAGTACCTGGTTGGAAGATAGGTGGTGTGTGTGTGTGTGTGTGTGTGTGTG
>JAQHUG010000250.1:2928206-2941357 GCA_028555095.1 Dicrostonyx torquatus | reverse complement strand
TTTTACCAACTGAGCCAAATAAACCCTAAACCCTTTCCTCCCCAAGTGGCTTTGGGCATGGTGTTTCTTCACATCAATAGCAACCCCGACTAAGACACAGGCAGTTGTGAACCACCCAACATGGATTCTGGGAATTGAACTTGGGTCCTTAACCCCTAAGACATCGCTTTAGCCTCATAAATTCCTTTTTTTTTTTTTTTAAATGAATTACTTACACATGCCTGTCATCCTAGCATTTAGGAGGTGAAGGCAGGAGGGTCAAAATTTCAAGGTCATTCTTGAATAACAGCAAGTGTGAGGAAAGCCTGCTTGTTTTGAGACTGTCTTAAAAAGGCCTGGAAATTATTGTTGCTGTTATTGTTATTATTATTGGTCTTTTTGAGACAGGATTCTCTACGTAGCCCTGGTTGTCCTGGTACTTGCCCTGTAGATCAGGCTGGCCTCAAACCCAGAGATCCGCCTGCCTCTGCCTCCTAAATGCTAGGATTAAAGGCATACATATCATGCCGGGATTATTATTATTTATTTATTGGAGACAGTATCTTACAATGTAGCAAAAGCTGGCCTAGGGTTCACTGCATACCTTAAGCTAGCCTGGAACTCATGATGATCCTCCTGCTTCAGCTTCTCACGTGCTGTGTTTACAACCATGCACTACCACAGCCAGATTTTTCCCTGACAAACTTTATCATCTCTGTCTCAGAAACTGCAATAAAAACCTTTGGATCATGACACATGCAACAATCCTACACAGTGTCCCTGAGGTTTGGAGGGGGGAAAAATGTCTAGTGTCCCTTGTGAATCACAAGTTTATCATCAGCACAACTTAGTGACTAGGAGATTAGCAACATTGCTGTAAAGCCTGGCTATGCTGTACAAACAACAGGCTGAAACCACTTCATCCAGACTCCCTTTGCTAGTATTCTGGCTCTGAACAAGATAGGTCAATTAGTATCATTTCCCAGTAAGGAATTTAGGCAGGCGTCTTCAACCATCTTCAACAAGATGCTTCAGAGGTACCATCCTTTGATTTTGAAGTGTTGGGCTACAGTTCCATAGCTGAAAATGTTTCCTTCCTGATTTCCAAGCCACAGGTATGTGGGGGATATCTTGTTTGTGCTCTAACAAATAACGCTTGCCTGGAGATCAGAGGATGGAGCTAGCCACTGGTTAACTTAGAGGCCAAGCAGTGGTGGCACACACCTTTAATCCCAGCCCTAGGGAGGAGGAGACAGGAAACTCTGCTTCTCTGATCTTTCAGTTTCCACCCCAATAGCTGACTCCAGGTTTTTATTAAGATGAATTAGAGTTCGTGCTACACAGGTGCCTTGTGCTGGAGAAGGCTCCACTCCCATACTGGGCAGCCCCTGCTCTGCTCTGAGATTCCCTTTCTGGGGCCCTCTGGGTTAGCCAGAACCTGGGGCTTTGTTAGAAATCCCTCCCCACCAAGCTCTAGGCTTTCAACATCCTACTTCCTCCACCCCCTTCTTGATCTTCAGTGGAGAGCATCAATTCCTTACTTAGATCTTGAATCCTTTGAGGAAGCTGACCCTCCAAAGGCTCCATAGTTTACTAAGGGGATTGAGAGCAGCAAACCCAGTAAGGATCTCAGTCACTGGACCATGTGAGTAGGGAGGAAAAGGGGAAGGGGCTTGACCTTGGGAAGAAAAGAGGTGGGGAGTGCTTGTCTATCATTCTGTACCCTCTGCTGGGCTAGCTTGGGAAAGAGCAGACAGAATCATCCAAGGGCCTTCCAGAATCCAGAACTACATCTCAGTGGCTAATTTCATCAACTCAAGTAAGCTACAGTGCCCCCCTCTTATTTAGTCCGATGGCAGCACAACTGGTGCGGCATAGCCAGGCAGACGGGTGACCCTAGGTCCCCCATGAACCTCAGAAGTCTTCATGTGACTCACCAGAGAAAGCACTGAAGGTCAAGCACTCTTCTGCTGGCTTTGGAGATTAGAACAGTACCAGCAGGAGCTACTTCTGCCGTTCACATCGTATTCCTGCCCTTGCACATCCCTGACACGCAAGGAACACTGGGTAAGTGCTTGAATCACTGCCTAAGACCACAACTTACCCTTCCTCCCACATCAGGAAAGATGGTGGCAAGGTGCCCCAGCCAAGTGTCACAGACTGGGCAGCTGAAGCAAAGCAGTTCATTGACCTTGAGCAATGCTCAAGGCACCAGCGGCAGTTGGCATCTTCTAAGGCTTCTCATCCTGCCTTGTAGTCAAAGTATCTTCCCTCTGTGTCTTGGTTCTTCCCTTGGTGTGTGGTTGTGTCCTAATCTCCAGTTCTGCTGAAAATAGCGATCATCTTGGGTAAGGATCTAATTCAATTTAATGAGCTCTTTAAAGGTTTTAATTTTATGTGTGTGAGTGTTTTGGCTGCTTTTATGTATGGGCTGGGACAGCATAGAAACATCTGCTGTCCCTAAGAAGTTACAGCCTCATGTTGGGCTCTCAGACAGAGGTGGTCAGGCCACACCACAGAGTGATTCGTTATTTTTATTTATGTGAATGTGTGTGTGCCTCCATGAGTTTATGTGTGCCATGTGAATGCCTGGTGCCCACAGAGGGCAGAGAGTGTCTGATCCCCTGAAACTGGCATTGCAGGCAGTTGTCAGCTGCCAGGTAGATTCAGGGGACTGAACCCTAATCCAATATAAAAGCAGCAAGTGCTCTTAACTGCGAAGCCTTCTCTCCAGTCCTTTAAAAACTCTTTTTGTGACAGAGACCCACATTCACATCAGAGCAATGGACTGAGCTCCCAAGGTCCAGTCGAAGAGCAGAAGGTGGGAGAAAATGAGCAAGGAAGTCAGGACTGCGAGGGTTTGGTCCACCTACTGAAACAGTGTGCTTGATCTAATGGGAGCTCACCAAATCCAGCTGGACTGGGACTGAACGAGCATATGATCAATCCGGACTCTCTGAATGTGGCTGCCAATGAGGGCAGATGGCCAATAGGGCCATCGATAATAGCACTGGGACCTATCTCTTCTGCATGTATTGGCTATTTGGGAACCTAGTCTATATGGATGCACACCTTCCTGGGCCAGGATGGAGCGGGGAGGGCCTTGGACTTCCCACAGGAAGCAGGGGAAGGGAGGAGGGGTAGTGGGGAAGCGGGAAAGGACTGGGAGAAGGGGAGGAAGTGTAAATTTTTTAATGAAAAAAATAAAAGCATATGGAAAAAACTGTTTTTGTTTTATGGGTTTTTTTTTTGTCTGCATGTATGTCTATTTATCATGTACATGCCTGCTGACAGAGACCAGAAGAGGGTGTAGGACTCCCTAGAAGTAGAGTTACAAAGTTGTAAGCTATCATGTGGGCGCTGGGAATTGAAAATGGGTACTCTTGAAGAGCAGCAAGTGCGGGGCTGGAGAGATGGCTCAGAGGCTAAGAGCACTGACTACTCTTGTCCTGAGTTCAGTTCCCAGCAACCACATGATGGCTCACAACCATCTGTAATGAGCTCTGGTGCCTTCTTACATGAAGCGTATATGCCGTCAGAAAACTCTAGACAGGGGCTGGAGAGATGGCTCAGAGGTTAAGAGCATTGCCTGCTCTTCCAAAGGTCCTGAGTTCAATTCCCAGCAACCACATGGTGGCTCACAACCATCTGTAATGGGGTCTGGTGCCCTCTTCTGGCATGGGGACATACACACAGACAGAATATTGTATACATAATAAATAAATTATATAAAAAAAGAAAACTCTAGACATAATAAATAAATAAATCTTTAAAAAAAAAAAAAAAGAGCTGCAAGCGCTCTTAATCACTAAGCCTTCTCTCCAGTCTCTGAACTAAAGATCCTACCTCCAAGGCACACTTCTGTAGTTCCAGTACTCAGGAGGTTGAGATTGAAGTTCAGCTAGCCTGGGCTACAGAGTGAGACTCTGCTTCAAACAAAACACCTCCTATTTCCAAATTCCTCAGACTACTGAGGTACTGAAATACGAAACATATGAGTTGGGGGTGGGGGTGGGGAATTTAACGTGGAAGAGCCGAGGAACATCCAAGTCCGTTTCCTATACTGTCTGATGAACTCCGGCTGCTGGGGCCAGTGTGTGTTTGGGAGCATGGACGTATCACATTGTGAGAGTTGTCTTCCTCTATTTCCTCAAGCACAGTCTTATGTAGCGTGAATTCTAATTGATCTTAATAATAAAACCCAGAGTCAGATATCGGGGTAAATGCTGAAAGACCAGAGAAGTAGAGGAGCCAGCCACTAGAAAGACTTCTTACCTCTACCGAATCCTGAGACCAAAGGATTGAGCTCCTGTCTCTCCCGCCTTATATTCCTCTCTCCACCCAGTCATATCACTTCCTGGGATTAAAAGTGTGAGTTCCGTTTCTCTTTTAGACTGGTTAAATCTCACTGTTGCCCAGTGTGGCCTTGAACTCCTGATCTTCCTGCTTCTACCTCCCAAGTGCTGGGATTAAGGGTCTACGCCACCACTGCCTGGCCTCTATGGTTAGCTAGTGGCTACCTCTGCCCTCTGATCTTCAGGCAAGCTTTATTTGATAGAGCACAAACAAAATATCACCACAGTCTTAGCTTCCCGTGAGTCCCTGAATCACTGGCATTTTATGCTGGTCCCTAACACCAGTTTTTCAGGACCTCTTTCTCTAATCCCCACCTGGAGCACAGTTGAGAATCTGCCACCAGTGTCTTGTAGTCATCAGATCCTTCATGGATCTGGAAAGTCCAGGCTGTTCTGGACTGCTGCTGACCCTGCTTCAGCCTGGCTGAGGAAGAGAGGTCCCATCTCTCTCAGAGATGAGCCAGAGCCAAGAGTAGGCAGGTGACACACGAAAGCACTCCTGTCTGACAGTTCCACATCAGAGAGGACTTGGGGACCAATGGGAGGCATGTTCCCAGCAGCCTGTGTGGGTGGCACTGTGGGTGTTCTGTCTCAGCTAAATCAAGACTTGCTGCCAGCCACCCCTCTGCACCACAGAGGTGGCTGCCAGTTCTGCAAACCTGTTAGTCATTGCTTCAAGAGAGCGCATAGACCCAAACACAGCTGGGGTGAGAGAGGCAAAGGGCAGCAAGACACAACTAGGAAGTTGCTGAGTGTCCAGGCAGTCATAGACATTGCTATGCAAAAGGTCCCATGTCCCCCGGAAAAGCAGTTGCTGCCCAGTGCAGATGAGGATGAGGTGTTGGGAGGACCAGGGCGCCAAGAGTTATAAACAGCAATACTACAAAGGGATCTTGCCAAAATGCTAGCAGATAGGATTTTGGGGTGATGGGCTTAAGGAAGGTTTCAGTTCTCTCCTTGGTTATATGGGAGATGGAGGGCAGAGAGGGCTAGCCTCTCCACTGTCTCCACACAAAGACTCCCCACTACCCACATGCACCTTTTCTTCCTTCCCAAATATGGGATCATCTACACTCACTATTCCACAGCTTACAGTGTTCATTCAACTGATGATTACAAGCCACCCTTACACACGATCAGCTTATGTTACTTGCTGTAGTTATATACTAGAAAAGTCTTCATGAGCCGGGCAGTGGTGGCACACATCTTTAATCCCAGCGCTCGGGAGGCGGAGGCAGGTAAACCTCTGTGAGTTCGAGGCCAGCCTGGTCTACAGAGTGAGAGTTCCAAGACAGCCAGGCCTACACTGAGAAATCCTGTCTGGAAAAACAAACAAAACAAAACAAAGTCATCATGAACACTGAAAGTAACACAGGATTATGTTCCTGTGAGCCTCCAGTCCAGAGGGGCAGGGAAGGGTGGTGTCTCCCCCAGTAGCAGTCCTTTCTTAAAGACAGGGTTGCTCACTGGATAAGTAGGCTAGTCTGGCTGGCCAGGGTGCCCAAGGGTCCCTTTGTCCCCTCAGTGCCGGGATTTCAAACATGAGCTACCACAACTTGGCTTTTACAATTTTTTTTAGATTTATTTTATGTGTATGCGTGTTTTGTCTGTGTGCACGAATCTGGACCAGAGTTTATAGATGACTTTGAGCTACCATGTGGGTGCTTAGAACTGAATCCAGGTCCTTGGCAAGAGCCCCAAGTGCTCTTAGTCTCTTAGCCCCCAGCCCCTCTGTCTTAGGGTTCCTATTGCTGCGATGAAACACCATAACCCAAAAGCAAGTTAGGGAGGAAAGGGTCTTATACTTCAGCATTGCTGTTCATCACTGAAGGAAGTCAGGACAGGAACTCACAAAGGGCAGGACCCTGGAGGCAGGAGCTGATGCAGAGGCCATGGAGGGTGCTGCTTGCTGGCTTGCTTCCCATTGATTGCTCAGTCCACCTTCTTTTTTCTTTTAAATTAAATATTTATTTATTTATTTATTTATTTTTATGTACGAGTGGTCTGTCTGCATGCATGCTACATTACAGAAGAGGGCATCCAGTCCCATTACAGATGGTTGTAAGCCCCCACATGGTTGCTGAGAATTGAACTTAAGACCTCTGGAAGGGCAGCCAGTGCTCTTAACCACTGATCCTTCTCTCCACCTTTGTCCTAATTGTCACACTGGGCTGCCATATGTCATGAGCCACCTTTTTGGGGTGACTTTTGTCACAATCCTAGCTGCAACAGATTCGTATGGTCTAGGGTAGGGGCGTGAGGATTAGAAAAATTAGGTAGGAGGAACAAAGATGAGAAAGAAACACAGACACAGGATAATACTGGAAGGGCGACTCAGCAGATCCTGAATGTTGAACTCTGAGTTCTGAGTTTGCCTGTGTTTAATTTTCCGTATACTTTTATACTGAAAGACCTGGATAAATCCAGACCCCCGCCCCCCGCAGCAGAAAAAATAGAGCCAAAAATCTAGCAGTAAAAGAAGAGCCAAAGAAATCTAGGTTAGCCAGGTCAGTGACCCTGTTTCAGGAACTAGCTGAAGATAAAGGTAGATTATAATCTTTTTTTTTAAAATTTATTTATTTATTATGTATACAATATTCTGTTTGTGTGTATGCCAGCAGGCCAGAAGAGGGCACCAGACCCCTTTACAGATGGTTGTGAGCCACCATGTGGTTGCTGGGAATTGAACTCAGTACCTTTGGAAGAGCAGGCAGTACTCTTAACCTCTGAGCCAACTCTCCAGCCCCCGGTAGATTATAATCTTGAGAATAAATAGAAAGTTACCCCCTTGTGATTACCACTGATATTTTCGGAATTTTTAATGATCACTGTTTTTGTTTTTTTTTTTTTTGAATTTTCCAATGACGCCCTCCCCCACCCCTTTGGATTATTGGGCTGTGGTTTCTTCCCTTAAAAACCCCTTCTCCCAGCTACTGGGGTCAAACTCCTCCCCTGCATGGGCTATGAGTTTTGGCCCCAGAGCTCTGGTACTTGTCAATAAACCTCGCGTGATTGCAGCAAGGACAGTCTCTTGTGAGTTCCTGGGGGGTTGTCTTATCCCGAGACTTGAGTGAGAGTCTCCTCGATCCGGAGGTCTTTCAATACCCCAATACAAAGAGGGGGAAGAAAAGGAGAGACTGCTTTAACCTGACACAAAGGACAGCCAGAACAGTTACTTACTTCAGTAATTGCAACATCAAGCCATTAATTCCTGAGAAAAGTAATCTGATGTTTGGGCAGTGAACACAGCCTAGACCAAGTATCCTGCAGGCAGCCACTCCCTAAGTCAAACCTCCTGTTTCAAAAGAAGGAGCAGAAGTATGCTTGAATTCTCTGACCTTTGGTCACAGTGAAGTGGATCTACCTCTAATGTCCAAAACACCAAGTAACCATACCCTGGGTCAGGATATCTTGTTTTGTAACCTCCTGTTGTCAACAACTCTGAAAGAGCAAAAAGAAGCTCAAACTCTCCGACCTTCAGACAAGGTGGAATAGGCTCACATTTTTGGGTTCCCACACACCTTCTTATAGAACTCAGGACCACTAGCCCAGGGACGGCACCACCCACCATGGTCACTAGTTGAGAAAATGTCTTACAGCTGGATCTCACCAAGGCCTTTCTCTGACGACTCTAGCTCATATTGAGATGACACACAAAGCCAGCCAGTATATCCTTCCTTTAAAAAAATGTGGGCTGTGAGAACAAAAGTCCCTCCCTATCTCCCCAGACTCATCCCATAGGTTAAATAACCAGACAATACATAACTTTGCTTTTGTGTTCGTGTTTAAAAACGTCTTTATACTGACCATCTCCTTTGCTTTCACTGACGTCAGTTCACAGCTGATAAGTCCGTAAGCCTCACTTGAAGCAAATTTATCAAATGCACACATTTCTCTATAGCATCCGTGAAGGCCAAGTGTCCAGCCTAAGATGCTGGAACTCTTAGGAGGTGGGGCCTTCAGAAAGGAAGTTAGGTCCTAGGGTGTGTGTTATTCCACCCACTCCCTCCCCGACCCCCTTCACTTCATTCTCTGAGGTGAGCAGTCTCCTCCAGCACACACTCCTGCTGTGATGTGAAGCAATGGGGCAAGCCGGCATGGACTGAAAGCCCCGAGGCCATAGCAAAGTAAGTGTTTTTCCCTTTAAGTTGCTTAGCTCAATGTCCCAAGCCTGAATCAGTCATTGAGAGGGGTTGTTCCAGGTCAGAGTCTCTTTACCCTGACCTGGAGCAAGCACAGCCAGGCCACTTTGGCTTGTCCCAGGGCTTGGGGACAAGGCCATGCAAAGCACTGACACCAAAAGCCACCATGCCCTTCACTAAGCTTCCCTGCCCCATTATTTTGTCTTTTTCCTTTTTTCCCCCATTATTTTACAGAGAAAAGTAATCACAGGACTCTTTGGCAATAAGCACCAGAAACCTAATTTAAGTCAGTTTGGACAGACGAAAAGGCACCTGATAGTCATATACAGCTAAACTGTGCAAACACAAGGAGGGGCAATTCAGCCCCACCTCACCGGGTCTTGGTTAGTTTTGCCTTTTCTGCGGCTCCAACCACCTTTATCCACATCGTGGTCGAGGCCAGCAGCATCTGGCTTCTCACCTGGCATCTACCACACGTGAAGACTTAACCCAACCTTCTGGCTTTGTTTTATTTATTTCTTTTTTAAAAGATTTATTTATTTATTATGTACACAGTGTTCAGCCTCCATGTATGCCAGCAAGCCAGAAGAGGGTGCCAGATCTCATTACAGATGGTTGTCAGTCACCATGTGGGTTGCCGGGAATTGAACTCAGGACCTCTGGAAGAGCAGTCAGTGCTCTTAATCTCTGAGCCATCTCTCCAGCCCCTTGTTTTACTTTTTTAATAAAATAATTGACCAATTTCATGGTCAAAAGTTCCATTTCCCGTAAGGCTCAATAGCAGGCAAAGAGCTGTCTCTCGAAGAGAGAATAGTTGTCTGCAGATGACAGTAGAGTTTTGCTCCAAAATCCCAAAGGTGTCTTTTGTGAATCACCTGCGAAAGGCTCTAAGCAGCATCCCTGTCACTCACTGACACCTCAAGGACCGCAGGGTCCACCAGATCAAATGGTCACACTGCAGCCTGGACCTGCTGAAGAGCCGTCTCCCGTTCCAGGCCCCACACAAAACTAACAGCTTTCCCAGTCACTTGGCATATGGGCCAGAGTAACACACCCGAGAGAGGGATGTGCTCTCTCCTGAACATTGCGCTTTCTTTCTTGTTCGTGGGAGGAGCAGGTGCATACCTCATCCTTCACCTTAGAAGGAATGTCTCTCTCTGCATGCCCCACACACCAGTGAACTCCTAAGAATCTCACTGAGATAGAAGGCTCTTGAATTTTGGTAGGATTTATTTCCCATCCTCCCATGTGCCTATGTGTTACGCACATCAACAAGCCCAACGCTGGTTCTGAACCAAGCCCAGAGTGTTGCTGCCTTCTGCTCACTTGGCCCAATCAGCATAATGTCATCGACATAGTGCACCAGTGTGATATTTTATGGAAGAGACAGATGATCAAGATCCCTTTGGACTGAGCCAGGCATGGTGGCACACACCTTTAACCCCCGCACTCAAGAAGCAGAGGCGGGTCTACAGAGTTTGAGAACAGCCAGGACTACATACAGGGCTGTCCTGTCTCAACAAACAAACAAACAAAAGACTGAATTACACCCTCAGAGGGCGTAAAGCCATTAATTAATTAGAGAATGAGAGTCTGTAACAGGATGGGGTGTGAGGGAGGACCCTACTGAGGCTGAGAATTTTGAATCCTCAGATTCTCAAGGATTTAACCTGAGGAAGTAGTCTCTTCATCCTCTGCGGATTTACTCCCATCCCCAACCTCTGAGATAATGTCTTCTCCGCTTTTACCTGAGAGAATTCATCCTTCCTTGTCTGCTGAGCCAGTGGTGACTTTCTTGGAAGGAAATGTCAGGTGAAACAATACTGATATTTCTCGGGATCCACCAATAGTTGCCTTTAGACCTACAACCGGACAAGGCTAAGCAGACCCCTAAAGGAATCCATGAGGAGGTGGGCTGCACTACTAAAGAGCTTTGTGAGTTTGCTAATTCATTCAAGCAAAAGTCCGGGGAGTATCTATCGGGGGTTTTAAGGCTGTGAGATAACAGTGGAAGGAACTTACATCCGGATCAGGCAGGGTTTATTGATATGGGCCCACTGAGTAGAGATTCTAGGTCTAATATAGAGGCTTGCATAGGACAAAAAGAGTGTCAAAGTCTGTTTGAATGGCTGGCTGAAGCAGTTATCAAAAGATGGCCTACTGGAAAAGAGCTGGAGATGCCTTATATCCCTTGGCTCAGTGTCAATGAAAGGATTTTAAGGCTTAGGGAAATTGCAATACTAGAGTGGGCACACTGTGCAAAACTTAATCTTCCACAGTGGGAAGGCCCAGAAGTGCCCTTTGCTAATCCTATAAGATGTGGACTGGTGAGGGGGGCACCAGCACATTTGAAGAGCTTTGTTGCCGCCCTTTTCATTGTGCCAGACCATAATGGACAGCATAGCCAAAGCAATGTCCATAATGGCCTGACCTGTAACAGGCAGCACAGGCAAAGTGGATTTCGTGGTGGCGCGACTCATACAGACCTTGCTACTGGCTAATCAATCATGGTGTTTCCAGGCATGAAACAGATAAGAAGCTGACTGCATTTCTGTTTGATCTGTATAAGCAGAAAAAATTTTCAAATAAAAGAAAGGCTACACTGGACCATGGTGAAACGAACTTGGCCTGGTACCCATTTCCAGATGAGCCAGTTTGTGAACCCAGAACCTCTCGAAGGAAGGGACAGCCAGGTCTCCTGAGGAAGGAGAAATACCTCCAAATTCTGTTAGCCTTCCTCCAGCTCTTCCCCAGAGGGACTTATGGCCTTTTACAAGGTTACTGTACACGGGGGGGGGGAGTGGAGGGGGGAAACCAGACTTTCCATGGTCTGTTAGATTCTATTCTGAGTTGATGCTGAGTCCAGGAGACCCCAAGAAACACTGTTGCCCTCCAGTTAAAGTAGGGGCTTCTGGAAGTCAGGTGGTTAACAGTTTTGGCTGAGGTCCAACTCACAGTAGGTTCGGTGAGTCCCAAACTCATCCTGTGGTTGTTGTCCCAGTCCCAGAATGCATAATCAGGAAAGATAAACTTAAAAGTTGGTCAAATTCTCACATTGTTTCCCTGACCTGTGGAGTGAGGGCTCTTATGGTTGGAAAGGCTGAACGGAAGCCTTTAGAGTTGCCTCCGCCAGGTAAAAAAGCGAATCAAAAACAATGTCGCCTCTTTGGAGGAGCTGCAGAAGTGTGACCATTAAGGCTGAAAGGTCATCGCTCTTTAACGCTCTGATCTGGCCAGAGCAGCAGACAGGTGGATTGTGGGGAATGACACCAAGCAGTGACTCCAATTGCAGCTGCTGTGCCAGATGTGGTATCCTTACTTGAGCAGATTAGTGCGTCTCCTGATACATAATCCGCAGCTTTTGCTCTTGCCAATGCCTTTTTCTTAGTACCTGTCCTTAAGGACTATGAAAAGTCATTTTCATTCAGTTGGTGAGGGTAGCAGCAAACCTTTACACCTCAAGGATGTATTAACCCTTCAGCCCTGTGCCACAACTTACTTCGAAGAGAATTTGTTTTGTTTTTGTTTTTCGAGATAGGATTTCTCCTGGCTGTTCTGGAATCACTCTGTAGACCAGGCTGGCCTCGAACTCAGAGATCCACCCGCCTCTGCTTTCCAAATACTGGGATTAAAGGTGTGTGCCACTTTCAGTCTGATTTTCTACAACCTGAGCTCTGTGGCAGCTGGAGGAAAGATTCTCTTCCAGGGTGTGCTTAGAAAACTCTAGACTGCCTCCAGGCAGTGGTGGCACATGCCTTTAATCCCAGCACTCAGGAGGCAGAGGCAAGCGGATCTTTGTGAGTTTGAGACCAGCCTGGTCTACAAGAGCTAGTTCCAGCACAGGCTCCAAAGCCACAGAGAAACCCTGTCTCGAAAAAAAAAAAAAAAGAAAACGCTAGACTGTTTATGTGCCTCTGGAACTGGTCAGTTTTATCACTGAGTTCATTGCTGACCTTCACTGTGTTCTGAGATGCTAGTATCTGGCTAACTTTGCCACAGACTGCATTATTTCCCTTTGGTATTTTTATACACAGATTATAGGAGCAGTCAACCAGCATCATCATTTTCCTTATGTTTCCAAAAATTGTCAAAAGTTTTATATATAGTCACCAGATCCATTGCTTCCCACAAACGGTGAATCAGGATAATCAAAGGCATTTGTCTCCTCTGTTTGTAAAACAGTGCCTATCATGGGCTTTCAGTACTCTCCAGCTGCCATTAGAGTTCACGGTGACTGGAGAGGCTTCAGTAACCACAGGCAAATTGGAAGAATTATTGCAGATACTTAAAATTCATTCTTCACCCAGTGGTGGTGGCCCATGCCTTTAATCTCAGCATTTGGGAGACAGAGGCAGGCAGATCTCTGTGAGTTTGAGGCTAGCATGGTCTACAGAGTTTGTCCCAAGACAGTCAGAGAGCTATTAACACAGAGAAACCCTGTCTCGAAAAACCAATAAACAAACAAATAAAAATTCATCCTTATACTTCTGTTGCTCTAGAACCACTTCCAGGGCCAAAATCTGTTTACAGGCTGTGTGGTCCAGCTAGTCTAACAGTGGTTGACTACCGATAGAGTCCAAGGATCTAGTAGTTGTTCAGTCCACAAGACTGGGTGTCTCAGCTGGTCTTCAGAAGATGTCAGAATTGAGAAGAAGAAGGAGGAGGAGGAGGAGGA
>JAQHUG010000250.1:2853924-2927501 GCA_028555095.1 Dicrostonyx torquatus | reverse complement strand
AAAGAAAGAAAGAAAGAAAAGAAAAGAAAAGAAAAATTCTTCACCCCATCACTTGGATTTTAGCTGATTCCAGATGCAGTCTAGCTAACATCCAACCAAAGAAGAGCCATCATAGCCGCCATGCCTGACAAGACAGAAGGGAACGATGTCCCCCAGCTGGGTCCCTTCGTGCTGGAGGCAACACTGCTGTCAGATTCTGGTGTCCTATGGACACCACTTAGAAGTTTCCGGGTGAGGTTGAGGCTGTGGAAATGACTAAGAGCCAGCTTGTGTTGTTCTGATCTAGTCCCGGGGATGCCTGTCTCCTGGGGACCCTTGTGCCATTCATCACAGTGACTGGAAATGTGGCCATGACTTTTCAGTGCCTTCCCCTCTTTGGGTTTACCTGAGCTTTAGCTCAGGCTCACATAAGCCCAGCCTGATCATGGTCTCCCCATCTTCAGAACCCTAAGTATCTCATTGGACCCAGACTGGCTTTAAATGATTCTTGGCTGAGTGTTGGCTTCTGACCCACTGAGAGCGCCCTCAGTGAGGATGAAGGGAAGCAGCCAGTCTCTACCAACTTGAGACTGGGGTTGAGAGCTGAGATTCCCCATGTGGGGGTCAGAACTGCTTCCTTTGCTATCTGACCTTTCCAGCGCGGGCACAAGTGACAATAGTACAGGTCCCTGCCTCTTAGATACTGACTTTTGCTGATGTTTGGGGACACTGAGTTGCTTGAGGAAGCCCATCAGGTGATCCCTACTTCCTCTTCCTGTGGATTCCTGGGATCCTATATCCCTTACCTCTACTCCTATCCAAGCTCACCATATCTATGGTCTGTAGCCTCCATGCTTGCTTTGTATCAGTAGGGTTCCAAGGTGCTTCTACCTGCCTGGTTCAGGCTGTGCTGGAAGCCACGCCCTCTGTCTTTTGTCTTTGGAAAGATGTAGTTTTAGCTCCAGCTCTAGCACTCAGCTTCTCTTCTCCATGGCAACTGAACTTCTGGGGATAGGGTTAGGGATGTGGGGTGGGAAGGCAGGCAGTGACTCTCTGGATTTCTGACACTGACATTCCACAGAAAACATAAACACTTAGCCAGAGACATCAGTGGGCATTTGATCCCTGAGGGACACCAAGCTGGCATAGGAGAGCCCAAAGTGAGGAAGTAAGTGTTCTTGGTCTCCATGCTGGGAATCAGTGTGCATGCTCCCATGTCCTGGGCAGGCATCTGCATATCATAGCAAACACAACTGTAGAGCTGTGCTGCTAGATATTTCCCGCTGGAACTGACTGGCCTCTGCTTTCAAACTCTCATTTGGAATTTCAGGTGGGTACCACCAATGTACTCCCCCAGGAACTACAGAGGATGGAAGGTGTCTTAGGGTTTCTATTGCCATGATGAAACATCATGACCAAAAGCCAGTTGAGGAGGAACGGGTTTATGTGGTTTACCCTTTCACGTTACTGAAGGAAGTCAAGACAGGCACTCAAACAGGGTGGGAATCTGGAGGGAGGAGATGATGCTGAGGCCATGGAGAGATGCTGTTTTCTGGCTTGCTCATCATGTTTTGTTCAGTCTGATTCCTTATGGAGCCCAGGACCTCCAGGCAGTGGGTGGCACCACTTACAATGGGGCGGGGCTCTCCTGCATCAATCGCTGATTAAGAACTTACTTTTCAGGCTTGCCTATAGTTAATATATTTAATATATAGTTAATATATAGCTAATTATTCTGGGTTGGACCATCAGGTCCCACCTGATGTATAAAAGACTCAGTTCACGTGTGAGCGCTCTCTGTGTGGCTCTTGGGCTGGAGCACATCTTCAGAGAAGCACGGGATCCAGGCTCTGGTATTGTAAATCTGTTTGTATTCTTTTTTTTTAATTTATTTATTATGTATATAGTGTTCTAGGTACCAGATCTCATTATAGATGGGTGTGAGCCACCATGTGGTTGCTGGGAATTGAACTCAGGACCTCCAGAACAGCAGTCAGTTCTCTTACCCTCTGAGCCATCTCTCCAGCCCCTGTTTGTATTCTTTACTCCTATTAAAGTATATATCTTAAATATAGCTGGCTTGGGCAATAATTTATTAAATTCTACAGGGGGAGTCGTGAGTTCATCCCACAAATACTGACTGGGCACCCCCTTTCGGTAGGCCATATCTTAGGTAGCCGGGTGTATTGGTTACTTTTCTATCATTGTGATAAAACACCATGGTCAAGGGAGCTTACTGAAGACAGGGTTTATTTGGGCTCATGGTTCCAGAGGGCTGCAGCCCCTGACGGTAGAGAGGAGGCATTGCGGCAGGAGCAGGAAGCTGAGGGCTCATGCCTTGAACAGCAAGCATGAAACAGAGTAAACTAGAAATGGCTTGCGTCTTTAAACGCTCAAAGCCTCCTGACACACTCTGCATTAGTCAGGGCTCTTGAGAGGAACAGAGCGGACAGGCTGAATCTATCTGTACACAAAGAGGGTTTATTAGGGTGGCTTACAGGCTGTGGTCTGGCTAGTTCAACAATGGCTGACTCCCAACAGAAAGTCCAAGGATCCAGGAGTTCAGTCCATCAGTGTCTCAGCTGGTCTTCCGTATACTCCAGAATCCCAAAGGAGCATGCTCTAATGCCACCGAAGAAAGGAACACATCATTGAGAGTGAGGACAAGCAGGCAAAGACCCAACACTTCTTTCTTCCTTGTCATTCACACAGACTGTCACCAGAAGGTGTGGCCCAGATGCAAGGCAGGTCCTCTGACCACAAACAAGTGTTCTGTTTTCCTACCTCAGACGATTCAGTTAACTAAAAATCCCTCACAGGTGTGCCCAGCTGCTTGGATTTTTAGTTAATTCCAGATGTAGTCAAGAATAGCCACTACACACTCCCTCCAGCAGGGCCATGCCTCTTTTTATTTTTTTGGTATTTTGAGACAGGGTTTCTCTGTAGCTTTGGAGCCTGTCCTGGAATTCGCTTTGTAGATCAGACTGGCCTGGAACTCAGAGAGATCTGCCTGCCTCTGCCTCCTGAGTGCTGGGATTAAAAGTGTGCACCACCACTGCCCAGCAGGGTCATACCTCTTAAACCACTCCCAAGCCATGCCACTAACTGGGGACTAAGCATTCAAACGCTCAAGACTTTTGAGGCCATTTCTCTTGTAAACCACCTATGAAGGATAGGAGAGAGAATGCAGACTCACCTCCCAACTCCCGAAGCTCATTCTTTTTTTTTTTTTTTTTTTTTTGGAGGCAAGGTTTCTCTGTAGCTTTGGGGCCTGTCCTGGAACTAGCTCTTACAATCCCAGCATTCCTGAGACTGTGGCAGGAAGATGGGGAGCTCCAGGTCAGTCTGGGCTGCTTAGCTAAATGTTGTACAAACAAACAAACAAGAAATAATCAGAAAAGAAAGGTAATCTTGTGTTGTCCTTGTGATCCATACACAGACATTGTGGGAGTCCAGAGGGAGGCCCTGGGATCAGGGATCCTAGATACTTTAATTCAAAAGAGGCTGAGCAGGAGGTAGTATTAGCACTCTGTCATGCTCTTTCTCTCTGTCTGTCTGTCTGTCTCTGCTTAGTGCAGGGCATTATAAATGTTTACAAATCATCAGAGGATTGGGTGATGGACAATGTGTGGTGGTGGGGGGCATCTCTCAGGAACCTTCTGAAGTGTTTTCTGAGTGCCCCAGAATGAGTTTCCAGCAAACAAAGACTCTCAAGCCCCTCTTGGAACTGCTGACTTGACATCTTCCACGTCCTCTGGGAGAGCTGATGCAGCTCCCCAGGCAGGGTGGCCTCCGGGCTCCTCCCCACACGAGTGCAGCAACAACTCTGGTGGCCCCATCACTCACCCTCTCAGAAGATAATGGCTGTGGTCCCGTCTCCACATGTCCAGAGAGAGGATCCTGTAAAGAAGGTCTATGGGATGCTTCGACACTGTCTTAGGGCTTCTGTCACTGTGAGGAAACATCAGGACCAAAAACAACTGGAGAAGGAAAGGGTTTTTCT
Source organism: Dicrostonyx torquatus (assembly GCA_028555095.1). Lineage (NCBI taxonomy): Eukaryota > Metazoa > Chordata > Mammalia > Rodentia > Cricetidae > Dicrostonyx > Dicrostonyx torquatus. The sequence continues at coordinate 2,923,519 of JAQHUG010000250.1, read as the reverse complement.
CTTCTACACTTCCATATCACAGCCCATCATTGCAGGACATCAGAGCAGGAACTCAAGGCAAGAACCTGGAGGCAGGAGCTGATGCAGAGGCCATGGAGGGGTGCTGCCTTCTGGCTTGCTCACCATGGCTGGCTCTCCATGGCTTGCTCAGCTATTTTCTTTTTTCTTTTTTTCCTATTTTTGAAGACAGGGTTTCTCTGTAACTATAGAGCCTGTCCTGGAACTAGCTCTTGTAGACCAGGTTGGCCTCGAACTCACAGAGATCCGCCTGCCTCTGCCTCCTGAGTGCTGGGATTAAAGGCGTGCGCCACCACCGCCCGGCTACTCAGCTATTTTCTTATACTAAGACTGTCTGCCCAGGGGTGGTACCCACCCACAGTGGACTGGGCTCTCCTACATCAATCAAGACTTACTTATAGGGCAATCTTATGGAAGCATTTTCACATTCGAGAGTCCCTTTTCCCAAAGGACTCTATCTTGAGTCACGCTGTAAAAACAAAACAAAAGAAAAGCAACATAGTCACCTCCCAGTTTTCTGGCTGAGTCTCCCTTCATTGTTTAAAGTCGGTAGCTTTCAAGTCTGGCCAGTCCATATCTACCTTGTATCCAATCAGCTGTGGCTAGGGGAGCATGGACCCCACAGGAGCGACTGACTGTGAACTTCCTGGCAGGACTCAAGGGATGACAACCAATAAACTGCTTGCTCTGTAAGCTTGAGAACCCACCTGGAGCTGTAGCCCTGCTTCACGGCCCCACAGTTATCCTGTGACCACAGCTAAGCAGAGCCCGGGACTCTTTCAGATAGAAAGAGGTGCGGTGTGGTGGGGATAACAGAGGAACAAAGGCAACCCAAGAGAACCGCCCTTCCAAAGGACCCCAGAAGCCCACACTGCTCCTGAGGACTAGGAACCGAAACTAATTGTAAAATTCTGACATTCACATGCACGAGTGACAAGGGTCATTTGCTTCTAGACACAGACTGCAGGAGGCCTTCTCATGGCAGTAAACACCTGTCCCCTCCCCCCAAGGGATGGATGGATGACTGAGGCACTCCTGTTCCTCCTGTTTCTGAGCTGGAGCGAGGGGGGACATGGTTCCTTCTAACAGAAGAGCAAGAACGTTTCCACACATATTCTCGGCCCGGAAAATGTCTACGAAGCTTCAAAGCTACATCTCTGTCAGAGAGACATGGGTAACTTCTCTCCACACTTGGCAAGGCTGACGTTTTGATCCGAAAAGATGTGGCATATCAACCGCAAGAAACTCATTTACTACCGTGGGCGGGTAGAACAGGTACTGTGGGTTCGGGCGGCTACTGTAGGTCACGTTCCTCAGTGGTAGTAGGTTCATCCCACACAGGGATACTCAGTGTGGGGGTGCACGTCTTTAATCCCGGTAGGTGAATAACTGTGAATTCAAAGTCAGACTGGTTTACATGATGAAACCTTGCTCAAAAAATAAAACAGCAAACAAAACAAACCAGCCCTAGGGAGGCCATGGCTCTGAGCCCAAAGATGCACCAATCCTTTAGCAGCAGAGAGTTCTGTCCTTCTGCCTGGACGTCCATCTGCCCTGATGATTTGGCTCCCAGGATGGATACTCGTTTTCAGTGCCCATCTTTGTGGGAACCTTTCCTCAGTAATGATAAAAAAAAAATGCCATTTCTTTTTGAATTTAACATAATTTCTTCATTGACTCTTTGAGAATTTCCCATCATGCACCCTAATCCTACTCACCTCCTAGTCCCTCCACATCCTCCCCTCTCCTCTGCAGCCGTCCCCCAAGTGAAAAATTTTAAAAAATCAAACCAAAACAAACAAAGAACAAAAACAAAACAACAACAACAAGAACCTCTTCACTCCCCCATCTTTCCAGTCTCTCCTCTTCATTGTCCTGGTGGCACTGGGGGCCTCGGTATGTCACACAGTAGACCCTTTTGTCCAATCAGCTTTACTTGCAAATGTTCTTTGCAAGGAGTCACTGGTCTGGTTCAAGGCCTCTGGTATTTGGTGTACCATCGTGACTGGACCCTCACGGAAACTTCTCTCCAACATTCCGCAGCCTCCCCAGTCACAGAGACCTGCTATTATCTTTCCACCAGGGACCAGTCTCTTCAAGAGCTCCAGCAGGCTGCCTGGGCTAACCCCTTAGGCAATGGATGGAGCCAGCTCTCCTACTTTCCAGGCATTTCCCCCCCCCCAACGTGGTAATGGGTGGGGCCATCTCTCCTGAGTGTGGGTGTGGGGGGTCTGGACCAGCTCTCTTGTTGCAGCAGCCAGTGAGGGGCAGGGCCAGCTATCCTAGGACCAGCAAACGGCAGGGCCAGCTCAGAATGGCCCTCTGATGCCATCATGCATGGTTCCCATGGCCCCTTGAGGTGACACGGGCCACAGACATCAACACAGACCCCAGCTTCAGCAGGACCACGGACCCGGACATGGCTCTTGGCAACAGCTTGGGTCAGATGACACCCATGGCCCCAGGTGGTGGCACAGACCCCTCAGATTTATATGGTCCCAGATGCAGCATGGCCCCCAGATTCCAAGGTCACATGTTGTGTCCCAGACCCTGGGCCTCCGTGTAGCCCCTTGTGGCCACATGGCCCACGGACTTCAACACAGAACCCGATTGTGGTAGGACCACGGACCCAGACATGGTCCTTGGCAGCAGCCCGAGTCTGGAAGTCATCATGACCCCAGGTGACAGCGCAGGCCACCCAGTCGTCATGGCACCAGAAGTAACATGGCCCTTGAACTAAAATACAAATCCAAGAGACAGCCCAGACCCCAGGAAGCTGCAGGGCTCTCGTGGCAGCAGGAGCCAAGGACATCGACACAGACAGAAATGCCACTTCTAAAATCCAGTATTTGCTGAGTATGTCTAGTTTCTATGAATATATAAAATTATATCAGAGACATCAGCTTGGTTGTCTTTATCTTTAAAAGAAAGATTTTTATGTGTATGTTTCTGCCTATATTATGTAGGCACAAGTAGGCATCATGCAATGCAATACCTGGAGAGGCCAGAAGAGGGCGACAGATTTCCCCTAAAGGGAGTTTTGGAGGTTGTGGGTTGCCACACAGGTGCTAGAAGCCAAACCTGGGTCCTCTGTAAGGGCAGCAAGGCTCTTAATTGCTGAGCCATCCCTCCAGCCTTGAAGGGGGTTTGAGACAGGACCTCACTCTGTAGCCAGGCTGGCTTCCAAAGCATGGCACTCCTGCCTTAGTTTCCCAAGTGCTAAGACTACAGGTGTGAGGCACTGTGTCTGGCTATCTCTCCCTTTTCTTGACATACACTGTTTATTGAGATTTCTGGAACTGTCATAAAAAATAATTTTGGGAGAAGTTGGGGATTAAAATAAAGGTCATGTTAAATATTCACTTTATCTACCTCAAAGCTACATGCCAAGCCCTGTTGCGGGGAAGAATAAAATCAAATTAAATTGTCTTGGTCAGGTGGGAGAATCAGAAATTCAAGGTCATCCTGAAGCTGAAGCGTCTTATTGAACCATCTTTATCTTTAAGACTACTATCACCCAAGGGGCTGGAGAGCTGGCTCGGTGGTCAAGAGCACTGGCTGCTCCTGCAGAGGACCCAGGTTTAGTCCCCAGTAACCACATGGGAGCTCACAACCATCTGTAACTCCAGTTCCCAGAGGTCTAATGCCCTCTTCTGACTTCTGTGGGCACCAGGCATGTACACAGTACACAGACATACATGCAACAAAGCACGCATGTACACAGTGCACATACACACATGCAGGCAAAACATGCACACAAATGAAAAGAAACCTAAAAATATTTTAAAGGTTCTCAACTGAAGTCTCCTTATTATATATTTTTCAGAAAGTTTTATTTATAAGATGAAAGAACTTACAAATATTTCTATCTATCTTTTTATCTACCATATCTGTCTGTCTATCTATCTTTCTATCTATAATATCTATCCTATCTATCTATCTATCTATATATCTATATATCTAGTAGGAGTTTTGCCTGCCTGTATATATGTGCAGCGTGGGTATGCTTGGTGCCCACGGAGACCAGAAGAGGACACCAGATCCCTGGGAGCTGGAGTTACCCATGGAGCAGCCATGTGGGTGCTGGGTCCTCAGCAAGAGCAGCCAGAGCTTCTAACTGCTAAGCCAGCTCTCCGGCCCCCTTTCCAGCATATTTTGTTGCTGTGGACGATCCTAAATTGTTTACTTGGTATGAATCTTACAAACCTTATGTGTATTAGCGGTAACGGTGAACCCGGAGAGTATTGCGCCTTCTCCAAGCTTCACCAATACTGTGGTGGACTCTGTGGCCCTTTCCAAGGCTACGGCACTAGTGGCCAGTAGATGCCAGTCCACACATCTCTGGGTGCTTGTGGACTGGTTTGGTGGCCCCACTGGGTGTCAGAATTCCTTTGATAACTTTATGGAATGGATCAACGAGGAAAACCCTAAATATTTCATATGTGAAATCTTCGCCCCCAGTAAGAATTGAGGACTCTCAAAGCCCCAGTACGGTGTCCAGTCTCTCCTCAGCAACAGACTGAAGACTTCCGGCAAGCTTTACATGGTTAAAACCGTGATAGACAGGCTTGCCGTAAGTTGCACCCTTAGGAACTGGGCGTTTGTGGCCACCAATTGCGGACACGAATCCTGAATACGACATAACCTTGCCTGGCATTGTGTCCCAGCCTTTGTTCTTTATCAGGCCGGGTGGCCTGGGGAGCCCTGTGCAGCGCAGACAGCTGGCAGTGTTGCCCACAGCGGACCGGACCGTCAGGAGAAAGCGCACCACATCGGACTCCTGGATGTATCGGTACACACCCATCTTGACTCACCTGATGTCTGATGCCAGTCAGGCAAGGGTCTTCCCAGCATTTAAAAAAAAATACAATTTCATAAACATGTGTAATGCACTCACCCCACCCCGCCCTCTCTAATCCTTTCTCACCGCCCCTCCCCCAATCCTCTTCACTCTCTCATTTCTTTTTGTTCCAGTTTATTTTCAGTACACTGAGTTTAACAAAGGCAGCTGCATGGATTGTTATTTGTTTTGTTTTTGTTTTTGTTTTCGAGACAGGGTTTCTCTGTAGCTTTTGTAGTCTGTCCTGAAATTTACTCTTGTAGACCAGGCTGGCCCTGAACTCACAGAGATCCGCCTGCCTCTGCCTCCCAAGTGCTGGGATTAAAGCGCACGCCACCACTGCCAGCCTGAATTGTTATTTTTAACATGTTAAGTTACATAGTAAGAATGAGCTGTATATATTTAATTAGAAAATTATTTGATGTGTGTGCATGATGTTTTGCCTGTATTTTGTCTGTGCACCACGTACATGCCTGGTTCCCAAGGAGACCAGAATGGTGCATTTGATCCTTTGGGACTGGAGTTACAGATGGCTGTGAGCCACTATGTGGGTGCTGAAATTCAAATCCAGGTCCTCTGAAAGAGCAGCCAGTGTTTCTAACTACTGAGCTCTCTCTCCAGGCCCATGTGTGATGTATTATACAGCAATGTGTAGTTCCATTTATTAAACCTGTATGTATGATGGGGCTAGCAACACAGCCCCATCAGTTGGATAAATGCTTGTCTAGCATATTAATTGATTGTCCAGATGAGCAGAACCGATAGAATAAATGTATTACAAAGGGGAATTTAGATTGGTTTACCCAATATGGCCTGAGTATTCCAACAGTGGTCCTCTGCTGAGAACTTGGTAGCTGCTCCATCCGCGAGGCTGGATGTCTCGGTAGTCACAATCTGGTTCTCAAGGCCTGGAGGAGTCCTGAAGAGCCTCTGGTGTTCAGTCCATTTTAGAAAGCCAAAGAAGTTGGACTCCAATGTCCTTGAATGATGGTAGCCCAGCAGCAGCAACAGTGTAGATGTGTTCACCAGCAAGAAATGAAGGCAGACAGGCTAAAAGCAGTACTGCTTCCCGGTGGGATCTCCTGCTCTCTAGGCTTCAGCTGGATGGTGCTGTCCATCCTGCAGAGGGTCTCCCCTCATGTAATCCTTCCAGGAAGTAACCTCACAGACATCCCAGAGACACAGTCCCTAGCTGCTCACAGATCCAATGAAGATTAACCATTACTCGTAGCATGAGTCAGCCACAAAGCTGTAACCATGGGATATGCACACATGGGCATCCCTCACCCCAGTCCAGCCAGTTCAGGCCTGAACTTGGACCCAAGTACTTACTGGTCCCTAACAAAGACACCAGGCAATTCTGCAAGCTCCCTAGGCAGACGGTAAGTCTGAAAGCATAAAGCTGACCTGATCATTATTTTGTCTGCAGAAGGCCCCAGGAGCCCTGACCCACCTCAGGTCCCAGAAGCCAAAGGGGAAACTTACATTTGCACATTTAATCTTCCTCTTTTGTGGAAGAAGATGCCTACTATGTGAAGAAGATGCCTACTACGTGATATCGGGATGAGAGACTTATTTCCAAAACCAATTCCCTGTTACGCTGGGGTAATTGTTTGCGGCGCACCTGCGCAGTTAAGGGCAGGTAAGAGCAGTCGATAGAAGTATACATCATTGTGGGTGACAAGGACGCTTCCTGAGGAGAAGAGACTGGTCCATGACCATTTGTGTGTTTCCTTGCGTGGAACCGGTACACAGAGGAGACGCCCACGATTATTCTTATCACCGGTTGTCTGCCTCTTTCAGGTTCCCGGCCACTGGTAAGGGGTTGACTCAGTCCTCAGGATTGGGGACGGAACTTATGAACTTATAAATTGAGCTGGTCAGAACACTTGCTGTGAAGTTTTCCTTCCTGTCATCAGTGTGGCTGCTTCCCATGGAAACACCCTCTTTTGTGTTAGCAGATTAAAGCTGCTGGGGGTTTTGTTTGTTTGTTTGTTTTGTTGTTGTTGTTGTTTGAGACAGGATCTTACTATGTAGCCCTGGATGGCCTGGAACTCAGAACTCCACTGACCCTCAAGTGCTGACGTTAAAGGCATGTACCACCACTCCCAGCTGCTTATTCCTTTCTTTAAAGCTTATCTGTGTGTGTGCACAGGGGCCACAGTGCCATGGAGGCCGGAGGAGAACACCCAGGAGGGAGTTCTTCCTCTCTGCCAAATGAATCCTGGGGCTCAAACTCAGGATTTCAGGATTTATCTGCTGAGCCATCTTGCTGGCCCCCTGGATTTTACGTATTTATTTAGCTATTTATTTTTGCTTTTTGGTGGGAGTGGGAAGGGTAGGGGAGAAAGGAGTGGTTTAAGTCTTTTGTTGATGAGACAGAATTTCACTCTGTGGCCCTGGCTGTCCTGGAGCACACTCTGTAGACCAGGCTAACTTCAAACTCATGGAGATTTACCTGCCTCTGCCTCCCAAGCTGGGACTGAAGGCGCCATCATGCCCAGCTGAGGAATGGATTTGAGACAGGACTTCTTGTGGCCAGGTTGAGCTGGAGTTTCTGTCACTGGTGAAAGAGCCTTTGTTGTTCTTTATTTTTCTGTCTTTGTTGCTTTCTTTCTTTTTTTTCTGTTTTTTTTTTTTTTTTGTCATCAGCTAAATGTCACTGAGGTACTACTTTGCACTCAGGAGAGACTGGGCTGGGCATGGATTGTCACATTTGCAGAGTGTGCTCCCCTTTGTATAATCTTTATCATTTACCTTGGCTCTGCAATAATCTGGGATGCTGAAAGCATCTATGTACATCTATGGTACATGTATTTTTCTCTCTTAAAAATTAATGTATATTAATTATATAAAACATATAATACATGCATTATACAATGTACTTTGAACAGTATTTTAAAAAAGAATTTGATAAATACCACTCTTAGTTTGAAAATTCCTTTTTACTTATCATGCATACAATTTTCTTTTCTTATTCTTCTTTTCGAGGCAGGGTCTGGTGTATCTTGGGTTTGGATTTGAATCCATTCTGTGACAGTGGATGACTCTGAATTTCAGTTCCTCCTGACTTTACCTCCCAACTGCTGGAAGTACATTCTTGCTCTCTATGTTTTGAGACATCTGAGAAAATTTCCTCCCAGCTCCTCCCAGGGACTAAACTGGGGTCTCATTCAGAGCTCTAGAATAGGGCCTGACCTAAGCCTGGTGGTAAAGACCAATTCTGACCACAGGAATTCTGGCTCCTGTTCTGAGGCTGACATCACCTAGGCGCTCCCAGGGAGGAACTGTCACCCTCTTTCACTGATGAGGAGATGGAGTGATAGGGAGACTGCTTCCTGAAAGCCCTGGAGTCAGTGAGCAAGCGAGCAATACACACCAAGCATGGTGGTTTCCTCCTGTAATCTGAACTCTCAATATCATTGGCTCAGGAGTTCTTGATTCAGCCAAGAGAGCCTGTCTGGGACTTGAACCCAGAGAGAACAGTACTTTACTAAGTCACCATGCATGACTGATCTCGGACTCCTCGGCTCTGCTCCCCAGCACGGACTGAGTATGCCACCAGGCAGGCTTTGAGTCATTCCACACTGACCAAGGAGCCCTGATGTCCCGGTCTGCTCTTCCTGCATCCGTCACATCTGCTAACTCCTGGTGACTGCACTGAGTCCCGTTTCCACTCAAACAACCTCTGCTAGAGAAAGATCCGCTAAATCTTTGCTGCTCTCTGTTTATTCACAGGGCTGGGCGTGTGCCTCACTTGGTAGAGTGTTTGCCTAGCAGGCACACACACAGCGGGCGGGCGGGCACGGCAGGCTGGAGAAGTGGGCCAGTTAATGTGTGCCTGGAGCTGGAGAGAGCAAGCAGTTGATAGGGTGTTTGTTTCTTTGTGGGTGTGGGTCAGATGTCAACCGTCTCTGTATGTGGGGGCAGAGGTCAACCTTGGGCGTTATTTCTCAGGACCTGTTTATCTTGCTTTTTGAAACCAGGTCTTTCGCTGGGACTCAGAGCTTGCTGATTAGATCAGGGTGGCAGGGTTCTGTGGCCCTCTGGGCCCCAGCAACCCCCCCCCACCACACCAGGCTTTTTATGCTATGTGGGTGTTGGAGATGGATGCTCATGGTTGCAAGGCGTGTTATGCTCTTCACCCACTGTTATTCCCTCAGCCTGGGCTGAGGGTTCACACTCAAAGATCTGATTGCCTCTGCTGGGATTGAAGATGTGGGTTATCCTAACCTAACCTAACCCTTGTGTGTGTGTGTGTGTGTGTGTGTGTGTGTGTGTGTGTGTGTTTCCAAGACAGGGTTTGACTGTTTAGCTCTAGCTGTCCTGGAACTCACTTTGTAGTACAGGCTGGCCTCGAACTCAGAGATCCACCGGCTTCTGCCTCCTGAGTGTTGAGATTAAAGGCAGGGGCCACCACCTTCCTGACTTTAGGTGAGTTTTGTTGCTCTATTAAATCACAGGTTTTAGCCACCTGCCTACATCCGCTGCTGTTTGAAGCTCTGCACCACCAGCTGTCGGCAAAGTTTTGAAGAATCTGCAGCAAGTGTAACACTCTATGAAATGTCTGCGATCGCCATTGAGAACAAGCCGCAGGTACAGCTAACACCGCAGCAGCTGTTTGGCTAAGCGCTCAGATGAAGCATCACAGTTTCAGCAGGAGACGGTATGATTTGAAAATGAAGTTCTCTCCACCCCACCCCCCTCCACTCCCAGGGACTCCCAGTTTTAAGAGCCTCTGTCACTTTATAGAAGCATCAGTTGTGCAAAGTTATGTAAAAACAAGAAGAAAAGAAGAAACATAAAATAAGGACTTTCTGGTTGATTGTATTTGTGTGTGCAGCTTAGGCTGCATACAGAGTGAGATCTCATCGTTTAGGGGAGAGAGAGAGCGGGCGGGGTGGGGGGCGGAGAGGAAGAGAGAGAGAGAGAGAGAGAGAGAGAGCAACCAAAAAGAGAAGGGGTCTATGCAAGGGTGTTGGCCAAGACTTCTCCCTGCCCTGCCGGTGACGGGAGAGCAGGTAGAGTCGCTGAATCAGCCCCGACTTCTGGAAAAAGTCGAAGACCCTTTCTTTCTCCTGTCATTTATCAGCGAGCTGGTCACTGCACCGGCGGGAATGTGGGGCTGCCTTTCAGCGAGGCCCGATTTTCTTCTCTAATCAGCTGTGTGTGACTCCTAGTCTGTTTCATCTCTGATCCTTTCCGCAGAGTGCTTTAACTCTAGGGAAGTAGTCAGTCCCGCTGCTCCAGTGGCTACACTTCCTTTTCTCATCTGGGGCTCTTGACACGAATGTCCAGGTTCTCCCTTATTCGCCCAGGCCGCCTTCGCGCGACCCTACGCGGTTGATCGCAGGCTGGGAGCAGGGCGCAGAAACGCCTTGAGCAACAGGCGCTGGCCGCGGAGATTGGCAGATTCCGGGGAGGATGCTTGTCAGCTGTGTCCGGGGCGGGACCACTGCTCCCGGAGGGCGCAGTCACAGGTCATCATCACCATCATCAGCCTGCCCGGGATAGGGGGCTCCACATCGAGACGGGTCATCGCCGTCGGAAGGAACGTACTCCGTTCCTCTTTCCACCTGGACAGGACCCTCCACTGCGGCCACAATTGAGAAAAGCGGCCCCACATTTTATTAAGGGGTCCCGCCCTTAGAGTTGTCAGTTCATATCCGGAGTTCCCAGTTTTTAGAGTAGAGCGGAAGTTGGTCATGCCCACTATAGTCGCTTGCCCTCATTTCCAAAATAAGTAGTAAAAAAATAAGTAGTAAAAAAAAAAATCACAAACCCTCGACCGCGGCAGGACTCGAACCTGCAATCTTCTGATCCGAAGTCAGACGCCTTATCCATTAGGCCACGCGGCCGCCAGCGCGTATTTCCCTCTATGTAGCTTAAAGCGTTAAAGCCGCTTGCAGGCCGATCCATCTTCTCCAGGCGGAGGGGGATTGGAGGGCCCGCCCGGAAGTCCCTCTCCCACCTCCGCGGGCGGGCGGCTCCATTGGCCGCGCTCCGATTGGGCACCCGGGGAGTCTCCCGCCTGCCTCTGGGTAGCCGCGGGACCTCGCTCGCGCACTCCGTCAGTTGCGGCTGCCGGCGGGGCCGCACGCTACTCGGAGGCTGCGTGGGCCGCTTGCAGCGGACGCCGCGTCGTCACTAGGGCCGTGGGGCTGCCGCAGGACGAGAGACGCGGAGCAAAGCGAGGTTTCCGGCGGGCTCGGCAGGGGGAGGCCGGGAGAGGCGGCGCGGCTGCTCCGTGTCCAGCCAGGGGACGCGGCCCGGAGCAGGGCGGCGTCCGGTCCTAGCGCGCCTTGGCGGCGGGTGCGACTTCCCCGGTGTCCCGACTCGCGGAGGTGGCCGCCGACGCCCCGAGCAGGGCGCCCTGGGCCAGCCCGGGGGTGTCAGGGGGATGGCGGGGCTGTTCGAAGCCGGCCGCTAGGCCCTCGTGCCGCCGTCGGTTTGGTGCTGGCGGGCTGCTGTCTGCCGAGCGCCAGCTGGGGCCGGGGCTACGCGACGATCGCGCCCTCTGTCTCTCCGGCAACCTTGCCCCGTGACTCCTGGAGACCCTAACCGCGTTTTCCAGAGGAGGTCGGGTCCTAAAGAGTTTGCTTGCCCAAGGTCACGCAGCTGGAGAGCCGCGAATCTGGTCTGCGTGTCCCTAGTCCAGCATCTCCGGCGGCTCCTCCATGTCCACTGATGAGCCTGTGTCTTCCCAACGGAGGGGCAGTGCCATTTCTTAAGGTTGTTGGAGGCGTAGCAGAAAACGCACCTACCGCACTCTGGCTTTTTTGCTAAGATCAAGCCAGTGGAGGACGTACTTGGCACGCGACAAATGTCTCACGAGTGATAAGCCGTGTGTACAAGACACTTGTAATAACACTCTGTCATCTATCTCCTTTAGGATTTGGTGAGGAAGGCAGGCATGGTGAGACCCATTTCACTGCCAGGAACACAGAGAGGGGGCGTTTCTCTCTCTGAGTCTTTCGGCCAGTAAAAGCAGTCAAGCTGGAGCCCAAGGCCAGGAGTCCCGACTCACAGCGGGGGGCTCCCAGCAGCCACCATGAGCCGCCTGCTCTGGAAGAAGGTGGCGAACAGCAGGATGGGCTCGGGACCAGTTCCAGTAACCGGACGCAGGGTCTCCAGCTCCGTCCTCGACCCCGCCCCCAGCGACGGGCCGCCGCAGTCGCAAGTGCCCTCTTCGGAGGAAGGGCAGCTGCGGCTCAACCCCTTGCTCATCCAGATGCTCTCGAGAGGGCTGCACGAGCAAATCTTCGGGTGCGGAGGGGAGAGGCCCGACGAGGCCGCGGTGCAGCGCAGCATCAGGCACCTGCAGCAGCACGGGCTCTGGGGGCAGCCGGCCACGCCCTTGCCAGACGTGCAGCTGCGCCTGCCCCGGCTCTACGGGGGCAACCTGGACCAGCACTTCCGCCTCCTGGCCCAGAAGCAGAGCCTGCCTTACTTGGAGGCGGCCGCCTCGTTATTGGAGGCCCAGTTGCCGCCCCAGCCCGAGAGCTGGGCCTGGGCGGAGGGCTGGACCCGGTACGGCCCCGAGGGGGAGGCCGAACCCGTGGCCATCCCCGAGGAGCGGGCCCTGGTGTTCGACGTGGAGGTCTGCTTGGCAGAGGGAACCTGCCCCACTTTGGCGGTGGCCATATCCCCCTCGGCCTGGTAAGTGGAAGTTTAGGAACGGGGAGCTACCATTTGTAGGGGCCCCAGCTAAATGGTTTGGTTCAGCGAACAGTTTCTGAGTTCCTGCTGTGTGCTCATTTAAGGACTACTGGCGTGGTGAACTAAACCCCTTAATCCTGCTTTTGTGGGGCTCACTGTGGTGGAAAGATACACAGGCTCTGGACAACGCCCAAGCGAGTGTCAGGGGTCATGCAGAGGATCAGTGTTGTGTTTGAGACAAAGAGACCATTTAAGATGACCACGAGTTTGTGCCTCAACCCCTGACCCCCAGGAGCTTCTGTGACAAGTCAGTCTGAAAAGTGTTTGGATTTGGGAAAGCGGATGGTTATTTTGGACAGAAAGATGTTTTTGGTGGGATTGTTCTAGGCAGTTTAAAATGCTCAGCATCCCCAGTGTATTCCAGAAATGCCAGACCAAATCCCAAATCCTGTTCAGTCAACCGTTCCAAATAAATGACCCTGGAGGTGGCCTAGTCTTGACCGCCCCCAGCTGAGAAATACAGCTTCCTTACAAGTAGGCAGTTTGGTCCCAAACAGGTATATCCAGTCTCTCTTTTCTTTTTAAATAACTTTCTAAGTGCTACCCACGTTTCTTTTCCAAGCAATGATGGCAGTACTGTCTCTCCCCTTCTTTATTCTTCGTTCCAGGAGTAAGATACTATTTACAGCCTTAATGCTTTCAGGCATGGCCAGCAAAAAAGTTGGCAGTTTCTTTATTCCTATTGGAAGCTACATCTTTGTAAAGAAAGCTGCGAAATGTTATATATGCAGTTGAAAGTGGTGAAAGCATGGCTAAATAGATAAGGTATGCATCCATGGCTGAAGAGCACGTCTAGATGACTTTGCCTTGATGTAGTGAAGTCACGATACGATCCCCAGTGCTTATGTCACTCGATGGCCAGAGTCAAGGGGGCGCCAGCCATCAGGTGAAAAGATAAAGTAGGGTTTGGTGGCTGGAAGGAAACCAGTGACAGTTTTTTTTTGGACAGTTGGTCACTTTTGGATAAGTCCCTTTTCCTCTTCTTCTGCCTTCCTCACTTCTTTCTCTTTTCCTTCCCATTCTGCCTTCATTCTCATTCCATTTGGCCAGTGGTACCGGGGGCCTTGCTTAGTTTGCCTGATGGCCTGAGCTCACGCAGAGACCTTCCTCCTGGTAGTCTATCGTGGTTGTGGCTGGTGCCTCGAGAGCTGTCCACATTGAGCCTGGCAGCTGTGTCCCGTGGTTTATAACCCGACCAGCTCACAGCTTGGAGGAGTTGCCTGGAAGCCTAGACAGCCGAGTCTCCCAGGAGGCAGCTTCCTGAAGGCTTTTGATGAGGGATTATCTGCGTGAAGGGATACTGCCCAGGCCTTTGGCATTTGAGAGTCCAAGGAGAACTTTATTATTGATAGCATGGGTTCCAGCTCCTCTTAATTTTGACTCCCCCTGCCTTTTCTTTTTTATTATTTTGTTAAATCACAAATAAGTTTGTGATAAGATGGCTTCACGAACAGCTGCAGGCCTGTGTCTAGACACCAGTATGACTTTTGCTAACTGAAATCTTTGTCATCCTCATAGCTTTGAGTAGTTAGCATTCTTGAGCCCTTGCTTCTGTTGTTTCAAAGGACTTTGACCAGCTGGGGTAAAAGAGGAAGGGTTCCAGCTTGAGTGCCTTCTGCAGTCCCACCGTGGAGTGTGCCTTAGAGTTTGTCAGCTCTACGGCAGCTAGTTTTGCAGTTGGAACTCGAGGCAGATCGAGCCCGTCTTCCCCAAAGGTTGCAGGGAGCACTGTCTGAGCTGTGTTGTCTCCTGAGTGGAACAGTGTGTGGCTCGTGTCAGGCATTTGTCAGTGGCCATTCTTCCCACTTTGCCTTGGGATCTGGAGCTGACTAACCTCCTGAGTTAGTGTCAGCCCCCCCCCCCCCAATAAGCCAGTGCTCATCCTGTCTCTTCCACACCCACTCTGCACATATGCATACAGTCTCTCATCATGGTGTGCTCTGTGGCATCTCCCCCAGGGTGGTTGCTCCTGGAGAGTGCATGATTTGTTTTTTTCCTTCAGAATCTCTGCAGCCCGTGGATGTTTTACCCTGTGTGTGTCTGCAGCATGTGTCATTGCTTTTCTTTTTTGACATTTTCAATTACAAAGTTCTTCACTCTGGGTTGTATTACCAACTCTCCTTTATTAGCATTTGGAACACTAGCTATTCTGTGCTTAAAGACACAAGGGGTTGGTCATATCCATAAAGGCCTCCTCAGAGCTAGCTGCAGACTTAGCCTGGGCCTGCATGCCTTCCTGCACATGGCACCCGCTACCATAGCATTTAGCGCCTTGTTAGTCTGCGGGAGTTGGATAGTAAAGAAGCTTTCTAATTTCTCTCCCCAGTGACCCCTGATTTGTGTGAGTGAGTCGCACCCCTTGGGGCTCCGGCATGCGGTGGGTGGTGTGGAACAGAAGTCTTTTCCTTCATGCTAAACCTGCCTGCTTGTCTCCTTCAGGTATTCCTGGTGCAGCCGGCGGCTGGTGGAAGAGCGTTACTCTTGGACCAGCCAGCTATCGCCGGCTGACCTAATCCCTTTGGACATCTCTGCCAGTGCCTGCAGCTCCACCCAGCAGGACTGGCAGGAACAGTTAGTGGTGGGGCACAATGTTTCTTATGACCGAGCCCATATCAGGGAGCAGTATCTGATTCAGGTAAGGTTGTGGGAATGGCAGGCTTTGGCACAAGTTGGTCTCAGAGCCCTGTCTCCTTTGCTAAGGGTTTTGGTTTTTCAAGACAGGGTTTCTTTGTGTAGCCTTGGCTGTCCTGGAACTCACTCTGTAGACCAGGCTAACCTCAAACTCACAGAGATTTGCCTGCCTCCCAAGTGCTAGGATTAAAGGTGTGCACCACCACCACCCAGCTTGCATTGGTGTTTTGCTATGGGTTTTGGGTCCCCTGAAACTGGAGTTATAGATAGTTGTGAGCTGCCATGTGAATGTTGGGAATTGAACCCTGGTACTCTGGAAGAGCAGTCAGTACTCTTAACCCCTGAGCCATCTCCAGCCCCAAGCATTGCTTTCTTGACCAGTTTCCTCCTGCTTTGTAGCATCCACAGGGACTTTTGTTGGTCAGCTGCTGACTCCCCAGAACAGAGCTGAAACGGTTTAGTGTGGCGTCTGAGACTGTTGAGGCAGATGACCCCTCTCTCCCCTAAAGGGTGCAGGGAGTTCTATCTCAGTGTGTTGGCACAGGACTAGAAGTTGTTCCAGAATAAAAATGGCTCTTTTTGTGGCATTTTAGAACTTTTGAGGGCTCTGAGTTACATCCTGGGCCACATTCATCCCACCTCATTCATTAGTGGTCAGTGTGATCTCCTTAACATCCCTAAAAATCAGGTTTTTGGTTTTTGGTTTGTTTGTTTTTGTAAAGAAAGCTAATAGGAGCTCCCTCGACGTACTTTTAGGAGAGTGACTAGCACATGTGTCAGACAGGTAGGACGGCCTGGTGTGTGGTAGTGACGGTTCTTAGGTTGTAAAACACTTTTTCTTTGAGTCTTCATAACAGTCTAAGGTGACAGGCAGGGCAAGGAAGTACCCTGGCAGCGCCCTCAGCCTGGCATTTAGGGAACGAAGGCACAGCCTTGTTAGCTTGTGAGGGGCCAGGACCAGAACTGGAGCCTGGCCCATAGCTCTGAAGGTCTTGTTTAGCTCATCTCCCCCTAGCTGCCCAGAGTTGTTGCTGGAATCAGGGAGGAAGCGCTTGTGTATTTGGACTGAGCCACTTCTGCACATTCAGGAGTGCCGGTGGGTCCCTCGCAGGTGTTGAGACAAGCATGGAACTTCTGTGTTTTGTGTTGGATTAAGAGTTAAGGTGGGGCTGGGATCAACACCACTGAAGCAGTGGCCAGCTAGCGCCTCTGTTGCAGCCACTCCTCTCCCGCCCTCCCTTCAGGGCTCCCGCATGCGCTTTCTGGACACTATGAGCATGCACATGGCCATCTCAGGGTTGAGCAGCTTCCAGCGCAGTCTATGGATGGCAGTCAAGCAGGGCAAGCACAAGACCCGGCACCCTACACATCGAAGTCAGAAATCTCAGAGGAAAGTCAGTGGTCCAGAGGTGAGAGGGTACTTGGGACCATCCCGAGAGGGTGCTGAGGTCCCTGGTCTGCTTGCTGGGCTGAAGCCCAAGCTGATCTCCCTTTGGTCTCTCAGATCTCATCTTGGGACTGGATGAGCATCAGCAGCGCCAATAATCTTGCAGATGTACACGGCCTTTATGTGGGGGGGCCTCCCTTAGAGAAGGAGCCTCGGGAACTGTTTGTCAAGGGTAGCATGAGAGACATCCGGGAGAACTTCCAGGTATGGTGTTGGCACAGAGCTCCATGTACACGGGCTCTGACTGACCAGCAGCTGGGTCTGCCCCGAGACATGACAGTATCACTAGGTGGTTGTCCTGCCTCCCAACAAGTTCCTGTCACCTTGTGCTAGGATCTGATGCAGTACTGTGCCCGTGATGTGTGGGCCACCTATGAGGTTTTCCAGCAGCAGCTGCCACTCTTCTTGGAGAGGTGAGGGAGAGCCAGGTGAACTCCCTGGGTGTGGGGAGGTCCTGACCAATCCCATTGGAATCAGGCTGGTCACTTAGCTTTGTAGGCTGGAAGAATGGAGCCCCTCTGTTCAGTGGTATCCACGTGGGCTCTGAACTCTGGGTTTCTGGAGTCCTAGGGGCTCGTCTCATGTGTGGTCCCAATTCTCTGATGATGTAGTTATGGTGATGTTATTCACCCAAGATTCTGCTGTATCCTCACTGACCTTAGACAAATAACCTAGTTTCTGTGAGCCTCTGTTTTCATCGAGAAATCCATACAGATCTACTGTTCTGGTTGTGGGGTCATAGGCAGCCGTTGGCGTGTATGGGATGGTCACAGTGCCTGACGTGGGCTTGTCACTCAGTGGCCCTCATTCTTTTTTTTTCCCCCTATCATTTTCATACTGTCCCTGAAAAGGGGATGTTATTTTCATGGTACAGGTAAAGGAACTGAGGCTCAGAGAAGTCAGGTGACCAATGCAGGCTGGGTAGTAGTAAAGCTGGGTACAAACCTGTCTGATTTTAGAGCTTTGTCACAAAGCTGGCTGGGTTGAGCTTGTCAAATTGTCTTAGGAATTGGGCCCAAGCCTTGTCTTTTATGGTCATTTATGGAAGCCCTTGGTTTCTGTCCCCAAGGTGCCCCCACCCAGTGACCCTGGCTGGCATGCTGGAGATGGGTGTCTCCTACCTGCCAGTCAACCAGAACTGGGAGCGCTACCTGGCAGAGGCACAGAGCACATATGAGGAGCTCCAGCGGGAGATGAAGAAGTCGCTGATGGATCTGGCTAATGATGCCTGCCAGCTGCACTCAGGAGAAAGGTAGTTGGGTCCTGGGTCAGGCAGGGGACAGGCAGGCCGGAGGCCTGGATTTAGCTCAGCCTTACCCTTACCCGGTGGACTGACTCTGCAGGTACAAAGAAGACCCTTGGCTCTGGGACCTAGAGTGGGATTTGCAGGAGTTTAAGCAGAAAAAGACGAAGGTGAAGAAGCTAGCGTCACGTTTGCCCATCGAGGGAGCTGGGCCCTTCAGGGAGCCTACAGATCAGGAAGGTGGGAAACTTAGGTGGTGGATGGCACAGGGTGGTCTCTGGGATAGTCCTAGGACCCAGGGTGTCCTTGGAAGGGGTTACTATAGTCTTTCAGACCTGTGAGTCCCTTCTGGTCCTTACCTCCTTACTCTGGCACAGATCCTGGACCACCCAGTGAGGAGGAGGAGCTTCAGCAAGATGTAGTGGCCCGCACCCATTTACAACAGCTGAAGAGCACCACAGACCTCCTGCCTAAGCGACCCCAGCACCTTCCTGGACACCCTGCGTAAGACTGGTTCTCTCCAGTGTACAGAGGCTGTCTTGCATGATTGTCAGGGCGCTCCCTGTTTGGCCTTGGCAAGGTCTTGGGCCTTGGCTGGCATGCTTTCGTTCCACCGTCCACCCCAGTGGCTTTCTGGACACAGCACAGTGCGTTAAGCCCTGCTGTGTGTATGCTCCCTGTGGCAGCTGCAGGTTGCTCATCTCCCTTCTAGGGGCAGTGGGTATACAGACCAGCCAGTGTTGCTGGCTGTGATCATGTAGTTTAGAGTCTGTTTTCTTGGGCCCGTGGAAATAAAAGCCAGTTTTCTGAGGAGGTGCCCTTCACTGGTGTCTTAGAGGCAGAGGTGAGAAAAAGAGCAGCCATAGCGAACAGTGGTGTGGCCTTAAGGTACTTATGTGACCCTGAATGCAGATGCCTTGGGCATGTGTGTTAGCCTCACTTCGATCTCAGAGTTGTGTGTCTACAACAGCGGGAGTTCTTGTGGGTAGGAAGGAAGAGCTGTTTCTTCTGCTTAGAGACTGCATAGAGCCTGGAAAGGAGCTTTGACTGGAGGATGCCAGTGAGACACATGGGGTTGCCTTCTGAGATAGCTTGACTAAGTCTAGGAGATACCAAACAGGTTCATAGCCTCCCAAAGGAGAGGACTAATACTTCTTGGCCTGAGTCACCAGAAAGCCTGGAGGCCTCGGAAGGTGGGTAGGGCACATCATGGAAGAGAGACCCTTCCTTACTCCTTAGTGGGACACTTTTTTTTTTTCCTGTTGTGGGAATAGGTGGTACCGGAAGCTCTGCCCTCGGCTAGATGACCCTTCATGGACTCCAGGCCCCAGCCTCGTCAGCCTGCAAATGCGGGTCACTCCTAAGCTCATGGCACTGACCTGGGATGGTTTTCCTCTACACTACTCTGACACCCATGGCTGGGGCTACCTGGTGCCTGGGAGGCGGGATAATCTGGCTGAGCTGCCAGTGAGCCCCACTGTAGAGTCAGCTGGGCTAGCCTGCCCCTACAGGTAAGATTCAGGTTCTGGATCCAGTAACTTCCTGTACTAGAGTAACCAAGGTCAGCTTCAGCTGGTGGGAAGTGCTGTGGTCCAGGTGTCTGGGTTCTAGTTCTTTTTCGCATGGGTCCTCTGACCCTCGGGACCTCGGTCTCGCTGTCGAGGCCCAGCTGCTTTCACAGTAACACGGAGGGAAGGTTTTGGATGTGGCTGGGAAGGAGTAGGCTCGCTGCTCTCCTTGGGTAGAATGTGGGTGTTCTTTATGTGCCAGACAGCATGCTACTGAGCATTTTGCAGGCGTCTAAGCAGCTCCATGGGAAAAGAGTTTTACTTTTATTTATTTATCTTTTATTTATCTATTTGTTTTTGAGACAAGGTTTCACTCTGAAGCCTAGGCTAGCCTGGAATTCACTAGGTAATCTAGCCTCAGCTTTTTTTTTTTTATTTTTTCAAATTATCATTACTATTTTTATTTTCACTTATCTGTTTGTCTGCATACCACATGTATGCCTGGTACATGGCAGAGGTCAGAAAAGGGTGTCAGATCCCCTGAAACTGGACTTGTGGATGGTCATGAACACACCATGTGTGCTAGGAACCGAACCTGTGTCCTCTGGAAGAGCAACAGGTTAAGAGTCCTCTTAACCACTGAGCCAACTCTCCAGCCCCTTGGCTAAGCTTTTCAACGGCTAGAATTATGTGTGAATTACCACACTGGCTTTATTTATTTATTTATTTTAATTTTTTTAATTTCATGGTACTGGAGATTGAAGTCTGTACTCGTGCACAGGAGGCAAGTGTCTTCCAGGCCTGGTATCCACATTTATAACTAACAAGGGCCTGGAGAAGCTGGCTGCCCTGTTTGAGGCCACAGACCCTGAACTTTGGGAGAGCATGTGTTAGGGAGAGGTCAAGGTATTTAAAATGGGACAGCTGGAGTCACTTGTCAGGCTTTGAGATGGAATGGACTGAGGTGGCCTTGCTCTGCTGAACCCACATACGGGTGAGTGAACAGGAGCCAGCTCCACAGGGCAGCTCAATTTTTCCTGCTGCTTTGCTTCCAGAACTCTCAAGCATAGAGGTGCTGGGATTTGAGTCAGTCCAGTTACTGCACCCCAGACTGTCACCAGTGCTAAGTCATTCGGGTTGGTCATTCTGTTTAAAATCCAGGGAAATTTCTGTCTCCTTCCGCAGAGCTGATGTGAGAACCCCCCACCAGGCTGCACGGCCTGAGCAGGCACCAGTAACCCACAGTTGTTCTCTCCGCCCAGAGCTATCGAGGCCTTGTACAAGAAGCACTGTCTGGAACAGGGGAAGCAGCAGGTGCAGACTCAGGAGGCAGAGCTGGCGGAGGAGTTCTTAGTCACCGACAGTAGTGCCATGTGGCAGAGGGTGAGGATGTGCTCTCAGCCTGTTTTCCTAGGAAATGGGTACCTTTTGTGTGGGAGCTGCCGTGCTTGCTCATCTTAGACTGGACTGGGCTGAGTGCCCTTGAGGAAAGGACTGGTGGAGTCAGGCCTACAGCTGCCCGCTTCTCTAACCTCTGATTCCTGGGCCCATTCAGGCAGAAGAACTGGGCTGCTTAGATGTGGAGGCTGAGGCCAAGATGGAGAATTCATTGCTGGGTCAACCCTTAACGCTGGTGAGCAAGACACCTGTTCAGGTTCTCTGGGTGGTACTGGATGGCTGGGAATTCCCTTGCTCACAGTTCCTTCCCGCCAGAGTTCACTAGGTTTGGAGATGCTCCCCTGCTCCCCTCTGGTCCTGTAGGTATAGGGAGACCAAGGAGGAAACGAAACCTATGACCTTATGCCTTCCTGTCACTTTCCAGTTTGCCTGCTCAGTTTCAGGCCCTTTTCCCAGCCCCCTGCCCCCAGCCCTTGCTGAAGGCAGGTGCTGAAGCAGAGCCTGATCTGGGTGTGTGGCCCCCACAGCCTGCTGCTTGTGTCCCCAAAACCAGCCAGCCCACTTACCACCATGGCAATGGACCTTATAATGATGTGGATATCCCTGGTTGCTGGTTTTTCAAGCTGCCTCACAAGGTATGTCCTCTGGTCTGTGCCTGCCTCATGTTCTCACTGTGGTTAAGGCCCAGAGTAGGATGCTGGGGTTACTCAGACCAGGAGACGGCCTTTTGTGGGATTGATGGTAGTAGTGGAACAGAGTATGACTTGGGGCAAGTTTCACCTCTAGTGCTTACGTTTTTCTTTTGAAAATTGAATGGTGAGAGACATCCTAGTGAGATTAATTGACAGGGACATAAATCAGTGTCCGACACTGTGTCTGTCATCTCGTAACTTCTCTTGGTTGCTGGTACTACTTTTGTGTGATTATCTTAGCACGTGTGGGCATGCTCTTACATATGTGCAAGATACCAGTGTTGGGAACTGACCCGGTTCTGTTGGGGGAAGGCCTAGTGTCTATGTCAGTTCCCCAGCTGGTGGTCACCAACCCTGCCTTCTTTGTCCTCTACAGGATGGTAACACCTACAATGTGGGAAGTCCCTTTGCCAAAGATTTCCTGCCCAAGATGGAGGATGGCACACTGCAGGCTGGCCCAGGAGGTGCCAGTGCACCCCGTGCCCTGGAAATAAATAAAATGATTTCTTTTTGGAGGAATGCTCATAAACGTATCAGGTAGGCCAAAGTGGGGTAGCAGGAGGCGTGTCTGTATAGCTGTCAGGTGTCTGCAGCCCCGGCCTCCTTTCCTCCCATTCTTCTCTGTTGTAGCAGCCCAGCTGTAGTTTAGAGGCTTAGCTGTCTGTTCGGTTGACATGGATCTTGGGCATAATTCTTCCTCTCTGACTTCAGTTTCTCTGTTTATGTAGAGTAGTGTGGTAGGACTTTGATGGTTCTTCCCAGCTCCCACTAAATCTCCTGACTTAGCTACTGGAGCCATGGGTTGTCAATAAAGACCTTGGAAGATTGGTTATCTGTAACCTGTGTTAGGTTACACAGTGCAATGGCAAATGAATTCATCTCAAAGGTCATTCCAGATGGTTGTAGTCACAGCCCTCTGTGCGGGGGTTGGTAGTCTGCCCCGACCGCAGAGAGGCAGTGGTAGCAGGGGGAGGGTCAGAGCTGCCTTCAGAGCATCACCACTTCCTAGATTCTTCTGTGAGGCCCAGATCCTCCTGTAGGTCCACGCTTTGGCCGAGCCAGAGCCCCCCTGAGTGAGGTTAATGAGAAGAGAGTTGATGCCAGGCCTCAAGGGAACCCAGTATCCCTGAAGCTAGTCAGGTACAAACGCTGACGACAGCACACTGAGGTGGATTCTGCTTTTCATGCCTGTGCTGAGCTTCAGCCTTCTTGTCCTACAGCTCCCAGATGGTGGTATGGCTTCCCAGGTCCGCTCTGCCCCGTGCCGTGACCAGGTACGGCTTACTGAGTGGTGTGGGGAAGAGAACTGAGTGGTGTGGGTCTTCGGGCCGGAGCAGGCTGCTGACACCTCTCTGCTTTTCCATCCCAGGCACCCTACCTTCGATGAGGAAGGCCGCTATGGGGCCATTCTGCCCCAGGTGGTGACTGCTGGCACCATCACTCGCCGGGCTGTGGAGCCCACTTGGCTCACTGCCAGCAATGCTCGGGTACATGTCCTCTTTGTTCCTGGCTTTTCTGTCCTTCCTCTCTTAGGTCTCGGGAAACTACCTCAGAGCCTTTGGTTTAGTAAGGGACATGGGAAGAAAACTAAAGTTGCTGTGATTCAAATCTGACTCCATGTCATTCATTCCTTCAGCAAATGTGTTTTAGGTGTCTGCTGCTACCTAGACAGTGCCAGATTATAGTGGCCACAGCCATCACTGAGTTTAGATGAGCCAAGTTGGTGGGGTGCTGGCATAGTTTTGTAGGGTTTCTTCATTTTCTACCCTGCCCTCAACAGGCCATCTCTGCACAGAGTCTGGATTAGTGCTGTGTACCATTCTCTAGTCTTCCCTTGGGAAAGAGCCAGTGCTTTGTCAGCCCTGAGCATGGGAATCCAGGGTAGCAGTTGCCCTGGGCTTCTAGGGGGCCTGACCCCACTCTTCCTGCAGCCTGACCGAGTGGGCAGTGAGCTGAAAGCCATGGTGCAGGCTCCACCTGGCTACGTCCTCGTGGGCGCTGATGTGGACTCCCAGGAACTGTGGATTGCAGCTGTACTTGGAGATGCTCACTTCGCTGGCATGCATGGTAGGCAGGACCTCTGGCTTGCACAGGGGTAGGGTGGCAGGGCCAAATATACCTGAGCTTCTCCCTGTTGTCCATTCTCCAGGCTGCACAGCCTTTGGCTGGATGACCCTGCAGGGCAGGAAGAGCAGGGGCACTGACCTCCACAGTAAGACAGCCGCCACTGTCGGCATCAGCCGGGAGCACGCCAAGGTCTTCAACTATGGCCGTATCTATGGGGCTGGGCAGTCCTTTGCTGAGCGCCTGCTCATGCAGTTCAACCACAGGCTCACAAGACAGGAGGCAGCCGAGAAGGCCCAGCAGATGTATGCTGTCACGAAGGGCCTCCGCCGGTGAGAGTTCTTTCCCAGCACATTAGCGTCTGGGAGCGAAGGCCTGCTTTACAGCTCTCTCCTCCCTCACCTAGTGCTCTCCTCTAAACCTAGCTGCAGGATGGTTTAGCTTTGAAGAGTAATGTCGTCTTTACAGTGTGAGCTTTTCCTCATGGGTAGAGCTGTACTTCAGGTATGTTGTTGTCAAGCCGTCATCCATAGCTGTAATTAATCCGCAGTAGCTTAGGGTCTGTCTCAGGGTTTCTATTGCTGCGATGAAACACCATGACCAAAGAGCAAGTTGGGGAGGAAAGGGTTTGTCTTACACTTCACATTGCTGTCATCACTGAAGGAAGTCAGGACAGGAACTCAAACAGGGCAGGCCCCTGGAGGCAAGAGTCGAGGCCATTGAGGGTGCTGCTTACTGCCTTGCTTTCCGGCTCTTTTTTTTTTTTTTTTTTGGTTTTCCAAACAGGGTTTCTTTGTAGCTTTGGAGCCTATCCCAGAACTAGCTCTTGTAGCCCAGGCTGGTCTCGAACTCACAGAGATCCACCTGCCTCTGCCTCCCGAGTGCTGGGATTAAAGGCGTGTGCCATCACCGCCCGGCTCAACCGGCTTTCTTGTAGAACCCAGGACCACCAGCCCAGAGATGCCACTGCCTTCCATGGGCTGGGCCCTCTGCCATTGGTCACTAATTGAGAAAATGCCTTACATCTGGATCTCATGGAGGCATTTCCTCAACTGAGGAGGCTCCTTTCTCTGTGATGACTCTAGCTTGTGTCAAGTTGACACACACAGGGCAGGTTCCTATGCTCATGGCTTTAGGACGGGAGTGAGCAGATACGGGGACAGGATGAAGGAATAGAAACATGCAGAACCGGAGTACAGGCTAGTCCTGACAGGATAAGCCTTCTGTTTCCTTCTCCAGTGCTACATGCTGTGTAGGCTCAAGCACCAGTGTGATGAAGGCTTTTTCTCAATTGAGGTTTCCCTTGTCTCAGATGACCCTAGTTTCTTACCAACTTGATACACACTAGTCAGCACCCTCACCTTGACAAAGACTGAAAGCCGAGGACTGATGTAGGGTGTGGTGGTGACTGGATCTGTTGGAACTGACTGTTCTGAGCAGGTGGACCGTGTCTAGGTAGGATTCATGCTGTGGGCAGTAATGGAGCCAGTGGTGGCAGCGGAACACGCCTTTAATCCCAGCACTTGGGAGGTAGAGGCAGGCGGATCTCTGAGTTCTAGGCCAGCCTGGTCTACAGTGCGAGTTCCAGGAAGGCTCCAAAGCTACAGAGAAACCCTGTCTCAAAAAAAACAAAACAACAAAAAAAAGACAGTGATGGAAAGGAGGTTGGACCTTACTTGTAGAAGGAATTTGAACTGCATCCCTAAATTGTGGGGACGCCCTGATGCTCCTCCCAATAGGTGGCGCTGTACTTTCCCTCCTCCTGTCTACTGAACTAGCAGGCTCTTGTTGGTCATTGGGCAATTCAGTGTCAGGCAAGCCCTGGAACTGTATGACCGGTAATGGCTTGAGTTTTACCCTTTATTGGGCTGATATGATACTAAAGCCTGAGTTTCTATGTTGTGCCCCTTCCTAGCTACAGACTTCAGCACGTCAGTCAGCCTTTTGAACCTGTTTTCCCTGCTGAAGTTAGCCTTGGGGGAGAAGCATTACCAGGGGCTGGGTGCGGGTGTGCCCAGAGGCCATTTAATGGGACCGACGTGCTGCTCCCCACAGGTACCGGCTCTCAGATGAGGGGGAATGGCTGGTGAGACAGCTGGACCTCCCTGTGGACAGGACAGAGGATGGCTGGGTTTCCCTACAGGATCTCCGAAAGATCCGGAAAGAAGCATCAAGGAAGTGAGAACCTTCTATGTTCAAGATGCAGGGACTGGTGTGGGCTAGTTTTTAGCATTGAGGTGCTGACAGACAAAGCCTGACCTCACGGCTCTGTTCCCCTAGGTCACGCTGGAAGAAGTGGGAGGTGGCTGCTGAGCGAGCATGGACGGGGGGCACAGAGTCAGAAATGTTTAACAAGCTGGAGACCATTGCCATGTCTGACACACCACGTACTCCAGTGCTAGGCTGCTGCATCAGCAGAGCCCTGGAGCCCTCGGTCGTCCAGGGAGAGGTGAGGTATCTTGCCACCCTTAGAGCATGGAGAGAAG
Source organism: Dicrostonyx torquatus (assembly GCA_028555095.1). Taxonomy (NCBI): domain Eukaryota; kingdom Metazoa; phylum Chordata; class Mammalia; order Rodentia; family Cricetidae; genus Dicrostonyx; species Dicrostonyx torquatus. The sequence continues at coordinate 2,897,473 of JAQHUG010000250.1, read as the reverse complement.
GGGCAGGGTCCCTGGACTGCAGCAGACTGGCGAGTGCACCTTTCCTCACTGATGTCCACGGTCTTCCTTAGTTCATGACCAGTCGTGTGAACTGGGTGGTCCAGAGCTCCGCCGTGGACTACTTACACCTCATGCTTGTGGCCATGAAGTGGCTGTTTGAGGAATTTGCCATTGATGGACGCTTCTGCATTAGCATCCATGATGAAGTCCGCTACCTGGTGCGGGAGGAGGACCGCTACCGTGCTGCCCTGGCACTGCAGATCACCAACCTTCTGACCAGGTATGTTGGGGCGTAGGGCCCATTGAGCAGGTCTGAATTGTCAACTCAGAATTAACTGGTTTAGCCTTCCTTCCTTTCAGGTTTTTGTTTTATTTTTTGAGACAGGGTTTCTCTGTAGCTTTGAAGCCTATCCTGGAACTAGCTCTTGTAGACCAGGCTGGCCTCGAACTCACAAAGATCCACCTGCCTCTGCCTCCTGAGTGCTGGGACTAAAGGCATGTGCCACCACCAGCTGTTGAATTGTATTTTCTTATACTAAAAATCTTAGTTCATATGAATGAGTTCAATATTACTATTTCACGTTGAAATCATGATCTATCTTGATAAATGGGTAAATAACAAATTTATGGGCTGAAGAAATGGCTGTTCTTCCAGAGGTCCTGAGTTCAATTCCCAGCAACCACATGGTGGCTCACAACCATCTGTAATGAGATCTGGTGCCCTCTTCTGGCGTGAATGAGGCAGAATGTTGTATACACAATAAATCTTAAAAAAAACAAAACAAAACAAAAAACCAAATTTACAGTTCAGCATTGTGACCTATGTTCTTCTCTGGGCTTGGGGTGGTGGTTATGTTTAAAATCAGCACTTATTTCATATTTGGGTCCAATAACTGATGATAATTTTTTAGTATCAATAAAGTATTCCAAACTGAGAAGCGTGTTGAGTCCCTAATTGTAGTTTAGCGTCTCACTTTCAGAGGTGTTAAGCTGAACATGGAGGCAGTACAGCCTTCACTTTCATGGCTTTGCCAAGTGTGGGTGACTGAAGCAGGAGAAACCCCATGTGTGGGAGCGAGGAGCTGTCCTCACAGCAGTGCAGGGCTGTGAGCGCAGACCGGGTCTCTTGCAGGTGCATGTTTGCCTACAAGCTGGGTCTGAACGACCTGCCCCAGTCAGTCGCCTTCTTCAGTGCCGTGGATATTGACCAGTGCCTCAGGAAGGAAGTGACCATGGACTGTAAGACTCCTTCTAACCCCACCGGGATGGAGAGGAGATACGGGATTCCCCAGGGTGAGCACAGTCTTTGTTCCTCATGTACATAGAACAGGGGGTGATTTAGAACTGTGGGACCCTGGGGAAGAAATTTATGTTTAATATGTGCCATATTCTAAAGTTAATGTGATACTCAAATCATAAAGGGAGCTGGTGCAGAAAGTGATTCATAGTAAATGAAGAAAATGCTAGAATTTCAAAGATTAAGTCTATACTGACCCATTTTCAAAACTACACCAGAAATGTTTAAAGATTTATTTTTTAAGTCAAAGTGAAAGTGCATTCTTAGTATCTGTGCTAAAATGCCAGAGTGGGTCAGAAAACATATTTTCTATTAAATGTTACTAAGACAAACTGCCATTCCTGGCAGTTAGTCTCAGTGGTCCCACCCACTGTCTTTTTGATCCTTATCATACTTTCATTTTTGAGCTTGGTCATAGTTCTGGACGTATCCTAATCAATTTCCACTGTCTTATAGGTGAAGCACTGGACATTTACCAGATAATTGAACGCACCAAAGGCTCCTTAGAAAAACGAAGCCAGCCTGGCCCCTAGCTCATCTGAAGGCTCTGTTATTTGCTCCTGTGGAGCTTCATCGGAGTGGTGCAGGTTCCTAAACTCAGGCTTTCATACGTGCTTTCTGCAAAAGGCCTCCCTGCCCAGAAAAGTCCTTCTGACTGAAGGGACAGTTCGGTGGATGCCGACATCAGTGCAGGCTGTATGACAGAGAGTACTGTCGGGCACAGATGAAGCAGATGCCCCAAAGGTCACATTAACTCAGGCATATCTTCCTTTTCTTCTTGGCTGGTTCTCTGCTCTGCTCTGTGTGTGCTGGTGCAGTGCCCTAGAACGGGAGAATGGAAGCTCGGGTAACCCTGCCCTACAGATAAAAACAAACACCAAGACTCCTGTATCACTTAATACTTCTCCTCACTCCCTCCATCCTAAATAAAATGGCGCCTAACTTCTGTGGATTGTTGTAATACCAGGATAAGATGACAGAGGACTCGAGCATCACAGTGCTCCCTCCTATGACCTCTCCAAGGAGACAAAGCTGGGAGAGATGTAAAGAATTCAGGATCAAATTTTTGCTAAGCCAGAAATCCAGGTTATTTTACATAAACTTGCAATTTTGAATGGGTTTAGGCTACTGATGTTACTTCTAGCTTCAAACAAACCTAAGACAGAACCCTTCCAAAGGCAAGGAAACAGTGGGTTCAGATAATGGGAAATGGAGACTCTCACCTAAGATTCACAATGGATCTACCTTGAGTGAGGGTATAAAAGCCAGCCAGAATGCTGTAGAAACAGGACCTAGGACACGGCAGTTTGCCACTTTTCCTAGAAATATATACAAAAAAATACATTGCCAGTAGGCACTGACCTCTTCACTTTCATCTTCTCCATCCTCTCGAAGAACCATGTCGAGAATGTTGCCTTTGATCTTGAAGTCCCGAGAAGTACTTAGCTTCATGTGCTGCATCAGGTTTACCTGGGGCAGACAAGCTTATAAACACAGGCACTTACTCAGGGACAGCTCAACACACTCCAGTGTGTACCTGGAAGACTGAGTCCATCAGGTCAGAAATGACAAACACTGTGTTGCTGCCTGCCTTGGCCTTCAACAGGAAAGGAGTGGTAATGGTATTTTTACCTTGGACTTTTTAGATAGATGGATCAGAAACTTTTCATACTGTTCAATGGCAAACACGAGGTTAGGGATTGGCTTGGTTTCACGAAGAACTTTGGCCTAAAGACAAAAGGACATTAAAATTTATATTTCAAAGCTTTTGAAGCTTTTCTGTAGTGTCCCTCAAACTTACATTCTTGAAACCCACTTTGGCACGTGCTGTTGTCTTTCTGACTGGGGAGTACGCTTGCATTGCTGGGATTATTCCCTCAAATGAGGATCCTGTCACTCAGGCTGGCCTCCCATTCTTCATCCCTAGCTTCCTCCTCCTGAATCCTGGGATCACAGCATGTACCACCAATCCTGACGCCACCATCCCACTTTTAAATACCTCAGAGGCAGCTTTCTAGCCGCATATCGAGACCTGCCCAGTGCTTCCTGTGCGATGCGCACGGTAACTTACTTAGTGGTCTTCTTGACAGTTATTTCCAGTATTTCCTTTAATACAGTATGGTGAGGACAGGCCTGTACCTGGGCCTTTCTAGATCCTAAAAGGAGCTGTTACAGCCACATTTCCTAAAATACAGTAGCTTTCTTGCATTCACCAATTCTTAGTTTTGTTTTTTTTTTTTTTTCCTAAGACAGGGTATCTCTGTATAGCCCTGGCTATCCTTGAACTCAGATCTGGCATTGCCACTAGTAGCCTGAGTAATTCTTGGACTCTTTAGAGGGCACCTCTTACACTCTTGCTTTTCCTAAAAACAATTTTTGTTCAACAACTAAGGCCCACTGTGTCTGAACAGCCAGGTAAGCATCTTACCATGATTGTGCCCGCTGCTGCCTTCTCCTTCTCTGTGCATTTTGGGTTGTTATTCCTCTTATTCTAAAGAAACAGAAACATTGTCTCATTCTCCAAATTCCTCTGTAGACTACGAGCTGTATCTGAGGAGCAGAAATATTGGCTGTCTTCCTCTGGGGTGTGCTCTTGGAGGTACCATGCAGAATTTGAGGGCAGGATAACCATTGTATTCAGCTAGCACACACATTTAAACAGTTAAAAAGGACACTGTCAAGGCGGTAGCAGGAAGGAATAGGTGTTTTCCTGCTGGGCAGCTGACTAAAAGGCTTTGTAGATACAGTAAGTCTTCTTAGAGGTCTTAGCACAATATAGTCCCCATGCTTGGGAAGTGTGTTAAGGGTCACAGGGACACTGTAGATTAGTGTGTAAGGCTCCTGGATAGAAGGGAGGAACCTGGTAATGGTGCACACCTTTAATCCTGGCACTCAAAAGGCAGAGGCAGGGGGATCTTGAATTTGAGGCTAGTCTGGTCTATGCATTTCCAGGAAAGTCAGAGCTACACAGTAAAACCCTGCCTCAAATAACAGTCAACAACAAAGTACCAACAGGACAAAAGAAAGCCAAGATCTAAGTGAGGGGAGATGCACAGACCACCTAGAATCAGTGAAACATGAAGACTTCATTTCAAAAGGGGCCTCGGCCTCGGCCTCCTAGCAAAGGAGCAGGAAAACAGTGCCCTAGAAGCACAGGAAACTAGAGAGAGGCAGGCAGGTTGAGCCTCATGCTATGATCTGAAAGATTTCAGAGGTACTGGTATGAGAAAGTTAAAATCCTGGAACATGGAGTAGAGTGTGAGGCCCTTATTAAGGAAAGGGAAAAGGAAAGCAGCCATGATAGACTGCACCTGACCACACGGGAATTGAGCCATCTCAGATTTGTACCCATGGGCGCCCTGTAGAGACTACAAATAAACCCTGTGCACTGCTCATAACTACCGACTAGAACAAGACCAAAACTTACAGCCAGGGAAAAGTAAATGAGAGACAGAAATATCCTTAGGTTGCACACAGTTCAGAGCGGAACGCTAAGGGTTTTGTAGCACTGCTTTTTATTGCAATCAAGGTCTAAGGCAGTGAGTGTACACAAAATACATCTCTGTATAATTCTCAGGTCAACCAAAAGTGAAGGATTCTAGCGCAGGAGGCTGGCAAACCATGAGGCAGATCTAGTCCACCTGTTTGGAATAACATTTTAAAAAGGAACAGCATCATGCATATTTTCTTTTTCTTTTTTTGGTTTTTTGAGACAGGGTTTCTCTGTATCTTTGGAGCCTGTCCTGTTCTTGTAGACCAGGCTGGTCTCGAACTCACAGAGATCCGCCTGCCTCTGCCTCCCGAATGCTGGGATTAAAGGCGTGCGCCACCACCGCCCGGCATGCATATTTATTTATGTACTTGAGCTGTTTTTACGACAGAAGAGCTATGGGCATGAAAGGGCCACTATTTGGCCCTCTATACCATAGAAAATGTGTTGACCCGCTGTAGGGGTTAAGTCTCAGTCTGTCCTTTACCAGCTGTCTGTTCTCAGCCATTCAGTCAACCCCCCCAAATATAAAGTCTATTGAAGGCAGAAGCTGATGCATAAAAAGAACGATAATAGGTAAGGACTAAGTGGTAGCTATCCTAATAAAAAATAGGACTTGGATTATAGTAACAGAGGTTGATGAGTCTGAAAACTGTATTTCTAGCTATATCTATTCTCAGTCATGTTACTTGATTTTTAATAGGCTTGAAGAGCACTATTGAACATACAGTTGGAACTCTCAGAACTTTTAAAATGCTAATGATCCAACATGACTCTTGAGAGAGGGAACATGAGTAGTCATCCTAGGATCCCCTTCTGGAGGCTATCTCAGTCTAAGGATGCTTTGTGAAATATCTGTGGCTATATAATAAGAATATGCCAGGCATGGTGGCATATGTCTTTAATCCCAGTACTTGGGAGGCAGAGGAAGGTGGATCTCTGATTTCGAACCAGCCTGGTCTACAAAGCAAGTTCCAGGACAGCAAGACTGTTACACAGAGAAACCCTGTCAAAAAACAAAAAGCTGGGCATGGTAGCACGTACCTGGGGAGGTAGAGGCAGGAGGATCCTTCGTGAATTCAAGGCCTCATCTACATAGAGAGTGCCAGGCTAGCCAGGGCTACACAGACCCTGTCTCAAAAGAGAGGGAGAGAAAGAAGGTGGGTATGACAGCATGCCTATAACCCCAAAACTTGAGCAGAAGCAGGTGGATCTCAAGTTCAAGGCCAGTTCAAGGACTGTCTCAAAAGCAAAATTGAAGATGTGGAGGGGGAGGGAGAGATTCAAAACCTCAGTTTAAGGGTGGATGGATATATCCTATGGAGATCAAACAGATTTGAAGGAATGGCATCCACATGAAAGTATCTGATTTTGAGAGGGCACACCTGCAAGCATTTAAGAGAGGAAAAGACCAGGAGTAAACAGCTTGCCCAGAGTAGGGAGCTGGGTGTGCTTGTGCACTCCTGTAATCCCCAGGGAGAGAGAAGCAGGAAGATCAGGATTTCAAAGCCAGCCTGGGCTATATCATATAAGCAGGCAAACACTCATATATGTAAAGTAAAATAAAAAAGATCTCCAGTCCCTAAGAATCTATACATTAGAAAAGGGTCTGGACAAATAATCCAACGAGCCCCTGTCCCCCACCTCTCTGAAGAACTGATGCACTCAACTCTGTCACCAGATCCCAGCCCTCCTCCCCAGGTGTTGGCTGCTGTTACTTACACTAAGAAGTCCTAAAGCATGGACTTGTAGGCACCTAGCTTGAACCAAGGCTGCCTCATTCCTTCCCTACTCCAAACACAAGCATACCAAATGCTTCCTGTCTCTAAAAGTCAACTCCTTGGTATATCAAAGTCTGGAAAGCTCTCGCAGATGGGCACCTCTGCCTGATATATGGGAGAGACTTTATATATACACAATCAGCCCAGGTGGCCAAGCAGCTCCTGGGACAAAGCAACGTAGCTCTTTTTCTTTTTTAAAAGTTTTATTTATTTATTGGTTTATTTATTTTTGTTTTTTCGAGACAAGGTTTCTCTGTGTACCAGCCCAAGCTGTCCTGGAACTCGCTCTGCAGAACTCACAGATCTGCCTGCCTCTGCCTCCCAAATGCTGGGATTAAAGATTTATTTTTATTATTTTAAATATTCTCATATTCCTTCTAAAAAATGTCAGAATCAGAAGCATCGGACCTCCTGGAGCTAGAGTTACAGGCAATTGTGAGCCACCTGATGTGTGTGCCGGACACCTAACTCGGGCCCTTCCCAAGAGGACTTTACCCACTGACTCATCGCGCCAGCCCTCCATTAAGTCCTTTCTTGCCTCCAGATCACTTACTTGGACATAAGAAATGAAAGAGTAACACAAGGGCGTCAGATGAGAGCCGGACAGCTTCACCTGTACCAAAGGAGAAATATGGGTGTGACTGTAGCAATGAACTATTTCCCCACCCTTAGGAAAGCTGCTCTCAACTCACCAGCTTTTCCACAGTGTTCGGAATTCCTCTGGAGCTCTGACACACCTGCAGACACTAACAAAGAATTCCTAGATTACCCAGCAGCCATGGAGCACGTCTCATTGCTCTGACTACAGAGGGAAGGGAACATGCATAGCCCAGCTAGACACACAGCTTCCCTTCCCTTCTTTGAGCACACAGCTCCCCAGACAACAGGCAACAACAGGTTTGCTTCCGACGACCAGCTCAATGCTTTAAGACTCCTTCAGGCAGAGTTTACAGCTAGGAAGTAAATCTGTCCTCTTAAGTTGCTAGTAAAGAAGACAGGCTCCCGGTGTCTCCATCACAGCAGCTGGAGCACAACAGCAGATGCACGTTCCAGAGGACTGTGTTGTCTATGCCTAAGTACTTAGTCTAGATCACTTACAGAACATAAACTATGCAGTTCCCATCACCTGGATTCACTGAGGACCAGAAATGGGTATGGCCATTCTCCACCAAAGGTGAAATCCATTATGCCAGACAACGCTGACTTAAAGTATGTCTCCCCTGACCTGGGGAGAACCCCACTAACTACTGATCAAATGAAAATGGAACTGTGCCAACAGTGTGGCAAGAGTTGTGTTCAGAGTCACTCTGCACCTCGCCAGTGGGCACAGAAGGTAGGGCAGGCCAGATTATCTTCCAAAAACTCACGTATTTGACAAATGCTGTTAGGGTGCTATAGATTTTAGACAGGTCCTTTAATAAAGTATCTACACAGCTGCCTGACGGCAGGGCCGTCTGCACCAATTCATGGAAGAACGTAACCAGTGTCCCCAGCTGCATGATGATGGCTTTCTCAATGAGAAGATTTGATGGAACTGCTTGAGAAGGGGCGTCTTCTGAGGAGAAATGAAATTGATGCAGTTCAGTCTCCTAGTTAACAGTAAAGGAGAATTAAAGCCGACCACCTCAGGAAAATTAGTTCAAGGGCTCCACCCAATGCAACAGCTCACATTTATTCAAGTGGACTTTGCAGGCATTACAATCCCTACCTGGAGTCACTTCATCAGATAGAGTTTCTTGGTTCACTGAGCCCTTAATCTTGGCGATTAACCAGTCCACTTCTTCTAGGACTTTCTCAGCCTGACTCAGAACAAGTAACTGTGGAAAGAAAAGATCGTGTGGCGTGGTTCACATTGCTGGGGCAATAGCAAGCATCGCACCCACAGGGAATCTTCCAGGCCTGAGGACAGAAGCCAGTGTAGCAGACTCTTTAGGTGGACGGAGCTGGGTGGAAGGGACGGCAAGGGCTATTTGCCACGGATCACATCAACACTCACGCAGACAGTGGGGGCAGCTGTTCTCAGATTCACTACTGCAAAGTGGTTTGTCTTCTCTATCTCTATATCCTGGGAAGGAAAAGAGGCAAGACCTAAGTAAGCCCAGTGGCCATTGCCTTGACCTCACTCACCACACAGGATGTCACACTACACTTGCTGTGCTACCTGGTCTATGTCTCCCAGCTGCCCATGGATATCCTGGGACAAGTCACGAAGCAGCGTGACAGGACTCTTATGTAAGACATGCAGGCTGAAGAAGAGGCTCATCAAACTCTTACAAAATGCGGCATCCTCTAGGAGCGGGAAGGGAAGAAGTTTGAATAACTCATTGTTATGGCTTTTGCAGACTGGCCACGCTCGTGACGCTGTAAAGGGAACCCCTCTCTAACAGGTTTTGGTGATGGTGACTCTGTATAAAGCCATCAGGAAGGGAGGCAGGAAACTCACCCCGGCTGTATTCCTTGCAAATCTTAGATGTCCAGGATAACATCTGCATAAACTAAACAAAAGACCTTCAGTTGTTAAAGAAAACGTGCTGGGTATGGAGGCACTTGGGAGGCAGAAGCAGGCAGATCTCTGTGAGTCGAAGGCCAGCCCAATCTACACACTGGGTTCTAGGCCAACCAGGGCTACAAAGTCAGACCCTGTCTTTTTTCCTATTAAATAAAAACAAAACAAAACTAAACATATTTTGTCAGAACAGAAAAATCCTTAGTCTTTTCTAGACTACCGAAACTGTGCCTGGACTTATTTCTGAGCCTCCACTGTTGCTATGGTAGTCCTCTGTCCTGATACTGCAGATATTTTAATGGTCATTTGGCTACAGAAAGGTGTGGGAGAAGATCTTGGCTATAGAAACAGAAAAGAAGGGGGAGAAGAGGGTCAAGGAGGAAGAAACACAGAGAATTTTCATAGGCGAAGGAGCTGTGAGGTTTTGGGCTAACAGGAATCTGAACAGGCTCGCAGGCACAAAGGCACTGATAAGCAGGGACAGTTTTAGTACAGACAACTACAGTTTTGGTTTGTTGGCAGGGAAAAGGCCAACAATTAAGGTCTTTAGGAACTGATACTAAAAGCCCTCCAGAACCCGTGTTAATGAAGTAACTGAGATGCAGAGGCACTCTTGTGGTGAGAGGTGGGGTCTGGCCTAAGAACCTACCTTTGTATTTGCTTCCATGGGAAAATCTTGAAAGACCCAGACAAGATTAAGTTGTTTGCTTATTTAAGAAGAACACATGGAGGGATGAGTTGGAGACACTAGTGATGATACACATTGTTACAATACCTCGTTTTCAAACTACCCAAATTTATTACCAACTCAGAACACAATTAAAATTATTGATAACAGAAAAAAATTGGCAGGAACTAGGGATGTAGATCAATTGTTAAGGATGCTTCTGATGCATGCCTGTAACTCTAGCACCTGGGAGTGGAGGCAGAAAGATGTGAAGGGACTCTGGCTCACTCAAGCATGTGGCTGTGACAGACCGTGCCCTTCTCCCAGTTCCCTCGCCTTGCTAAACCAGGTCACATTCCTGAAGCTAGCCACCAAGGTCTAGTCCCTTATTTGGCCACTTCCTCCTCTGGAAGCTGACTACCAAAGTTCAGCTATCAGAAGCCCTCTTTGGTTTATTTTATTAATATGTCCAATTAAAATGAAACACCTCATCCTAACATGGGGTTTCCCCCGCCCCTGCTTACCTTTCTAAACTGCCATTTTCCTATGTCCATCTCCTCTACCAAGAGGCAGGACCTTTGATCCTTTGGGACAAATATCCCTGCGCCCTTTCCCATCTCCTCATCCTCTATCTCCTTTACCACACACATTCTAGCCCCTTCTAACAGAGTCCCCCCACCCTCCCCACCCCCGCCTAAAAATTACACCTGCAAGGTCATTTGCTGTTTTCCTGAGACAGAAAGCAACCAGTTTAACTTTTCTTTCTTCCTTAATAAATACCCGTGAGAACAGGTGTTCGGGTGTGGTTTGTGGCTAATCTGGGGTTGGGGAGGGAGCCCCTGCTGTGTTGGGGGGAGGGTCTCCTTCAACAAGTCCTATTTTGGTTTCTTTTGCTGTAGAAAACATTCTGACTGAAGGCTCACAGTCTGGCAGGGAGAGAAGTCAGGACAGGAACTCAGAGCAGGAATTTGGAGACAGGAATTGAGGCAAAGACTATGAAGGGGTACTGCTCACTGGCTTGCTTCCCAAGGCTTTGCTCTGTCGGCTTTCTTACAGAACCCAGGACCACCTGCCCAGGGATAGCATCACCTATAGTGCACAGGGGCTCACACTCATCCATCGCTAACCAAGAACATGCCCTCACAGACCTGCCTGGAGGCAGCTCCCCCACTTAAGTTTCCTGCTTTCCAGATGACTCCAGTTTGTGTCAAGTTAACAAATAACTAACCAGCAGGTATCCTTAGCAATCATAGCAAGTTCAAGGCCAGACTGGGTTACACGACACCCTGTCTCAAAAACAAACAAAAACATAAAAAAATTAAAGACATAATCTGAAGTGAAATGGGAAGCGGTGTTGGTGAAAAAGCAGATTAAATAATTTTCATTCATCAGTCTTCCCAAAACTCATTTTTTCTCAGACTCCCCCAACCACACAATTCTCTTCCTTTCCCAGTTGTTTCCCCCCCTCCCTATACCAAACAAGGAAGCTGTTTCAGCATGGGTGAACTGTAGCTGGGAAGGAGGAGACAGGCAACTTTTCCCAGGCTAACCTGGACCTAGGACATTATCACCTGCCCTCCAATTCTCAAACGCCCCACCGCCACAGGTGACAGACTCTCAGAGAATAGCAGCTCCTGGGGGCAAGAGCCCACACAACAGCTTTGCCTCCTAGAGCTTCAACAGGACCAGGGGTGGATATGGATGGACTGCTATGCTCCTATGGCAGCCTTTACTGTCCTCTAGAGATACTACCAAAACGGCCCTCTCTCATTCTTTTTACGTGTGAACGTTCATATGAAGGTGTGTTCATATGTACACACACCTAACACACGTATACGTACAATCCACTCTGCAGGCATCTCTACTTTGGGATTGTGGCCACACTCGATGGCATATCATTTGCTAAATTCTTCTCAAACTTTGCTTTTTCCCTACGAAATTCAAACGCTGAACTTCAGCTACCTTCACGATTAAAGCTCCGTCATTTCAGAAGAGGCAAAAACATCAAGAAGCACAGGACTGAGAAAGAACCGTGTTAAAAAGGCTGAGGGCACCAAAGACAAACTGTCTGGTATAAAGTGTTTATAGTTGATGAACAAACAAAGCCAGTATGCTCTTGACCTTCTCTGGCTGCATATGCTCTGATAGAAACAATGTGTAGGAAAAGACACACCCTACAGCTCCTTCAAAAGGTTAGAGGGATATTTTTGTTTGATTTTTTTTTTTTTTTTGGAAGTAGGCTGGCCTCAAACTTGCTATGTAGCCAAGGCTGGCCCTGAGTGTGTGGCCTTCTTTGTGACAGGCATGCGCCCTCACACCAGACTTGTGTCTGGGGACCAGACGAGGGCTGTGTACAGGTAAGCACAGGTCCTACCGAACAGTCACAGCCTCAGCCCTAGGTGTATGCTTTTATGAGGACACGGTTCTTGCCTTCTGAGGGGTCCTAACAGGGACTCAACAAGCACAGTTGCTACCTGATCAGAGGAGGGCTCCAGCAGCCTGGACAAGGTGGAGAGAATCCCGATGAGCAGCAAGGCCTCTTTGCTGTTAAAATCCTCCTCTTCACTGTTCAGCAAGTTCAGCAAGGACCTCTGCAAAAGGAGTGGATGTACACAGACATTTTGTATCAGAGAAGAGACACCTACCCAGAAAGCCTCATGGCTGGACCGGAACAGAAGGAGTCAAAGCTACGTAATCCCAGAGGGATAAAAATCAGGAAAGAAACCTGGAGTGAGGAGCAGTTTTCTGTTCCAACTATAAACTAAGCGTTCTCTAGATAACCAGGGCTGTGTTTTGTCTCACTCCCTGCAGTACACTCGGGGAACAAACTAGTTTCTGGTGGTTCTCATCTGCTTGGAGCCGGAGCTCAGCCTCTGACCTTACGGCTAGACCAGGCCCCAAACTCGGCTCCCGACGCCTGTGCCGACAGTGCAATCAGTCTGATTTGAGGAACACCGTTCAGCAGTGTTCCTGACTACAATGGGGCTCCCCACAGGAATGCTTCGCCTCTTCTGTTCCTGTCAGTGTTCCAGCAACAAGAAGTCCTGGGATACAGCAGGAACGTTAACCATCATCTGTTAAAGAAACCCTGGTCATGGAACACACTGATACTCGGACAATTACAGGTAAGAAATTTCACAGGCTTCAGTTTTCAGTCCAGGTAGCTGTTGGACAAGGCCAAATTATACCATACAATCAAACCAAAAAACCTGCCCTGAGAGCTGGCTCCTCTCTCTGTCACCTTAAAAAAGATTCTCAGCGGCCCGGAGTTCTGCCTCCTGGATCCTCACTGGAGCCTTCCCAACATATCACCTTCCACTCTAAGAGTCGCCTGTTACTTCCTGTCTGACTCCTCCTGGAAGAGGCTAACACAACTGCTTCCCCAGGCTTCTCACCTGAAACTGTCGGATCTGGAATGTAGCTCTCTGAGTGACAGTAACACCTGCTTCTTCTCCCTCTTCTTCTGTGCCTGTGACATCTAGAAATGGAAGCAATCCTATATTTTTTTCAAACTGGCTTGGGTTTTTGTTTTTTGTTGAGACAAAGTCAAAGTAAAAACCCAACCCAGCCTGGAACGTCCTATATAAGCCCTGAACCTGCAATCCCCCTTTCTCAGCTTCCTGAATGCTGGGATAACAGCTCTTTTTCCACCCCCACACCACCCTGAACTTTGGTACTAGGGATTGAACCTAGGTCCTCATACGTGCTAGGCTCTGCCAACGAAGCTGTGTTCCCAGCCCTCATTTTACTTAGAATTGGTGTGAGAAGTCCTTTTGTCTATGTGTTGCTTTTATTGGTTAATGAATAAAGAAACTGCTTTGGACCTATAGCAGGGCAGAACAGAGCTAGGCATGGAAAACTAAAGTGAATGCTGGGAGAAAGAAGGCAGAGTCAGGAGAAGCCATGTAGCCCCACCAGAGATAGACACCGGATGGAACTTTACCCAGTAAGCCACATGGCAATATACAGATTAATAGAAACGTGTTATATTAAGATGTAAAAGTGAGCCAATAAGAAGCTAGAGCTAATGGGCCAAGCAGTGATTTAATTAATACAGTGTCTGTGTGCTTATTTCAGGGCTGAGCAGCTGGGAACAAACAAGCGGCCTCCTACTACATAGAATTTTTTCCTTTATTTTAATTTTATGTGTATGGGTATTTGCCTGCATATGTATCTGTGCACCACGTGTGTGCAGTACCCACGTAACTGTGGAGGCTAGAAGAGGGCATCAGATCCCCTTGGAACTGGAGTTAACAAATGGCTGAGAGCCACCATGAGAGTGCTGGAAATCAAATCCATGTCCTCTGGAAAAGCAAATGTTCTTAACTGTTGAGCCACTTCTCCAGGCCCAGGCACTTTTTTGTTTGTTTGTTTTTAATTAAAAACCATATATATAGGGCTGGAGAGATGACTCAGTGGTTGGGAGTGCTGGCTGCTCTTCCAGAGGGCCTGGCTTAAGTCCCAGCACCCATATGGCAGCTCATAACTGTCTGTAACTCCTGTTTAAGGGAACTTACACCCTCACACAGATATACATGCAGGGAGAATATCAATGTACATAAAATACAAATAAAAATTATTTTAAAAAAACTAACATATGTAACATACACACACACATAGTTGATTTCGGTAGGGTCTCACTCTGTAGCTTCTGCCACCCTAGAAGTTATTATGCAGTCTCAAATTTGTGGTTCTTTTCCTGCCTTTCCCCCTTGAGTGCTAGGATTTTTATGCATGCACCACCACACTCCAACTTTGGAGGGAACTAATATTTACAATTATATTATTTTGAGAGCGGGTTTCAGAGTCCAGATACTCATGAACTTGTGATCCTGACTTATCTTCCAAGCACCTGGATTACAGGTCTGAGCCATTATGCTGGGGATAGCTAAAACTTTAGAATGTCTTTGGGCGGTGGTGGCACATGCCTTCAATCCCAGCACTCGGGAGGCAGAGGGAAGGGGATCTCTGTGAGTTTGAGGCCAGCCTGGTTTACAAGAGCTAGTTCCAGGACAGGCTCCAAAGCTACAGAGAAACCCTCTCTCAAAAAAACCAGAAAAAAAAAATTTTTTTTAAAGAATGTTTAAAAAAAAAAAAAAAAAGGTCTGGAGGCTGATTTAAATGTTTCTAAATTTCTTCTTTGTGGGGACTGAGACAGGGCCTCTTTATTATGTACCTCTCACTTGTCCTAAAGTCACTATGTAGACCAGGCTGGCTTCAAACTCACAGAGATCCACCTGCCTCTGACTGGCAAATTTAAATTTCACTTTCTTAATGCTGTCACCATTTGCAGTTATGTACAGATACTGGATCCACTAGATGTCACCCTCAGCAGCCCTAGGGTCCTTCTCAGACCCTGAATCCACTAGATGTCACCCTTAGCAGCCCTAGAGTCCTTCTCAGGCGTTCTCTGGTAGGTGAACAGGTAGACTCAGAGGGTCTGGTTATGGAGAAACCAAAGCAAGTTATTTATGATACTGTAATGCCTACCCAGTGCCCTGAGAAACTGCTGGATCCTGGGCTGATAGAATTGTTGCACGGCGCTGAATGTCTTCTGCAAACCCTCCAAGCACAGCAAAGAGATGCTCTTTCCTTTCTCTTTCCTTCCCGACTCTTCCACTGAGGTAGGAATGGACGTGTATCTCCATAGCAAGACCCTAAAGAGTGGGAAAGTTATCAACACGAACCATTAATGTCAATCCAGATATAGTAAACTTCATCCTGTGTAAACAAAAGTTCTGTGAAGTTTCAGAAACTTACACCCATGAAACTGCCTCACCATTGAGGTGTTTCTATGCCTCCTTGATAGTCAGCTCTCCTCATTGATTTACAAGCAACTACCTGCCTCATTTCTTTTCCCACAATTACACGTTTTACAAGTCACCCTATGCAAGCGCTATCATTGAGCAAAAGGCTAGAGCCTTCGTGATCCAGCATGTCTTTCAGGTTTACCTCTTGCTGCAAATATTAGTAGATGGTATCCTTTTGCTTTTTATTGTTAAACAGGGCCCCATTACCCAGGATTATCTCTTAATTTTTTTTTCCTTTTTAAATTTTATGTGTATGGATGCTTTGTCAGCATACAAGTCTGAGGGGTATGTGTGTGCAATGCCTGCAGAAGAAGGTATCAGATCCCCCGGAACGGAGTTACTGTCGGTTTTGGACCACCGTGTTCAAATGGGTGCTGGAAATAGAACTGGGTCATCTGGAAGAACAGCCTTAACCTCAGAACCGTCTCCAGCCGCAGCCAGGCTTGTCTCTCACACCTGTTGTGTGGCTAAATTCTGACCCCCTAGGGCTGGGATTACAGGCTTGTGCCACCACACCTGGCTTTACATTCTGCTGGAAAGTAAACCCAGGGCCCCATGCTTGCTGGACAAGCTTTCTTAAGTAAGCTACATCTCCAGCCCCTATTCTGTTTTTACAGCTAAGTAGTATTCAATCTATTGTAGGGATGTAACAGTCTGTCCATCACCTCTTTATCATTATTGTTTTTACAAATTACACGTATATACTAGTTTACTAGTTGAGTGCCCAGAAGACCAGAGGAGTCCTGGGTCTTCTGGACCTGGAGTCAACAGGCAGTTGTGAGTCGGGAACCAAACTCCAGTCCTCTACAGGAGCAGCCAGTGCTCAGAACCGCTGAGCTGTCTTCCCAGACCACTTTTTTACTTCACTGGAGCAATATTTTGATTTTATCATATCTAAAAGTTTCTGTTCTTATTTTTGCCCCGTCACGCATTTACCTATTCTTTTACACATTTTCTTCACTATTGGCCTGACCCTCTTCCCTTTGACCAGGTGTGTCCCTTCTTATGTGTGTGCCTTTAAAAAACAAAACAAAGCAAAAAGCACCCTTTTCTAGATTTGGTACCTTCCTCAGGTTTATCTCAACTTATTTTTGGACTTTCTCACTACTGAGAAATCATTTTATTATTTATCATTTTAATATTATTCACCTCTTTCCCCCTTTCTAAGTCTTTTTACCTCTAGTTAACCTTCCTTCTCTATTTTCCTTTCTCTTCTTCCTTTTCTCTCATAATTTATTATTTCCATATTTGCACTACATAATTTTTATCACACTCTATAACATTTATTATACTTTTATGGGGCTGGAGAGATGGCTCAGAGGTTAAGAGCACTGGCAGCTCTTCCAGAGGTCCTGAATCCAATTCCCAGCAACCACATGGTGGCTCACAGCCATCTGTAATGAGATCTGGTGCCCTCTTCTGGCATGTGGGCATACATGCAGTTAGAACACTGTACACAAATAAATAAAGCTTTTAAAAAAAATTTAGCACACCCTATACCACTTGCTGTGTATAACAATGACTGAGTGTGTAACAATGCATTTTTAGAATATTTCTTTCTCTCAAAAGGTTTGATGTTGGAATCATTTGTTTTCTTATAGAATTAGGAACAGCTGTTGTGGGTACTGGGGTCTGAACTTAGGTTCTCTGCAAGAACAGTATATGCCTTTTAAACTGCTGAGCCCCTCTACTAATCCTTTAAAAAGACTTATTTCCTTTAAATATTATGAGTGTTTTTCCTGAATGTATATACATGTATCATGGTGCCTGGTGCCTGCAGAAGCCAAAAGGAGTTGGATCCCTTGGAACTGGAGATACATATGGTTGTGAGCCACCATGAGGATGCTGACAGCTGAACTTAGGTCCTCTGCAAGAACAGCGAGAGAGCTATCTCTCTAGTCCCATTCTTTTCTTTTTTGAGCTAGAATCTCACACTATAGCTTCGGCTGGCCCAAAATTCACTACACAGCCCAGGTTGGCCTTGAATTCTTGGCAATCCTATTTTAGCCTTCTGAGTGCCGGGAGTACAGGTGTGAAACACTACACATGGCTTAAAATCCTAAACTTAATCTTTAAAACATTTACTTTGCAATGTGTGTGTGTGTGTGTGTGTGTGTATGCGCACATGCACTATGCCATGGCTTGTGTGTGGAGACCAGAGGGCAACTTACAGGATTTGATTCCAAAGATCAAACTCAGCTCATCAGGTTTGGTGACAAGTGCCTTTGCCCACTGTGCTACCTTATCAGTCCCTAAACTTTTGAATTATTTAAGTTATTATCCACTAACAAAATAACTTGTGGACTGAAAAGATGAGTAAAGTGTTTACTATACAAGTGCGAGAACCAACGCCCAAATCGCCAGCACACACATAAAATCCAGGTAGATATGGCAGTCTCCCAGAGCTTGGGAGGCAGACGGACCAGCAGGTCATGCCATCCAGCTAGACCAGCTACACTGTGAGCTCAGAGAGCTCAGTTCAGAGAATGGGCCTCAGCAGTAAATGGAGAACACTTGAGGAAGACACCCAGCATCAATCTCTGGCCTCTACATGCAAATATTTATGTGTACATGCACCTACATGCATATATACACGTGACACATATGAACACCACACAGAGAGAAACAAGTATGCAAAAACAGTACTTGATCCCCAGAATGGAGGTGGGTTTCAGCCTAGTTTTACTGCTGTGAGAATAATAGTACAGATGACATGCTCAGCATGGCACAGCCCTTAGGAAGCTGTCGCTGCCCTAGGGGTTGAGAACACATGCCTGGTTCACACTGCTGGACAGGAAGAGTGCAGGGGCCCAGGGGTTCCTGTGCCTGGTTCACACTGCTGGAGGGGAAGAGTGCAGAGACATAGGGGTTCCTGTAGTGAGAGATGACTGGTCTTACACTGAAATCCTATACCCCGAAGCCATTTATAGAAAACAGAAAATTCACCAAGCCCCTATTTTAATTTTAAGTATGTGGGTCTGTCTGTGCATGTGTGAATACAAGTGTTTGTAGTCAAACATCAGATCCCCTGGAACTGGAGTTACAGGTGGTTGTGAGTGGCATGGGTGCTGAGAACCAAACTCGTGGTCCTTGTGCAGTTTTCTCTGAGATTAAAACCTGCCATTTTGGAGGAAAGTTCCTCAAGACACAGGATGCTCAAGGGGAGGAGAAACAATGACGTTTAGGATGTTTACTGGTGGAGAATCAACAGGATGTTCTAGGGAAGGTAGACTACTTCATCCTCCAGGCAGTAAACAATCCAAAAGAGCCAAAGGAAGTCCCTGGAACTAAACGAGGCCCCTCCCCTCCAAGCATAAATAAGCCATAAAGATGACTGAGAGACACTCTTAGACCAGCCAAGCTGCCAGGAGGAAACAAACCAGTTGGAGCTCCTGGGAAAGGCTACTCTTCAAACAGCTGAATTGCCTACCGGCTGTGCAGTGCACTCCAGGTTCCCAGCATTCATGGAGCGCCACCCATGCTGGGGTGAGCTTTGGTGAGGCAGCTGGCTTTGAGTCATTTTTGTTCCTGTAAATAACCCCACACCCATATTCCTGCAAGAACCCCAATAAAAATCATTAATTCACTAAACTGAATTTTGGTGGTATTCTTACTTTGATATGTCATCAAATTTCTATTGGGGTAGAAAAACTGGGTGAAAAACCTTACCAAACCCACCAATCCCTGAGCATGAAACCTCATCAATCCCTGGGTTGGTTTAAAATCTTACTAATCCCTACTCAGGAAAACTCGAAAGAAACCCACTATAAGCCTGTCAGTTCCTTGCTGATTCTTATTGAAGCAGAGGCAGCCACCTTCTTGTGTCTTTCCCAATAAATTTCTTGTGTGAAGTCTGTTGTGCACTGTAGTTCTGTGGCATTCCTTGGCTTCTGACTGCCAGGATACCTTTCCCTTCAGAGCTCTAACACTTGTGTAGGGAAACCTCTCCCTTCTCCAGAGCTGTTAGTACTTGCAACACCTCCCCAGATAGTGTGTCAGACGATAGCAGTACCCAGTTCTTAGCTCCTGAGCCATCTTCCAGCCCCTACGGTATACTCTGATCAAAGTGTACATGAAAATAATGTAGTTGGAAGCTGTTACTGAGCCTTCCACAGATGCCAATAAAGATGGACAATATCGCTGTCAGATCTTTACCTCTTTCCCCCTCTTTGTCAATTTCTTTCAGTTATATTACTTTTTTTTTTTTTTTTTTGGTTTTTCGAGACAGGGTTTCTCTGTGGCTTTGGAGCCTGTGCTGGAACTAGCTCTTGTAGACCAAGCTGGTCTAGAACTCACAAAGATCTGCCTGCCTCTGCCTCCCGAGTGCTGGGATTAAAGGCGTGCGCCACCACTGCCCGGCAGTTATATTACTTTTTAAGAAAGACTTTACTTCATTTTAAGTTAGGTATGTGTGTACTGTGTGTGGCTGTATGAATGTGAGTGCAACAGTCTGCCGGTCCAGAAGAGGCCATGGGATCCTTCTAGATCTAGAGTTAGAGGGGACTGTGGGCCACCTGCTATAGGTGTGAGGAACTGAACCAGGGTCAGGAAGAGTACGCACTCTCAACTGCTGTCATCTCTCTAGGCTAGTCATCTCTTTCTTTCTTTCCTTTATTTCCTTCCTTTACTTCTTGAGCTGTGAAGGGAAAACATCAACAACCCCTACTGAAGAACAAGTAAACAATGAATATATACTATGTACAGGAGGCACGTGGTCCAATTGCATTTGCAGAGTCTTTGCCACAGACTTGAACACATTCTGAACTACTGTACACGTCAGCTGTGCCAGAGTGATGATCTTAGCATGCTCGGATGTTGCATCCTTATTCTTGATAGCCATGTGCTCTGTAAGGCCGTTCACCATGACTACATTCTTAGCCAGGTGCTGCAGAACAGGTGCCATTTATTGCTTGTAAGTGTTTAAGCTGCTGTCAAGTGCGTATACATTTAGGACTGTCATGCTTACTTTATGCACAATTCAGTCACTATGCAATAAAACCCTTTTCCCTCCTGAGAATGCAGTGAGATTTTATATGAGACAAAGAATCCGCATAAAAAAGAGAAAAAAAGACTTATTACAAGATACTCCGCTTTCACTCCTGATACACGCCTGACCGTCTATCCCTAATTTCCTATCTTGTAGAATCCACAACACACAAGCTAACAGTTTGCAGGTGAGGGTGGCTTACCGAGTTATGTCACAGAGGTTCTGAAAGATCTTGTCTGGGTTTTGGCCATCAGGACCACTCACGTGCCCTCTTCGTATCAGCTGCTGTACCTTCTGCAGAGCTACGTTCACTGCATAGTGCATAAACTCATTGCTGGACCGCAGGACAGATAGGCTCTCTTCATGACTCTGGATGCTGTCTCTAGAGAGAGTAAAGGAAGGAAGGAGCTGAGCCTGCTGGTGCAGCCTGTAATCCCAGCACCTGGGAGGTTGAGACAGGAGGATTGCAAGTTCACAGCCTGATTGGGCAACTGAACATGAGTCTGTCCAAAAGAAAAATGGGGTGAGATCCAGCCAAGTGGTGAATGCTGGCCTAACACACTGAAGGCTTGTGTTTAACCCCCTCCTGTTGCTAGGGGCTAGGTTTCTAGAGACCTCCGGAGAGCAGCACTCAGCAAGCTGTGAGTGGAGATCACAGGACAGCATAAGCTGAGTCACCACCATGCTGCTACAACTCATTCTGCACATTGTTGACTCAGCTCCTCCCTCCCCCATTAATCCTTCACACTTTAAGGAGCTCAAAGTCTTAGTCTTTGTGGCTTTTGACTGTCCTGCTGTTATTTACTTCAGTTTCTCCTCTCTTCCCCTTTTATCTGTTGTTGTGTACGAAGTCCTTACAATGCCGCTAGAATTCAACCTTCTCATTCATTAGGCCACAGCTTCCCGTCTGCTCTAATTACGCTGAGGTACACTTCCCTCTTTAGAAAGCCTACCTTGAGTTAAGTAATTTTCATGTTAAGAAAATCAAAACCTCCTAACTTATTTCCTACTGTATGTAATATGGCATGAACTGTGACTCCAGATAGGCAATCCGGGGAAACTGGGCACGCGTTCTCTTTACTGAACTGCCTCTCAGCACAAGGAGACTCTTACCTGAAGAGAGCCGTGAGAAGATCAGACACAAACTTCAGGGACAAGAGGCTATCATTTGTCCTGCTGGTCATTTTAGTTTTGCCTTTACCAGCTTTCTCATTGAGGATGTCGGAGAACTTCTTGTAACACACGAAAAGGCTCAGAATCTCCTCAAACTTACTCTTGCTGTGCCAAAGGACAGAGAGAGCAAAGACAAGCAGCATTAGCACCTTGTGCCTTGGTTTCCTGGAGAAGAAGGAGGTCCCTGTACTTCCCCATTGTGAGTTAATGGGCCCTCATTAGCATGGCACTCCTAAGTCACACCAACCACTTTTCTTTTCTTCTTTCCTCTGATTTCTTCCAAAGACCATGGGAGCTCAGTACTACCCCTACTAAATCCTTATTAAGAGTCAGTAGTACTTGAATTGAGGATCTGGGAACTTTGAACACATGAAAGCTTGCAGGAAGACAAAATTCACAGGCCCGGTGGAAAGAACATTGAGTGTGGTGGCACACATCTTTAATCCCGGCACGTGGGAGGCAGAGGCAGGCGGATCTCAGTGAGTATGAGGCCAGCCTGGTCTATTGAATGAGTTATAAGCCAGTCAGGGCTATGCAATGAGACCTTGTCTCAAAAAAACCAAAGAAAGAGAAAGAAATAATGTTAAAGTCTTTGTTCTTTTCATGTATAATGTAATGCTAGAGTGACCCAGCAGATAATAAAGCTATATGAAGGGCCACGACAACCCTTACCAGAAATTACTGATGGAGAAATTATACTCTATTAGAACTTCACACACTCCCATTATGAGACAGGCACAGATATTATTCTTGATGCCGACGCTAGTGCTCTGAGAAAAATCTGCTGATTTATCCTAAAAGACAAATACACATTAGCGCACTGCTAAAGCCTCCGTCGGTCCGTGCAGCTGAGGAGTCAGCAATTACCAGCTCGAAGTCTTCTAGCTCACTCTTTATCATTCTGACAGTGATGGACTCCAACATGTCGTCCAGCTCGTGGCACAGCCCCTCTTCTTCCTCTCCTTCATCCCCCTGATGCAGGGGGATCACTCTGCTCTTATACCAGGCCAAGCAATGGTGAATGCAAGACAGCAGGTGATCCTAGAAGAAAAGGAGAAACAACCACCTCGTGGGACTCTCCATCTGAATTAGCAAAGCTGGGGAAGTGTGTTTCTTCTCAAAGACTGAACTGACAGCGGTGTTTCCCCAGAACTGGCCCCGTAAGGCACTAACATTTCAGAAGGAAACTCCATATGTTCTCTCTGACTTGATGCCAACACCGTGAGCCCCACTGTGAAGCTAAACGGCCTCTAGCTCCCGAGTCCTGAAAGATGTTCTAGAGACAGGGGTTTATGCTGAGGAATCTTTGGGACGCCAATACAGTCTCCCCTCATGGCACTGAAGCTACATTAATGGAGACCACATGGGATAACTCAACCTCTCCCAATTTTCCTTGCCCCAAATTCTAAATCACTGGTGGGGCATTTCACCTTTTTTAATTTTTTGCCATCTCTTCCCACCATTCTGCAGCTAGCTAAGAACAGAGACCTGCCCAAGTCTCTCTAGAGTTCACCAGAGTGTGCACTGCAACCCAACTGAAGTCACGCACTGCCTCCAGACTAAGGAAACAGATTTATTGACTCCTGCATGCATCTCTGCTTCCATCAGTGTGTAATCAAAGCTCTGCAAGGGACAGATATGACATTCTTAGGAAGAGGTGGTTGTCACGATTAGTGAAGTACTAACAGGGAGACAGTGACCAAGAGATCAAAGCAGGAAATTGGCTCAGCAGTGGCACTTGATACTCTTGTAGAGGACCTGGGTTCGAGTTCCAGCAACCACACTGTGGTTCACAACTGGCTGTAACTCCATTCCAGGGAACCCAGTGACGTCTTCTGGCCTCTAAGCACTAGGCATACCCATGATGCACATTCACCTATGCAGGCAAATACTCATATACATAACATGCAATGAATAAATCTTAAAATGGGTCACTGATAATAGATATGGCAAAGTAAAGAGTAAAAACTCCTTGAAAGAACTAGAAAAGGTTCGGGGAGGATGGGACCTACTGTGGTCAACCTTACCACTGCCAGTGAGTCAAGGGCTGCAGGGGCGGGCAAATCTTACCAGTGGTTCTTGTAGAAAGATTTGACTTCCTTGGGTCAGAACACAAGCTCCCAGTTTCAGAGGAGGTAGCAGGTCAGGCTCTGGCTCATAGAACAGCTTTAACTGTACAATGAGACAGAAAAATCAGGACTCATGAATACTTCTTGAGTATTTAACGGTTCAAGCTGACAGCACCTTAGCCTTCTAAGACATATCTCCCAATTGCCCAAAGAATGACGTAACAAATTCATATGGCTTGGCCTGCCTACAACCTTTCAAAGCGCTGTTGGCACAGTCCTTTTTCTACTTTACTTTTACTCCCTTCTTATCGGTCTCTAAACCTGCAAAGGCAATAAGCGGTTCAGAAAATCTGATGAAGCATACAGGGGCAAATCAGCGTCAATGGACCCAGTGGGTTACAAAAAGAAAAAGGAAAGCCTGAAGGTGGAAAGAGGATGTATTAGGGGGTGCCCAGGGGAACTGGGGTGTGTGCAAACGTGATCAAGATATATTATATACATGTATGAAGCTGTCAATGAATAAGACTCTTAAAAAGAGTATTGCCTCCTTAGTCTAAACCAGTGTGGCTTTGTTGGAGGATGTGTGTCACTGGGGGTGGGCTTTGAAGTCTCAGAAATTCAAGTTAGTTCTCTGCCTGTGCTCTGTGGACCCAGATATAGAACTCTCAGCTCCTTTTCCACCTGTGTGCCACCATGCTTCCAGCCATGACAATAATGGATTAAACCTCTGAACTGTAAACCAGCCCCAATGAAATGTTTTCCTTTGTAAGAGTTGCTGGTATCTCGTCAAAGAAACAGAACCCTAACTAAGACAGGTGTGATAACAAATACTTTTTTTTTAAATTGGTTTTTCGAGACAGAGTTTCTCTGTACCTTTGGAGCCTGTCCTGGAACTAGCTCTGTAGATCAGGCTGGCCTCAAACTCACAGAGACCCGCCTGCCTCTGCCTCCTGAGTACTAGGATTAAAGGTGAGCGCCACCACCACTCAGGACAGCCAGGGAGACCCTCCTCAAAAGAACCAACCAAGCAATTTTTTGAAACTGAAAAATCTAAGCCTGAAGTGGTGGTGGATGTTTGGAACCCCCAGCACTTGGACAGTAGAGTTAAAACTCAGAAATTCAAGACAGCTTCAACTACATAATTGTTTGAGTGCAGCCTGGACTACACAGATATATATAAATAATAAAATAGAATGGTTCCATAAAGTGTCCTTCTGATTTAAGGAGAAGACTGAGACTTAAAGGAAGATTTAGAGGCTAGCAAGACAGCGGCCGGTAAGCGAAGCAAGGCATGCCTACAATTTATTAGCATCCTAGTTGTGAGCTGTGCTGTATTTACAAGTCTGCAAAGCATCGTCCTGTCTCATCGGATCCCTACGAACCATAAAGACAGCTCACCTGTGAGAAGAGAGTCTGCATGATCGAACTGGCCAGCTGGGAGTTCCGGCGAAGAACATCGTAGAAGCCCTAGGAGCAACACAGGGACAAGATCACTCTTTCTCTTACTCTGTTTTCGGTTCTTTTTAAATGTGTTGTTTGTGTGGGGCAGGGGTGACGGATGTGCCACAGGTGTGTGGATGCCTATGGAAGCCAGAAGAGGGAACTAGATTCCCTGGAGCTGAAATTATAGGCAGTTACGAGCCACCTAAAACAGGGCTGGGAACCTTGGGTTCTCTGAAGAGCTAAGCACCCTTGAACTGCTGTGCCATCTCTCCAACCCATAAAATTTTCTTACTTTACACGTACACTCTAAAACAGTATTCTGTGTCAGGCGGTGATGGCTCACGCCTTTAATCCCAGCACTTGGGAGGTAGAGACAGGTGGATCTTTGTGAGTTTGAGACCAGCCTGGTCTACAAAGCCAGTTCCAGGACAGCCAGAACTGTCACAAAGAGAAACCCTGTCTCAAAACAAACAAATAAATAAGCAAACAATAATAACAACAAAACAAAAAAGAAAAACAAAACAAAAAAAACTCAATCGAAAAAACTGCATTCTGAGTTTCCATTAGGGACACACTGCAACTACAGATTTGAGATTTAAAATACCTATAAGCATGCCTTATCTTTTACTTTCCTTTATTTATTCTTTAATAAAAGAAATATTATTTATTTAATTTATTCTTCTCTCATAACATTTGTGTTTCCTTTCCATTTGTTTTAAATATTTTATTTCCATTTCTAGCTATTCAGTGCTAGGGTGTGTAATTTTAACAAGCCTTCCCAGGTTGTTGAGCTTATCACAGATATACTGACATGTATCTTATGAAAGCACTGTTAAAAGTGGTTATTCTTTGGTCTTATTGATGCTGTACAGAGCAGCACAGCTTTAGTTTCTCCTTTGAAATTTGTATTTTATTTTCCCTTGTCTTGTTGTAGCAGACAGAATCTCAACTATGATGCTGAATCAATCACTGAGAATAAACACCCTCATTCCTCACCAGAGAGAAGAGCACTCATCCTGTCACTATTCTAAGGATGAGGAAGCTCCTTTCTTGAATTTAGTTTGCTGAGAGTTTCTAAAAGATTTGAGGGGGAGTTGAGGGGGTAGGAGCTGAGACAGGATTTTTCAGTTTAACAGCATTGGCTGTCCTGGAACTCGCCTTATAGACTAGGCTGGCCTCAAACTCACAGAGATCCTCCTGCCCCTTCCTCCTGAGTGCTAGGATCAAAGGAGTGCACCACCACTGCCTGGTTCTAAAAGATTTTCTTATAAAGGAATGTTGTTTGAGCAGGTATCTATGCAGCATGTTTATGTGTATGTGTGCATGTGCCTGTGCAGCATGTATGTATGTGTCTATGTAGCACGTGTGCATGTGTCTATGCATGCATGTATCTGTCCAACATGTGTGTATATGTCTGTGCGCCTGTGTTACATGCCTGTGCATGCATGTGTGTTATATATGTCTGTGCATGCATGTGTGTTGTGTATATGTCTGTGCATGCATGTGTGCTTGCATGCATAACAAAGCCTATGTAGCCCACATTTTCATGAATTTTTATGATTCATCTTCCTTGGTCACCCCAGTGCTAGGGTTATAGATGGGGTCATTATGCCTAGCTCCCCCCAATTAATAGCTCAGTGAATAAGAGCACTTGTTACTCTTGCAGAGAACCTAAGTTCCATTACCAGTACCAACACCAGGAGCTCACAACTGCTTGTAACTCCAGCTCCTTGGTGTTTGCAGGAACCTGCATTCACACACACAAATGAACACATGGATATACATACACAATTAAAAATAACAAAAATAAACCTTTAAAAAAATTAGGGGCTAGAGGTGTGGCTCACTGGTGGCGTGCAGGAGAAAGAGAGAGAGAGAATTTCAGTGTTCGTAAAGGCATGCCAAGAACTGTGTAGTTCAATTACTATGCACCGCCCCCAGAACATTTCGTTTGGCTTTAAAAGTCGTGCTGCCAGAGAAAATTTAATGAAATGAGAAAATGATTACAAGCATAAAGTTAGATGACCAACCTATATAAATTTTACATACATATGTATATATGAACAGTAGAATCAGCACTACTAAACAAATCTGTGTGTGTGCACGCTCGCATAAGCGCGTATGTACATATGGAGGCTAAAGGTCAGGACCGAGTGTCTTCCACAACCACTCTCTACCTTAGTTTTTGAGGCAGCATCGTTCAGGAAACCTGGACTTTGTAGCTGGCTGGCCAGTCAGCCCCGGAAGCCTCCTATCTCCACCTCTCAGCAGCAAGCATTTGACTCTCCCAGCCACCTTCCTAACCTAAAACAATTTTTTAAAAATTCTCCCCATTTTTGACAATAAATCTGAAAATCCCAGTATCTACCAACTTTTATAGCTCAATAAATATTGTTCTAAGATGACAAATGAGTGCCAGGCACGACAGCACTCCCTATAATCCCAGCACTTGGGGTGGCAGAGGCAAGTAGAACATCAAGAATTAAAGGTCATCAGCTGCACAGAGAATGTGAGGCCAGCTTGGGCTACATGAGATCCTATTGGGGAGGACCAAGAAACAAAAACAAATTATAAAACACAACAACAACAAACAATAAAAAACTGTTCTCTGAAATAACTTTGATCTATCCTCATTTGGTTTTAATTTAATTTTTTAAATTTATTCATCTCTCATATACTATATCCTGACCAGTTTCCCCTCCCTCCACTCCTCCCAGCCCCCCCCCCCGACCCTGCCCCACTCTACCCTCTTTGTTGAAAGTGTCTGATAGTCTCCATTTCTTCCACATCCTGACTACCTCAGATACTAGAAATAGCAATGTATCTTTCACAATCCTGGGTCCTGTTTGCAGTGGCTGGGCTATGTATTTGTTTTCTGTTTATTGCTAACTCTTCTGCCATTTTATGTTATGTGACTGAATCAGGTCTGCACCTAAAAACAAATAGGGAAGAAAGGAAGGAAGGATGGAAGAGTTGTCTTCTTACTAAAACTGAGCTAAGTGTATTAGAGACTTAAGAAAGACAACTCTAAAATTAATCTCTGACGAATCTGAGTTAAGACATTGTAAAGGGAAAAGCCGAACCCTGAACCTTCTGAGTCTATCAAACATTTCTTGGTTCTGTTTTTGCTTTTTGATGTAGCTCTGCCTGCCTCTGTGTGGTGGTTTGAGAATCGCCCCTAGAGGCTCATGTCTGAACACTTGGTCCCCAGCTGGTGGAGCTGTTGTGAAGGGTTGGGTATGTCTAGAGGTAGGCTTTGGGGTTTCAAAAGCCTCCCGCCTCCTCCAAGTGCTCTGCCTCTTGTTGGTGGACTCTGATATGAGGGCCAGCTGCTGCTCCAGCACCATGCCTGCTTGCTGCCAAGCTACCCACCAGGACGGTGAGGAATTCTCTGGAGCTGTAAGCCCCAATTAAACACTTCTTCCTAGAAGTTGTCTTAGCCAAGCTGTTAGCATGCAACAGAAAAGTAATTAAGATACCCTGCCTCACCAGTACCACGAGCAAACGTATGTGACACCATACCCAGCTCTGGGAAGTTTTTTTCTTTCTTTTTTTTCCTTTTCCCTTCTCAAGAAAGGGTTTCTCTGTGAAACAATCCTGGCTGTCCTGGAACTCCTTTTGTAGACCAGGTTGGCCTCAAACTTACAGAGTTCTGCCTGCCTCTGCCTCCCAAGTGCTGGGCTTAAATGATGTGCCACCACCGCCCGGTACCCTTTTAATGTTAGTTTAGGTACGCAAAAATTTGAAATTTGAGGCCATAGAGTAAGGGTATGCTGTGTATGACAGACAGAACTCACAAATGACAAACTTGGTGTTAAATTCAAATTGGTAAATTAGCAGTACATCTAAATATTCCAGATTAAACTAAAATGGTTAAGACATATCAACTATTTACAATTTTACAACTTACTATTACTACCCACTGACTCTAACTGCACAAGGGCATATCTACTGTACTCCTAGAACCAGAAAAAGACTGACATAAGAAGGATTGTTCTCTGGAGGAGTCGACACATTGTTTCCCCTTTCCTGACTTACCTCATAAAGCATGAGCCGAACATCAGCCTGCTGTCCTAAGCATCTTCTCAAACTGTCTATGATCTCGAGGCAAAATGTTTCATTGGCAACAGCATTGTAGCGGCTATGCACGTCCACCTGCACCTGGAAGGGAGAGTGCAGCCCGTGTCCAGCCTCCTAAAGCAGTGTCCATTCAGGAGGATGTGTTCTCGGCCAGGGAAACATCCTAGGTCTAGCTCTCCCTGTGCTAAAACACAGGACCAGGCAAATGTGGCCATCATCACCATGTCACTCATCCTGGTTTGAAATGAACTAGGTTAAAGCTATTCTAAAAAGATTAACCCTTTTGCTCCTGAAGGTTTACTTGAACAATGCACAACTCAGGAAGGCAGTAGATTACCTCATGTAATGTAGTTATGACAACCCAGTAGTCACGATATTCATGATTTCATTAAAAACCTTAAGACTTCCATAAAAGTCTAGCTCTTAACATCCGCAAACACTGAAGAGCTTTAGAGATAGTCTTGTTTAGATGTGCACATACTAACAGGCAGGCAAAACAATCTTACATGTAATTAAAATCTTTAAAAAATAAATTTTAGGCCGGACGGTGGTGGCGCACGCCTTTAATCCCAGCACTCAGGAGGCAGAGGCAGGCGGATCTCTGTGAGTTCGAGACCAGCCTGGTCTACAAGAGATAGTTCCAGGACAGGCTCCAAAGCCACAGAGAAACCCTGTCTCGAAAAAAAAAAAAAAAAAATTTAAAAAAGCAAAATGGAAGCCGGGCGGTGGTGGCGCACACCTTTAATCCCAGCACCCGGGAGGCAGAGGCAGGCGGATCTCTGTAAGTTAGAGACCTGCCTGGACTACAAAAGCTAGTTCCAGTACAGGCTCCAAAAAAGCTACAAAGAAACCCTGTCTCAAAAAACAAACAAACAATAAAAGCAAAATGGAGCAGATGAGGTGTTGATATTTTATTTAACTCGATATAGCCAAATGTTTACATTGGTAGCCCTACTAAAGAATGCAGAATTCAGAAAGAAGCTGTGTGGACCGTGGCTAACTTGGCAACAGGAGCCTCTCAGGGCCAGCTGACCACGCTTGTCTATTAGGAGTCTTGGGGCTGCTGCTGGATCTGCTCCATGTCTGCCTGCCCACCTCCATGATGACGATGGACTAGACCTCTGAACAGTAAGCCAGGTCCAATTAAATGTTTTCCTTTATAAGAGTTTCTGTAGTCATTTTGTCTCTTCACAGCAATAAAATAACTGAAATATTTCTTTGTTTTATTTCATTCTAAATCTATATCTGTATCTCTCTCTATAGGTTTGTTTGTTTTGTTTTGTTTTTCGAGACAGGGGTTCTCTGTAGCTTTGGAGCCTGTCCTGGAACTTGCTCTGTAGACCAGGCTGGCTTCGAACTCACAGAGATCCATCTGTCTCTGCCTCCCGAGTGCTGGGATGAAAGGTGTACGCCACCAACGCCCAGCCTATATATGAATTTTATATATACATTTCAATCAAGTGTCCAGTTCAGCAGCTACATAAAGGCTCTTCTCCACCACATCAGAAATAGTCTAACATAGAGCACATCTGCTATCAATAAGTATGGGATGAAGATAGTTCTTACACTTAACAATGCCAGCACACAGGAGGCAGAGGTATGAGGATTACTGTAAATTTAGGGCAGTCTGAGCTACTGAGATCCATGAAAGGTCTCAACAACAACAGAACAGTTATATGCTATTGGGCTTGAAGCAATGTCCAGCAGCCAGTCAATCTGAGTGACCCTTACCTGAGTGACGCCAATAGACTGGCTGCACTGAGAGGATGACAGGCTGCCTAAGACTCTGAAGTTCTTCAAGAGCAGCAAAAACCCAGCAACTGCGGATTTCCGGGCATCCAGCTGGCTAGCTCAGGAATTCACAGAGAAGTTAGCAGCACAGGAATACGCAATGCAATGAAATGAAGTACAGACAACCAAGCACAAGCCAGTCTAACGGACTCTCCCAGCTCGACACAAGGCACCAGTGTCAGAGCAATTGGCCGCATAGGAATGCAGCTGGTGGTTTTCATTATCAAGTTAACCTCGTGACTACCTGTACTTTTACCCTGCTTGCAAGACTCCACTCAAGCTAAGAATCCTGAGAGGCTAAAAACTGGGTGGGAACTCGAACCTACATACTGAACAGCAATGGAAATTGCAGAGTTTTGCCGGGTCTGAATGAGTGCATCCTTCTACAAGCTTCCTGTTTATGCAGGAGCACAACACTTGATGGCATGTGGAACTTCCATCCAGAAAAATAACAGTTTCCAGCAGTGGCTCACTGATCAAGGCACGTTACAGATATTATAACATATGACCCTGTCGTGCAGGCATGCTTTTGGAGAGGGGTAATACAAATTGTCAATTCTAGAACAGAGATAACAGCTATGTGCTGGTTATTCTTCTGGACATGTATGAGAGCATTACAGCCATTTTGATAACCGAGTATCCTGTCCTCAAAGTACCAAACGCCTTCCATGTATCACTGGATTGTATTATTAGGAGAAGTGTTAATCATCTCTAGCTTATATACTAGACAATAAAGGAAGAGGGGTCAGGTGACATTGGATGAGCTCCAAGGAGGACATGTGCCCCTCAATAATCACTGGCTCCCCTAGTGACTGGGTCACAATTCTGCTGCCCACTATGGGGATGGAAGAGCAGGGTACTGGAGATCACCAACACTGGTGGTAGACTATTTCCAATACCACATGCTGCCTAACCTTCTTCAGTCACTTATCATGTCTACGCCTAACTGTCATAAACCCCATGGCATAACACCCCACCTGCCGAGAGTGCGCACCTGGTTAGGGATCCACATGACCACTCTGAGCAGGGGCAAGCAGGAGATAACAGAGAAAACTTCCATTAGAAGGTAGCCCGCTGTGGCCCCAAGGAGTGCGACATACCTGGCAAACATAGCTTTCCGCAAGACGAGGATCAAGGAGTCTCTCACTGACATGCTGACTTTGAGAAGCGGCTGGAGAACAGAGCAGATCACCCCACTTAGTGTAGCCCCATTTTGTGAATGCCAGTAGGATTTTATGTGCTTGGGTCTGTGTATACAGACAGACGGTCCATGCTGATTAGACTCAAAGACAGCAGGACCCTTTGAAATCGTAACTTGCAAGTTGTTAATGTCGGGCATGATAATGCAGGCTGTAATACTGCAAGACTGTGTTTATTTAACCAGATACTGTACTTATTATTTAAACAATACTGTATTCATTTAAAATGTATTTAATGTGATACTGTAATCCCAACAGTTCAGGAGACTAGGGCTGGAAGACTACCAATTTCAGGCCAGCCTTGACTACCCAGTGGGTCCAGGCTAGCTTGGGCTATAGAGTGAGGTGCTGTTTCAAAAATCAACCAATCAAACAAACAAAAGAGTAGTTTGAATGCCTTCATGAACGCACTGTGCTGACTAATTTCCTAAGATACTTTCTAGTACATGACTAATTTGAAAACGAGCTGAAGGAAACAGAGATACACAGGGAATGGATTTGGGAAGCAGTCTGTCTCTGTGCATTTAACCTTCCCGTAGGAAACTGTGCTGGACTCAGGGTAAGAACGAGTTCTGGCATTCATTTTAAAGCAAGCTGTGCCAGACTTTCCCAACTTGCTTGCTAACACTCGGGTCTGGGAAGAGAGCTGGCGGGTCAGCTGACCTACCTGCACTGCCTTGAGCAGCCCCTGCACCGTCTGGAGGGGCAGGAAGGACAAATAGTCAAAAGTCTCTGTGACTTTAGAACAGCTCTGCAGAATTAAAGGTGCGTATGTGACGATATCCGAAAGCAAGTCTGAAAACAGAATCTGTAATTAGTTGCTTTGCATAACTATAAAAATCAGGATAAGGAAGCACCTAAATCTATACAAGGAAAGAAACGCTGAGTATTTTGTCTCTTTGTTAAACTCTTCTATTGCCAGTGTGTAATTTTTCCCAGTGTTACCAGGATAGTTTACCATTTTTATTTTTGTGATAATACAAAATAGCAAAATTAAAATGTCTAAAAGAAAGAATACAACCCATTACACTGATTGCACGAGTGCCAAATGTATTCATCAATAATCAAAATCAAAAGTAAGTCAATAATTATTTAGGGTTTTTTTTGTTTGTTTGTTTGTTTTGGCAAACGTTGCCCTATCAGGAATATATAAGGCATATTCTTCTTTCAAGAACTTTAGCAGGGAGGTGGTGGTGCACGCCTTTAATCCCAGCACTCAGGAGGCAGAACCAGGTGGAACTCTGTGAGTTGAGGTCAGCCTGGTCTACAGAGTGAGTTCTAGGACAGCCAAAGATACACAGAGAAACCCTGTCTTGAAAAAATAAAAATAAAATAAAAAAAAAAAGAATTTTAGTATTTAGTCAGAACACAGGCAAAAATATCTCAAAAGAGAAAAAATAACAGACTATCAAGTACCTAGTAATTCCAAACATGTATTACCTAACAAACAGTAAAGATGAATTTAAACAGGAAGTGCACAAGAAGAGGTCATTGTGGGTATTTTAGAAGATCAAGACAAAGGATTATTCAAGATTAATAGGATTAGTACCATTTAGTGCACAGAAACCCAGAATAGCCAATTGTGCAGCAAAGTCTGAGGTTAAGAACCACACAGAGGGAAGGGAGGCCAGTGGACGGGGCGAGGGATCCAGAATAGTGAAATCAGTGTGGAAAAGGCGGGTTAGGACTCAAGTGCCAGCCAGTTGAAATGTCAGGATAAAAACCTGAGGCCAGGTGCTTTATATTTGCAATCCTCCTGCCTCAGCTGTGCACCATTACCAGGTCCGGTGAGAGACGATGATTTAGAAAAGAGCACACCGATTCCAGAGGGCATCACTGGTATTTTGAGAATACTAATCTGGTGACACTATGGGGGATGGGAGAAATAAAAAAGCCACCTTGGAAACCAAGTAGGAAGTTGTGACTCAAAAACTTATGAGGATTAATCTTATAGAAACTATGTTCTCTGGTCACAACTTAGAAACCAGTAACAAGATAATACCTTAATAAAAAGAACAAAGTCCTAAGATACTGGGACACTAAATGACCCACCTCTAAATAACAGTGAGGGCTAAAGAACAGATCACAGGGAAATTGAAAAAGATTGGGACTAAATGGAAATTCTAGAAATGTGGGGCATCTAACATGACATCTAGAGGAAAACTCACACCTTAATATTTTTCAACAGAAAGGAGAGAACGGTGTGAAATTAATGAGTTCTTTTCTTTTTTTCTTCTTTTTTGTTGTTCTTGTTTTTCGAGACAGGGTTTCTCTGTGCAGCTTTGGAGCCTGTCCTGGAACTCACTCTGTAGACCAGGCTGGCCTCGAACTCAGAGCTCCGCCTGCCTCTGCCTGGGATTAAAGACATGCGCCACCACTGCCCTGCACAAGCTGAGTTTCTAACCAAAGGAAGAACAGACTACATGCAAAACAAGAACAAGAAAGAAAACAAAAGTGGAAACCATCCAAGTGCACACACAAAGCAGCATGTTAAAAACAGAGCACTGGCTGGAATTTCAGTGTGATCCCCAAGAGAGAAAGCTGTGACCACCCTCACCCAGCAATGAGAAAAGAGCCACTAGCAGACGCAGTGTCCCCATCAAGCCCAGGGTATGCCTCCTACACATCTCCACCCAATCTTAGGCTTGATTTCACATTTTCTAGTAATGTCACATAGAAAGGAAATTTTATAAGTTGATGAAGTCTAATTGATTGATTTTTTTACATTTCCTGTTTTACACAACTATTTTTTTTAATAGCCCCATGCCTTCCGCCAACAGTTTCTAATTATTCAACACTGTCGCCAGCATTTGGTGAAGTCATTCTCTTTATTTTATTTTTTGGGGAGACAGGGTCTGACTATGTAGCCTTAGTCTGGTGCTTGAATTCAGAGATCCTCCTGCCTCAGTCTCCTGAGTGTTGGGATTAAAGATGTGTGTCATGGGCTGGAGAGATGGCTCAGTGGTTAAGAGCACTGCCTGCTCTTCCAAAGGTCCTGAGTTCAATTCCCGGCAACCACATGGTGGCTCACAACCATCTGTAATGGGGTCTGGTGCCCTCTTCTGGCCTGCAGACATACACACAGACAGAATACTGTATACATAATAAATAAATAAATATTTAAAAAAAAAAAAGATGTGTGTCATGACGCCCAGCTACGGTTATGGTTATTCTTTTTAAACATATGCATTCTAATAGGTGTGTAAAACAGTATCTACTTATGCTGTTCAATTTCACTACCCCAGTGCCTAAACTGACTATGATAATAGCTTCACAGTACATACACATGTTAAAAGTCATTAAATTGTCATCTTTAAATGTGGAAATTATATCAATTAGACAGCATAAAGGTATAAGGTATAATAAAATATTCATTACTGAACTTTATTAAAATCTAAAGTTTAAGGGTTAAAAAAAAGTTACCAATTAATGGGGGGGGGCCTGGCCATAGGCATGATAAGAAGCAAACAATTACAGTTCTGAGGGCCTTCTCAAAGTCTCGGAGAAGCTGGGGCAGGTCAAATGATAAGAGCATTTAGCAAAACTGGTGGGTGAAAAAGAGGCAATGGATTTAGACACCAGGAGACACCTAATAAAAGCAGCCAGGAAGAGGTCAACGCATGGAGAAGGACAGGCTCAGGCCCAGAGCCCCAGGTATTCAAGGCAAGCATCTGTCACCGAGTGATGCAACAGGCCTCACTGGAGGAGTATTGACCAGGATGCTAATGCCCGATGGACAGCCCACTCACTGGTCAAATGTTCCCTTTCTTACTGACACCCAGACAACAAGAGGATCCCTCTATCTCGTAGTCATAGTCAAAGACAATATATTAACTATTATATCATTATTAAGCTGTGCTTTTTTCTATTGCTTCTGTGTGTGTGTTGTGCATGAGTATATATGCATGTACCTCATGTGTGTGTGAGCAGGTGTGGGTGATACATGAGTGTGTGTATGCACATGCATGTGGAGACTGGAGGTTGAAACTGGCAATCATCCTCGAACCCATAGCCCATCAATACAGCTACTTTTGCCACCCAGTTTGCCCTGGAGATTCCATCTTCACTTCTAAGACTGCCCACCTGGCATTTATGTGGGTTCTGAGACCCAAACTCAAGCTCCAGACACGGCAAGAGACTTAATCACCAAGCCATCTCTCAAACACTGTGGTGGTTTGCTTTTCTCCCTAGGACAGAATCATGACATTGAAAAGGAGACAGCCTTATGAAGTCTACCTTTTCAAGTTTAGTACCTAAGAAATGATTGATAGGAGAGGATGTCCGAGTGACGACTCTGTTGAGGACTTGCTCCAGAATCTCCTGTCTGATCATCTCGTGAATCTGAAAGAATGGAATCAACATAGGTGGAATGCAGATCTTTTCCAGGCTGGCTCCTCTTTGTAAAATTAAGCACTCTGGATGCATGGGGTTATTACGGAGATTTTGTTTATTACACTATTAAGTTTATGGAATGATTTGTGCAGAGGAAGGCATATTAATTCTAGGACATCAGTAGCTCCAGTCTGTAGAAGAATGTTTCCTAACCAAAAGTTCTTATGTTGGATCATGTAGCCTTGATCCCACTCCAT
Organism: Dicrostonyx torquatus; assembly: GCA_028555095.1. Classification (NCBI taxonomy): domain Eukaryota; kingdom Metazoa; phylum Chordata; class Mammalia; order Rodentia; family Cricetidae; genus Dicrostonyx; species Dicrostonyx torquatus. The sequence goes on along the minus strand of JAQHUG010000250.1, from coordinate 2,860,591 downwards.
TGTTCCCTAGGAAAATGACCTTGTTTTCCTCTTGATTAAGCCAACTAAATACTTAGATTTAAAAACTCAATCACAACTCAGTTATAAAATTACAAATTTGAGTCATGTATTCAACTGTCCCTTTTAGTAATAGAAAAAGGATTTGTGTGTGGAGCATGGTTTCTGCCTTCAGACCTTAATAGTTGAAATAGTTTACTGTGTACACTATAGGGGAAACAACCTAGGCAAACAGTTGTGGAGTCACCATTATGAAATAAGATATGATTGTGGATGGATACATGATTTTGTTATTTCCCAGCATGTACTGATCCATGTCATGTAAATGAAGTCAGGCCAGATTTCTGTATACAATGTGGGAAGTTTAATTGAACCAATTAATATGGAATTTCTAAGAAGGTGCTCTCATATACAGATATGTTCAATCTTACTGTCATTGTTATATCCATTAGCTGTAACCGCATATTTCAGATGACAGGTCTCAGCAGCTAACATTACATATAAGCACAGGGTAAATTAATATCTTATTAATGTCTTTCCCTTTGCCAGGGAATGATTTTCTCTTTTGCAAAGTCAGTATAGCTATGTTATACTTTTTCAGTTATATTTGTTTTTTAAAAACAATTATGAGAGCCGGGCGGTGGTGGCGCACGCCTTTAATCCCAGCACTCGGGAGGCAGAGGCAGGCAGATCTCTGTGAGTTCGAGACTATCGAGAGATAGTTCCAGGACAGGCTCCAAAGCTACAGAGAAACCCTGTCTTGGAAAAAAAAAAAAAACAAAACCCAAAAAAAAAAAACAATTATGAGTTTCAATTTTTAAATTTGAATTTCTTTAAATTTATCCTTGCTCTAATCTCTTATTTCTTTCTGTTCCCCATTGCTTCCAGGTCATTAAGAATTTCTTTCTTATTTTCTTGAAGTTATGTTGATTATTTATTCCTGTTTAGAGCAATGTCTCCTGTAGATTAGGCTTGCCTTACACTATGTGGTTTAGAATTCCATTGAACTTATAATCCTGCTTCTACTGCCCAGTGCCAGAAAGAAAGACCTGCAACTGCTTCAAGGCTGGGCCTTAACTGGGCAGTGAGAAGGAAAAATAGACCAGGAAATGAGTGTGCTACTGTGTAAGAATTGAGTTCAATGGCCAAATTTAAAGCATATGTAGTCCCAGCACAAAAAGCGTAGACAAGAAGGAGCATAAAAACTTCCCTCTTTTGAAAGTAGTGCATATTAGAAATAAGTAGTTAAGTTGATTGATTGAAGTGTAATCTGAATTAGTATTATTAGTAAAATCCCAGAGTCAGATATTGGGGTAAAACTGACAGAACAAAGAAGTAACCAAGCAGCCACATTAAAAATAAGGCATTAACTTCATTGATTGAAGCATGATCCTTATTAGTATTATTAATAAAATTCCAGAGTCAGAGATTGGGTAAATCTGACAGAACAGAGAAGCAATCCAGCAGCCAAATTCACTTTTTAGTTCTCCAAATCCTTGGACCAAATGGGGGATGAGATCCTGTCCCCACCCATCTTATATTCCTGTCTTCATCTCCCAAATGCTGCAATTAAAGGCATGAGCCACTTCCTGCCAGATCCTTTGGTACACTAGTGGTTACCCTTCTGTCTCTAATCTCCAGGAAAGCTTTATTCGTTGGAAGAAACACAAAATATGATGTAGTAATTGATAAATGTCCTGACTGGTCATTTCTCATATCCACAGACCAGGAAATTAAGGATCTGGATAAAGAATGGAACTTATTATGGAACCTAATTACAGAAAATACACTAATTTGAACAAAATATAACTGAATAAAATAGTATGGCCCTGCCTAAAAGAACTTTTATTTTACAGATTTAAGATGAACATCCTGAGAGAAAATAACTGAAACTTGGTGTGCTCTATTATAAATGTTTTGCCTCTAGAGCATATGGCCAGAAAGCCTATTTCAACTTTTTAAAATAATTCTGGGGATAACAATTGCTTAATTTCCATCTTTGACCTTCTTCGAAGTCTTTCCATAGACTCTTCATTGTTTCCTAATTCCTGGCCTCTTTTTGCTTTAACAGCAGTTACTGTTTAAATGTGACATTTGTTTGAGAGCAGAATTTGAGTTGGCTTGTCTGCTCTGGACATCGAGTGTGTAATGGAATATGCACACAAGGAACACTATCTTGGAGGAAGAACAGGAAGTGCACTGAGAGACTGGAAGAGTTCCTACTAAAATACAAATTTCCTTGATGAAAGTCTTGTCTTTCCCTAGGGTGGAAGGCTGTAGCTGGGAAGGCCTGTGTAGTCTAATCTTTGATCTCTACTCATCTAGTACAGGGGCCCAGCTAGGTGATTCTATGGGGCAACATCGGAAGATAGATTTGGGGATTTGTCTAGATTTCTCCTCTCGTGATGCTCTGGGGAAATGTGAGGGAGAACAGAAGTCATGCCAAGGGAAGTGGAAGTACATTGCCTTCTGAATAGGAGGAGTAGGTTTGCTGAGCTGTCAGATCTGCTGGAAGTTTGATGGACCATATGATAGACTGTGGTTCTACACATTCATGTGGTGACCTAGGCCATTCACTAAGGACTCTAAACATTCTTGAGTGTGCATTTGGAAAATAATGTACAGAGACATAGAAAGAAGACGGCAGTATAGTACAGTATAATATAATGTAGTGACAAAGAATACATTGTTATTTTCACCTAAAAGATTCAACACTCGGTATGATTTAACTGAGAAAACAAGCAGCGAAAATAATGCATGTTCCAGAATTTAACAATGAATCTGAATGTGACATGAGATTGTGTAGTATCTTGGAAAATAAATTCTGATAGCAGTATGTTGAGATTTCTCACAGATATCAACTAAAATTAAATAACAGCATGTTGCTTTGCTATAGTTGATGTAAAATTGCACATATTTAGGATATGTATTCTGATGCATTTGGATATATTACCCCCATGGGCCAGCACCATTACCACAGGTAACACAGTAAAGTGTAATGCTCAGACATTGTCTTTATATCCATATGTTTATGTGTCTTCATAATATACAGAGTAGTACTCAAAAACTGCATAAAATTACTATAGATCCCAGCAATCTCCTCAGTATATTTTCCATATTATTGAAATTAGAATTAAGAACTATTAGATTCTCATGCTTATGGCAGTTATATTCACGGTGTTCTAAATATAAAAACAACCTAAATGTTCACATAGAGAAAAAGTTTTGTATCTCATGAGACCATTGTGCTAACAAATGAATGAGGACAATAACAATGGTCAATTCTCATGAGCTCATAAAGGACTGTCACAGTCAGTACTGTGTCTGCCATGAGACAAAATGTAATTACAGCTTAGGGTGTGTCAACCCACCTAGTTCTCCCGTCTGTTTTTAATCACTATTGTACTCTTATAAAGCATGTGGAAGTGAGAGCTTCAGCAATAAAAAATGAGGAGCAGATAAAATTAATCTAACTAAGGTAGCAATGAAAAATAAAGGACAAAAAATGAATCTAGGTGAGGTAATCACTTTTAAACAGTTTTTCTAATGTTCATTTAGTTGGTATGTGGAGAACAAAAATATCAAGCTTTTTAAAGGAAGGATTGTTATAGAGATGAGATGCAAATGTGCTATTATGGCAGAAAAATGCAGATAAATTGCTTTATTTGGTTGGTCTGAGAACTTTTTGCCAATGAGTCATACTACAAAAAAAGTAAAAGTGAAGAAATTAAAAAAAAAAAAAAAAAAAGAATGGAATCAACAAAGAACATCTTGTTTTTAAAAATAGAGATTTAAAACAAAAACTTATCCTAAGGAATGTTGTTACACACATTTCTTTTTAAAAGATTCATTTATTTATATGTGTATGTGTGTTTTGGCTGCGTGTATAAATGTGCACCATGTGCATGCCTGGTTCCCAAGGAGGCCAGAGGGGACGCTGGACACCCTGGAATTACAGTGGGTGGCAGCCCCATGGGATGCTGGCAACAGAACCCAGTCTTTCATAAGAGCAGCAAGTAGTCTTACAGGCTGAGCATCTCTCAAGAGCCACAGTGATTCTTCTTATTGTCAACTTAACTTGTTTTGAGACAGGGTCTTTCTACATAGCCCAGGCTATCTTGGAACTCGCTAGATCTGCCTACCTCTGCCTCCTGAGTCCTGGGATTAAAGGCGTGGTCATCAACCTGATTTTGTTAGATTAGAGTGGAACACTTCTACTGCCAACACACAGGACAGCACTCAATGACAGACAGACCACCCCAAACACGGACAGAGTATGCAGTAGGCTTGGGCCAGATGGAAGAAGACATAAATAAGGAACAAGCTAGTACAGGCTTGACCTGATTACCTCTCTCTCTCTCCTTCTGTTTTTTCTTTTCTTTTCTTTCTTTTTTTTTTTTAAAGAATTTATTTAATTTTATCTTATGTACATTGGTTTGAGGGTGTTAGATTTCCTGGAACTGGAGTTACAGACAGCTGTGACTGCCATGTGGGTGCTGGGAATTGAACCTGGGTCCTCTGAAAGAGCAGCCAGTGCTCTTAACTGCTAAGCCATCTCTCCAGCCCCTCCTTCTGTTTTTTTTCTTTGACTTTTTTGTGTATTCTGTGTCTGCACATGTCTGTTTCTCCACTTTCCAGCCACTATCAGTTGGCTACTAATAAGAAAATGCACTACAGCTTTGCCTATAGCCAGATCTTATAAAAGTATTTTTCTCAACTGGGGCTCCATCCTCGCTAATGTGTCAAGTTACATAAAACTAGCCAGGTTACTTACCTTGAAGGTTTCCAGCAAGATATTAGCCCCCAGCTTACACGCGTGCTGGTTTGTCATTTTAGATAGACTGGAGCCAATTTCCGCAGCTTTTCCATCAAGAGTCTTCTTCGGCCCATATGAATCCATTAATATGAAACCAAGTTCTATCAGACCTTGGGTTACATGATCCCAACTATGAACACTGCAAGAAAACAAAGCATAGTTAAGAGAAAATTCGTAAATACCCATCCTCACACATAATGCCATGTCTCATTAACTCAGATTTTCTTTTTCCACATATGCTGTTATTTGACAGAATTCTTAATGCAGTCATAGAAACGTAGGCGAGGCTTCCAAGGGCAGACAGAACACTTACTAGGGAGACTCCAGAAGCTATAGGCTAGAGGTGTAGCTTAGTGGTAGAATGCTTATCTAGCACATACAAGGCCTTGGATTCAATCTTTAGTCAAAAATAAAAGTATCTAAAATACTTTTAAAAAATAGAAACTAGTCAGGCAGTGATGGCGCAAGCCTTTAATCCGAGCACTCAGGAGGCAGAAGGCAGGCGGATGTGTGAGTTTAAAGCCAGCCTGGTCTACAAGAGCTAGTTCCAGAACAGGCTCCAAAGCTATAGAGAAACCCTGTCTCGAAAAACCAAAAAAAAAAAAAAAAAAAAAAAAAAAAAAAAGGTACAATATTTCAACGCAATTTCCACTCAAGATTTTGCTACCAGGAGTTTCTTCAGTTCTCCCTTCTGTGCGGCACAGTGCACACACAGTGTACAACAAAGCTGCCCCTCTCTCTAGACTGAGATTCTCTAGGGTTAAGACCAAAGTATAGTCACATTTTTACCCATATAGCCGAGGCACAAAGCACTCAGTAAATATTTATAGCATAGATGGACAGATGATGTGGTTTTGACAGCATGAGCTAAACTAAAAATAGCCTTTGTCAGCAACAGAACCCTGGTGATTACCACTTAGTGTCACCCTTTATAGTGGACAAAATAAGTTTAAGTTAGTCTTTATCTCATTATATCTACCTGTTAAGACAGGCAAAGTATAACACAGCACTAAAGAAACTGAGACAGCTGTGCGTCTTGACACAGTTAACGCTATTCACTCTGAAGAGAAAGGATAGAGATAAATAAAGTATGTGTTCCATTCTTCCCACCCTAGTATTTAAACCATAGCAAGATACTCATGGGGACTGGGGATGTAGCTCAGTTGATAGAGCGCTTGTCCGGCATACAAGGAGTGCTGGGGAGCACTGCAAAACCCGGGCACAGTGACATACACTGGTAATTCCAGCATCTGAGAGGTAGATGCTGGATGTTCAAGGTCATCCATCTCCAAAGCCAGCCTGGGATACATCAGATCCTATCTCAAAAAAGGCAAGCACATGTGCACACACACACACACACAGACGCATACACACAATGTAAGTATAGGGTGTGTATGTAAAGTATAGCCCATATACATAAATGGCATGTATACATATATAAGTACATAGATGGTATACACACCAAAATGTATATATAAGGTGCATGTATATATGTAGTAGAGCTCATAAAGTAATAGCATATGTATGTACATAAATGGTACATACACAAAATGCATGCATAAGGCGTGTATATATGTAGTATAGTCCAATATAGATTAATGGTATGTGCACATATATAAGTACCTAAATGATATATATACACAATGTATACATAAGATGTGTTTATATAGTATAGCCCGTATATATTAATGACATGTGTACATATGTATATAAGTACATAAATGGTATACACACACAATTTATAAACTATAGAGAAATAAGAGGCTGGTTTTTCTGGCCAATTCAAAAAACCTCTTATTTCTCTGTAGTTTATAGATTGTGTGTGTGTGTGTGTGTGTGTGTGTGTGTGTGTGT
>JAQHUG010000250.1:2800939-2845221 GCA_028555095.1 Dicrostonyx torquatus | reverse complement strand
GCCAGCGGCTGGGAGCCTGGGTGCTGGGAACATACAACCCACACACCTCCCCCATATTTACAACACAAAGGCCTCAGGAAGTCCCTGAGGCTGAAGAGATACCCAGCCTCCTCAAGCACATAGCAGCAGCAAGGACTGGTAAGAGACACTGTCAGACCAGCTGAGCTGCTTGAGGGAGACTTTCCAACCTGCTGTGCCACCTCGCCAAGTGTGCAGTAACCTCCAGGGTTCCAGTCTTTGTGAGCTGTCACCCATGCTGAGGCGGTTCTTTGGTAATGCAGTCTTTGAGTCATTTCTGCTTCTGCAAGTAACTCTCACCCACATTCCTGAAAGCAACCCCAGTAAAGCTTGCTGCTCCACCCCAATGGGCTTTGGTGGTAGCCTTATGAGGATCTGTTCTTGGTCCCTATCTTGTTTGAGCAGACGTTTGCTTACATCTCTTCAGGAGTTTCTGTGCTTCTAGTGTACACACTTTCTTTTACTTTCACACACACACACACACACACACACACACACACACACACACACACACACAAAATTTCCCCTTGGCTGAAAAGCATGATCAAATCACCACAGATGAAATGAAAACATGTATGTCTTAGTATGGAAACCAACAATCTGAAAAGGCTTAACTAGGCTAGCTGCTTAAGCCACAGAATTCAGGAGAAATAACTGTTTTCACTGTACCTTGGAGGAGAGAACCAGAAGCTGATAGACCAATGGTGGTATTTCTTGAAGATTCAACTTTGAAAACATTGCCAGCACTTTTGCCACCACGAGATCCATCTCTTCTGTTGTCAGATGGACATCCCTATGGAGCAGAGATTTTAAAGTCTAGCCAGAGCCTAACTGCTTTGCTTTTAGAAACTAAATGCAGGGCTTTACAATAATCAAAATTCTCTCAAACATTTTTTAAGGGATAAAATTTAGGGACTGGGGTAAAGCTTAGCAGGCCCATTCCCTATCATTTCATCTAAGACAGGATCTCTGGACAAGCTACCTAGTTAGACTAGCCGAATCGACAAGCTTTGGGACAAGTGAGAGACCATATCTCCATTGCTCAGGTAGACAATGATCAAGGAGAACGACCAACATCAACCTCTGCCCCTCTACCCACACTCACAACAAAGGATCTTCAGAGTAGCAAAGACACACACACATATGCACACCACACACATGCACGCAAACAACAAAAATAAACAAACAAATAAAATAAAGGGCTGAAAGGATGACTCAATGGTGAAGAACAATCGCTGCTCCTCCAGGCACCCACAACAAGCAGCTCAAAACCACTTGTAACTCCAGCTCCAGGGGATCTGACTCCCACTTTTGGCCTCGGCACACACTTGCACACACATGCACACATAAAGAAAGAATAAAACGAGTCTTCCTTCCTTGATGTTTCGCTTATGAATAATCTTTTAAGAGAACCAATAAATTTACCTAACATCTCGAAAAGAAAATCAGTTATATACTTAACAAACTGAGCCAAAACAGAGGGAGGGAGAGAATTCCACAACAGGAGACAGAGGTACTATTGCCATTACCAGGAAAAGTGGAGCTTGAGCTCACTGTGTTTCAATTTCTCGTGGGTATGTTGACAAAGCTTGACATAAAGACAAAAACCAAACAAACAATGCTTACTTGAACATCGACGTGAGCTGGATCACGTATCGTTGAGCCCATCTGGTTAAAGACAATGAGGAAGAGCATGAATTTATTCCATGTAATTTTATATATGTAATTTTACAAAACTAATAAAGAAGGAGGAAAAGGGCGTTTCAAGTTTGATTTTCAGTCTGGGGAAGCGAGACAAAACAGATACAATTTAAAACAACAGCTGGATATGGTGGCCCTGGAATCTTGGCATTTCAGAGGCAGTATGAAGACTTGAAGTTCAAGGTCACTCTCTCTCTCTCTCTTTCTCTCTCTCTCTCTCTCTCTCTCTCCTCTCTCTCTCCACACACACACACACACACACACACACACACACACACACACACACACACACCCCACACACACACGATGGGGAAGTTCTGTTAACCAATCACACCCAGTTAAGGCGTGGCTACCTGGAGTCCAGGAAGAAAAACTGAAAGGGACCAGGTGTGCGCTCTCGCACTGGGCAATCCCACCGGACAGAGGAAGTCGGGCTTCCCATTCTTGTGGGGTGAGTTTTCCCATTATAACAAAAATATAATTGTTATCCTTAAGCTAGCCTGGTTATTTCCCATATCGAGCTAATTCGCAACACACACACACACACACACACACACACACACACACACACACACACACACACACGTCAAGCTTGAGGGCTACATGAGACCCTGGCTTTTTAAAAAACACAAAAATGAATAAAGAGGACCAATAATTAGTCTTTATAATGTATCACACTAGAACATCAAAACAGATGATGATGTTTACACCTGAGCATCAGAAACAAACAGGCCACTCTGGTAATGTCAAATATGGCAAAGTCATGGGAGGCAAGAACACTTTATAAACATCTTAACAGCGTCCAAGTCACAGCTTTCAAAACGCACACACTCACAGATCAATCTACTACCTGAAACCGTCTACGTGCAATACTTACGAAATGTCACTTAGGTGTATACACAGGCTACTGCAATCTTTTTTTTAAACAGAGAAACTATCTGAACCACGGTGACACAGATCTATAATGCCAGCAGTACTCTAGAGGCTAAGGCAGGAAGACCATGAGTTTGAGGGCTATATAGTGAGAGCCTGCCTTTAATAAAATAAATGAATTAGCTAGGCCTGATGGTGTAGACCTGAAATCCCAGCACTTGGGAGGCTGAGACAGAAAGACTGCCACAAATTTGAAGCTAGCCTGATCTACACAGTGAGACCTTGTCTCAAAAACAAAACAAAACAAAAAAAATCAAAGTGTTTTAAAAACAAAAGAGAAGCTGGGTGGTGGTGGCGCACGCCTTTATCCCAGCCCTCGGGAGGCAGAGGCAGGCAGATCTATGTCTGTGAGTTTGAGGCCAGCCTAGGCTATGGAGCTATCTGCAGGACAGCTGGGACTATTACACAAAGAAACCCTGTCTTGAGAAACAAAAAACAAAATAAAACAAAACAAAAACCAAAGGGAAAAAACCACACAAATGAACTAGACCCTCCTCTCTGCCTTAAGGCTATCAGGACTCTCTAAATCACAGAGTATTATGCAGCTAGCTACGTTAAAACAAAGAACCAGACAAACTGAAAGCATGTGTGTGGTTTCAGTAGACTAAATCATCTTTTTCTTAAACTTACTGCAAACCAAATGGCGCTATGATAAAATATTATTATTACTTGGTTTGGAAATAATATTAAAAACAAATTATTACCATAATTACTATAATCATATTAATATATCATATAGTGGCATGTAATATCTATGTGTAATTATATATAAATTTACATATAATATAAGGTATATAAGATTCCTATTATATTGCTACTATTATTATTTGGTTTGGAAATAATAAATTATTATTGGGTTTGAAAGACATAGAGGAAGGGTCAAAGCCAGGCTTTTTGAGCTAAGCATGGCAGTCAGCAGGCAAACAGGGTAGACAGCACTGGGGAGCTTTAGGGGGTGAGAAACCCACTGTCTGGGTTGGCAGCATCATGCACATGAGTGCGCAAGCGCTCCTATACCTCTTCCAGAGACTCACCTGACAGAGCACAGGCTGTCAATCAGCTGCCGCTTATATTCTTCTCCATTCAAATCACCTAAAGACACAAAATGGATGGAGAGACTGATCGCATAATACAAAAAGAAAAAGTCACTAGAGCCGGAAGAAAATTACCTTTCCCGCAAGTCAGCACTTCCTTTTTGGTAGCCAAGGCAGTAAGGATGACGGGTAGTAACTCCAGAGACTTCCCATTCACTAGCCTGTCCTCTTTGACAGCATCGACAAACTCACTGGCTAATTCAACAAGTAACGGTCCTGGAAGATGGTGAACCTGAAAGGGGTTCAGGGACAAAGCAAATCTTAAGCAGGAATCCGACGTCTGAAACCTTTCTGTGAAATAAGTCTGTTGCTGAAATACTGGACAGACATGGCCTCCCACACAGCCATTATCAGAGATTTGTGGAATCATGCTGCTCTGCCCCATATTTACAACGGCAAATAACCTCAAAGGTTAGGGTCCTCCACCAACCTCTTAATGCTTTCAGGACCTCGTACCAGAAGGGAAGCATAGTCTAAGGGTTCATCCCTTCCTGGCCCACGTGTTAAGCCACAGGTCTTCCCCCCAACTAGGAGAGGTCTGGCACTGAGAGCTGCCCCTTCCATCTTACCTCCAGCATGAGCAATCCTATGATCTCAGACGCTACTTCTTGCTGCAGCTCTCCTGATTCGACCAACTGGATACAGCAAGAATACACCTTGGATCTCCTAAGAGCTCCATCTTCCTCAGAGCAGGGGGAGCCTTGGTGTTTTAGACAGGTGTACAGAACAAAGGAAGAGGAAACAAAGCCCAAAGATGAATAGGAAAATCACACAAGCCTGGAATGCAATACTGAAACAGAACAATGGTATTTTTAACAACAATGCCGAGGGGCTTTGAAGTAGTCAGTTGAGCCAAAGCAAAAGGACTAAAGCATCACCTTCTGCTCCACGAATTTATTTTATGACACGGTGCAGCAATTTGGAAAGAGGGCTTCACTTATTCAAGTTTAATGCGTTATGTCAGGACATTATTGTCAGCTACATCAACAAAGTAATGAGGACAGCAAAATTCATCTTTTCCATATGCAAGATACAATATTACTGACTAAAGCAGCCAAATTCAATTCCAGAAATGAGGCAAAGACTCAGCCAGAGGAGCGCCGCTGTAAGAAAGCAATCCTGACGTGGCCAAGCATTCCTTCATGCCAGCAAGAGGACTGGAGTTCAAGATCATCCTGGACTACAGCAGTCTCAGGCCAGCCTGGGCTAAATGAGACTTTGTCTCAAAAATTCAAGGAAGAGTAATTCTAGGCAAACAATTTTTATATGGGTGCCAAACTGGGGTGGGGGTAAAGTCAGATCTCCACCTCACAACATACACAAAAGTCAGTTCAGATAAGTCGAAGACCTGAATGCAAGAGCTACAGCAAAACCCGGTATGGTGGCGTACACTGTAATTCCAGTACTTGGAGACCGAGGCAGGATTAGGAATTTGAGGCTGGGCATGCTGGTGCACACTTTCCATCCCTGAACGCAGAAGAGGCAGGTGGATCTTTGCAAGCTCAAGGCCAGCCTGGTCTACATAACAAGTTCCAGACTAATTGGAGCTACATAGTAAGATACTATTTCAGAATAAATAAACGAATATTTTTTTTTGAGAATTCTATCACTATTTATGAAATCACTGCAAGTCACAATCTGAACATAGAGCCCTTGTTGGAGAAAGTGAAACAAACACACTACACCAGGAATTAAGGCTTTGTAGAGGTGAGGAAGATGCTCCACTGTACTCAAACCCAGAGCTCCCTGGCCCCTCAGGGCTGCTAGACACATCTTTGTCTCATCTCCACGATCCTAAGACTATATAAACCACAGCAGCGGGCACTCTTTACAGGCCCCTGGTCAACAATACCATCTCAGGGCACTCCCGATTCCCTTCAGACCAAGGAGAGCTCTGCTTGAGTTGATTCTGGAGAATCTCCCTAAGAAAGGATGTACCAGTGGTCTTTCAGACAGTCAAAAAAACAGCAATGGCACCCAAAGTAAACCCGCCAACCAAGGGGTACACTGAGAACACACGTCACCTTTGAAGATGGTTCTCAGGAATGCTCCAACAGCTCTTCCTTTCACTGCTTGGCTCTGAAGGAGATCGGTCAACTGCAACCGAAGGGAGAAAACAATTGCGAGTCTCTGGCAACTGCTCCTCCACCTGCGTGACCGCAGTGTGCAGAAGGAAAGCAGGCGCTGCCAGGGTCCAATCTGACTAAAATACACACGCTCTCCTTTTTTATTGTGATAGAGCGGCAAGACCTTGGTAGAATCCTGGACCACCAAGACTGAGTTAGCCAGACATAGCCACGCAGACCTGAAATCCCAGCACTTCAGGTCAAAGCAGGAGGACATTCATGAGTTCTAGGCCACCCTAGGATACACAGCAACTGCCAGGCCAGCAAGAGCCACCGAGCAAAACTTCTAAAATAAATAAAGGCTAGGGCTGGGAATGTAGCTCAGTTGGTAAAGCACTTGCCTAGTATGCACAAGACTGTGGGTTCAAACTCTTACACTCCAAAATCTGGGTGTAGTGACACATACCTACAACCCCCGTGCTCTTGAGATGGGTGCAGGAGGATCAGAAGTGCAAGGTTATCCTTGGCTACACACACGTTCAATTTCAGCTTGGGCTAGAGACCCTATTTTGTTTGGTTTTTAAAGCTATTCAAAAATTTAGAGCCAGATATGGAAATAGTTCGTGTCTGCAGTCCCAGTATTTGGGAGGTTGAGGCAGGAGCTGGTGGTCTATCCACATTACACACTAAGTAAGACTTTAAAAAATCCCCAAATTCATTGTACAAATATTTCTTAACTCTTTCATTAGCACTAGGTACAATGGCATGATTTAGAGACATCTATCCATCAACAAAGACTTCCAATGCGTGTACTTTTTCAGAGAACAATGTAAGGCTGGACAAACAGACATCGTTATTTGCCTCAGAGCTCATGAGGAAGGGGAAAGAACGATAGAAGAAATGAACTGTCAAGGTGACAAAGAAGTAGCTGAGAGAGAGGGAAGGGAGGCAACAGTGGTAGGGCAGTCAAACCTTCTCTGAGGTAGGAAAGGTTTAAGCAGAGAATGAGTAGGTAGGAAAGAGCTGGCTATGCGCAGGGAGATAGAGGTATTTTCCATCGCAACAGAGCGTGCATTTGGTATGCTTGGGTATCTGAGAAAATACCAAAGGGTCAGGCGAGTGGTAAGGAAGGGCAAAAGTAGCAGAGAGAAATTGTGGAGCAATAGGCAACGGCCAGATGGAGAAGACATCCATAAGCCACCGTCGGAAGGTCGGGGTTCATCTAAGTGCAGGAGAAGGTGCTGAAGGAAAACGAGTGACGCTTCTCATGAAGGGAGAATAGGTTGTAGGGACTGATGACGAAAGAGAGACACCTGCTAAGAGGCTGAGTGACTGTGCAAGGAGCAGATGAAGTCCTCGGTGAGTGGATATTGTTGACATGGCACAGCCATGTTCAGAAACAAGGCCTTGGACGACGGGAAGTTGGCAAAGCTCTTCTGCCACGTTAGGCTCAGAAAGGCTCTGGTCTAAGTGCAAGTGTTTGTGAATGATTGACAAGTGTTTATGAATGTGTGCAAAAACTAGCAACTGCACTTCCTCCTCAAAGTTTACAGCCTGAGACTGCTGGAGACTGATGATACAGACTGAGTGATGGAGACTAGTTCCACCCGTCTCCAGGCTGTTGCAACAGTTGGTACCACTCTGCCGGGTAGCACAGCCCACCAACTTTTTTCTGTATATGTCTGTGATTTCTTTCTAATAGATTGGTTTTTGTTTGTTTGTATTTCAAGACAGGGTTTCTCTGTAGCTTTGGAGCCTGTCCTGGAACTAGCTCTTGTAGACTGGGCTGGCCTCGATCTCACAGAGATCCACCTGCCTCTGCCTCCGGAGTGCTGGGATTAAAGATGTGCAGCACCACCACCTGGCTAGATTGTTTTGTTTTGTTTTCTAAAGATTTATCTATTATATGTACAGTGCTCTATCTGCATGTATGCCTGCAGGCCAGAAGAGGGCACCAAATCTCATTACAGATGGTTGTGAGCCACCATGTGGTTGCTGGGAATTGAACTTAGAATCTCTGGAAAAACAGCCAGTGCTCTTAACGGCTGAGCCATCTCTCCAGCCACCGGTGATTTCTTTAGTAAGTCTGCTCCTTCTTCATTCCCTCGCCACCCCCCAGTCAGAGTTCCAGGAGCAAGCCACATGGGTCATGGCAAAATGATGAGAAATTAAGGGGTAGTCCTGGAACAGATTATCACAGCCCTAGAAGGAGTCACCCGTCCCAGAGGCTTGATTTGGACACCCAGTACCCAGAATCAGGAACTAAACTGCTATTACTTAAGTCATCCAGTGTGAGGTCCTTTATAACAGCAGCCTCAGCTAGCACACTAATACACAGGAGATGGGGGAAAGGAGACAGATTCAAGACAGATCCGAGAGCTAAAAGTAGAAACCCGTCACAGTCTGGAGGTAAAGGAGAGGCAGAGTGGTGCAGAGAGAGAAGTCAATGAAGAATTCTTAATTTCAGATTTAAACAACTAACTGGAAGATAGTAGCATCTAATGAAAATGGTGAGATTTGGTTTTAGTGAGCGCCGAGATAACCCAGAGGGCTACTGTAGCACACTGCTGAGCTCTGCCCAGGGTCTGTGTCAGACACTTAGGACCAGAGCTTAGGATTGCTGCTCGGAGACATAAGGCCAAAGTGTCAAGCAGATAACTAGGTCATTATTGTTTCATTTTTATTATCATGGATTCATAAAGAAGATTCAGACATTGGTTTTCTTTTACCAATAATTGAAAAGAGGTTTTTCTACCTACTAATTTTCTTCAAAGAAAAACATAAATGGAGACTCATCATCAAGAAGGCTTCACAACCCATAATTCTGGCCTCTATGTAGCTTCAAATATGACTGCTTTGAGGGCTACAAACGTATATTGATGTGGGGGCTGGAGAGATGGCTCAGCGGTTAGAGTGCTTGCTGGTCTTCCAGAGGACCCAGGTTTGATTCCCGGCATCCACAGGGCTGCTCACAACCATCTGTAACTCCAATTTTATGGAATCTGTTGGCTTCCTGACTTCCCTGGGCACCAGGCATGCATACAGTACACATACATACAGGCAGGCAAGATACTCACCCATAGGACAAAAAAATTAAAGATAAAAAAGTATACTAACTTGTATATGCTCAGCTGCAAAGGCAATCTAAGGTTCTTTCAAATTTACGACAATATGAATAGCTTTCGGGGGTCCTTTTAATTCTCAGCACTTATTTTCTTTTTCTGTGTGTTTGTTTTGGGTTTGGTAGTGTTGTGCATGCCAAGGGAGTCTTCTACCACTGAACTGCACCTCAGCCCTCTTCCTACATTTTGCTCAATCCAGGCAGGACATGAATTTGCAGTCTTGTCAGTTTCCCCAATAGAAGGATTACGGCATCCAGCTCAGTGTCTACGTCCACCAGGAAAGCCGTCATCTCCTACGGACACTGGTTGGAGGGCAAGCCCCAGTGTATCCCTGCAGCTCTGCAGTTGCTGCTCTCTTTCCTGCTCACACATCCTTTGGATTGGCCAAGCCTGGCCTTTGCTTTTAGCAGTACTCACGTCGTCGGTTTTCAGGGTTTGAAGAAACTCCTGCAGCTTATCTGTTGTTTTATCCGTTGCTAGAGATAAAATTTTCAGGTCCATTGTTGCTCATATCAGAGAACTATACGGAGAAAAAAAAAAGGTCACAGCTGGAAGCTTCCAGAAGTAATTTATACCAGTTACAGACAACACAGTAGTGTTCAGCAGATGGAAACCTCGTGTAAAATGATGCTTATCCTAATCAAGTCTTACGAATTTCCTACAATTCTACACGGGGTTCATAACTTCTGCATACATTTGTACTGTCTATTCAACATAATGTTTAAAACCAAAACAGGGGGGCTGGAGAGATGGCTCAGAGGTTAAGAGCATTGCCTGCTCTTACGAAGGTCCTGAGTTCAATTCCCAGCAACCACATGGTGGCTCACAACCATCTGTAAAGGGGTCTGGTGCCCTCTTCTGGCCTGCTGGCATACACACAAACAGAATATTGTATACATAATAAANTTCCTCACGGTGAGACTGTATTGTCTTTCTGAACCTCATTTTCTTCATGTGGTCACTAGCAGGTTCTGGAACCCTGCCTCTACAGATTGTTCAGCCTCACCTCCCACATCTTCCAGTTGAAACTAAGTACAGGGAAACATGGTGAGAACTTTTGGGAGTGTTGGAGGTGACTATGGGCCTCTCCGGATTTATGGGCTGTATCCACAAAGAGAAGGTATGGAGACCACTGTGATTGTTAAAGGCCTAGGAAACCCGGCCTGACACCCTTTTAAGATGCTGTTGGAGGAGGCTGAGGAAGTAGGAAATGTCAAAAGTTACCAGCTGTGCAACTCCTATTGTTCTCCAGCCTCAGGTGTGTAAGCCCTGGTCACTGCAGGGTAGTGGGGATGGGGGGCTCTGGGTAGCCCACTCTAGGCTAGTCTTAGCAGAACCTCTCCTTCGAGAAACAGCTCCAGGCCAAGAAAGTGGGTCTGAGTACAAGGGCAGAAGGGAAACCACATGCCTTGGCTCCACATAAAGATACTGAGGTCAGGGCTGGAGAGATGGCTCAGAGGTTAAGAGCACTGGCTGCTCTTCCAGAGGTCCTGAGTTCAATTCCCAGCAACCACATGGTGGCTCACAACCATCCGTAATGAGATCTGGTGTGCAAGTAAGTATACATGCAGACAGAACAGTGTATACATAATTTTTTTTAAAAAAAAGTAAGGATGAAGATGTGGCTCAGTGGTACAGTGCATGACAAGCATGACAAGGCCCTAGGTTCAATTCCCATGCCATAAAAAAGAAGAAGGGCAGGTCAGGGGTGTGTGTGTTTGTGTGTGTGTAGATCACGTGCACTAGCTAGTTAGCTTATACCAGGAGAGGGAGAGGCGGGATTAGGAATTCAAGACCAGCTCTCAGTTACATAGTGAGTCTGAGGCCAGCCCAAGCTACAAGCAACTCTTGAGACTTTGGTCTCAACAAACCAAAGAACAAAGCAAGTGAGAAGCCAGGGACATTAAAAGTGTTTTTAGAAGAAAAGTCTGAACTGATCATTAAGAGACTACTTTTCTTTTTTTGGTTTTTCGAGACAGGGTTTTTTTGTGTAGCCTTGGCCTTCCTGGAACTCCCTTTGTAGACCAGGCTGGCCTCAAACTCAGAGATGCACCTGCCTCTGCCTCCCGAGTGCTGGGATTAAGGGTATGTGCCACCACTGCCCAGCTTAAGAGACTAAATCAGGTAGCCAAGACAACCAGATGGTCTACAATATTGGGAAGGAGGGTACTGTAAACAAAGGCAGGCATGCCTGAACATGTAAGTAGATTGGCCGAGAGGGAGACAAAGTAGAACAGTAAGGTTAGAGAGGGAGACTGAGAAGAAACAAGACCTTAAGTGTCAGTTAAGGAACTTAGATTTTACGGACAACTACCAAAAGCCCCTGAGTGACAGAGTCTGAGGAGACTGGGTCCTCGAGGCCACCGAACATAAAACTGTTGTGCAAATCAAAGTGGGAAGGGACAGGGAGGAGAGATCAGAGGCAACCTAGAGGCTCTTTTAGTGGTAAGATGCAGAAGGCCTGTGTAGAGTGGTGAACTGTGTGATGGAGGGATGAACGGAGGCACACTGGACACAGCACTGAGCACAGACTGCCAGGGGAAACCCACCTGCTTCTCCGCTCCCTCCCGCTTCCCATCCTCATATACAGCAGCAGCACCCACTCAGCCGCCCAACCCACAAGCCTGGGCAAACTCTTAGGAACTCTGTTTTCATGCTCCGTATCTACTACCAAGTCCCACCAATGTCACCCCAGCATCTCTCAATCTGTCAGCAGCTCTCCGCCTCTGTTCTGACCATATCACTTCAAAGCCACCAGCCTCTCTCACTGGACCGTCCCAAGATATTTCTCAACTTGTCCCCCTTTACACAACAATAAAAGAGATATTTTTAAAAGCAAAAAAAAATAAATTATACTTTCCTTCCAACCTAGCCTTTCCTTTCAGGTCTATCCTTATTTTAAAAGTGGTTTTCCAGTCAGGTGGTGGTGGTGTATGCCTTTAATTCCAGATCTTGGGAGGCAGAAGCAGGAGGATCCCTGTGAGTTCGAGGTCAGTCTGGTCTACAGATTGAGTTCCAGGACAGCTAGACAGCTAGGGCCACATAAAATGAGACTCTGTCTCAAACACACACACAAACACTAAAACTTTATTATAAAGAACTAGCAAATAAGAAAAAAAAATCACACAATGAAATTAACCAGACCCAAAGTCTTTACATGACAGTGAACGTCCACACAGTCAGAACAGCCATTCTGAAGCACTGGATCTTTACACTGGATTTTATACTTTCTCTATCAAATATGTTTTTATGCATTTATCCATCACCAAAACAAGCAAAACATATAACAGAGTTTAAACTTGGTGACAAGAAAGAGCTGTTTGCAGGTAATGGAAATTTGAGTCACGAAAAGGGATATAAAGCTGTTTTCCTATTTTGTCACTCCATTCTAAGAACAATGAATTGTTTTCTGGCCTTCAAAGCCCCAAGGTCTTCCTCTTATTGACCCTTACAAATGAATTCTCATCTGAAACAAAATAAAGACCCACTCTTCCGGGGGGGCTGGAGAGATGGCTCAGCGGTTAAGAGCACAGTCTGATCTTCCAGAGGTCCTGAGTTCAATTCCCAGCAACCACATGGTGGCTCACAACCATCTGTAATGAGAACTGATGCCCTCTTCTGGCATGCAATCAGACATGCAGACAGAACACTGTATACATAATAAATAAAATCTTAAAAAAAAAAAAAGACCCACTCTTCCATCCTTGCTCTCTAACGGGCAATTTCTACAAAACTTCAGACCTCAGATCAATCCACACTCTTAGACTCTGGGGTTAAATGCTCTGCACTAGATCCTCTGGAAGCACCAGCAAAATTCCTTCCACAATGTTACCAACTTTTAATATTACATTTTAAATTAACGGCTAGGTCTCCCTCTGGTCCACAATTCCACGACTGTATCCAGTTTTGCTCATCACTGGTATCTTGAGCACAGTAACAAGCTTATATTAAGGACCTGACAAACACCTGATGGGGGCTAAAGGATGTCACTAAGTTGGTAGGGCTTGCCTAGCAGGCATGAAGCCCTGTGTTTGACGTCAACGCCACCCCAAAACTGTGTGAACCTGGCATGGTAATGCATGCCTGTAATCCAAACACTCAGGAGGTGGAGACAAGATCAGAAGTTTAAAGTCATCCTCCGCTACACAGAGTTGTAGCCGGCTCGGGCTACATAAGACCCTTGCTCAAAAACGGAACGAAAGGGAAAAAGAAACAGAAACTATAAAACGAGGCATCCAGTGCATATTTTTCTGTCCCAACTTTTAAATACAGTGCCGAAAATATAGTAAACATCTAGTGAAGATTGGGTTTGATTTGTATGTTATATAGTAAACACCATATGAATGAAAAAAAAAAACAAAACATCTGTGCGGGTTATTAGCTTCTGGAGCTCCATTCTACACACGAGTACACCTCCTGAGCAGCCTGCCTACCCTACGCAGGGCCACTGGCCTGTATTCCCGCTGGCACTGGGCTCCACGGGCGACACCGGGGCTCGGGGACGTCCCAGAAGGGCAGGATCAAGAGGGAGGGCTGAGCGGGGCGCGCAGCGGAGAAACCCGCCAAAACAGAGGCACCCGACCCCAGCGCAGGCACTAGGCATGGGGGACGCCATGTCACAAGGAGACCCGCCTTGTCCTCCCGAGCCCACTAACAAACCCCCCCACCCCCGCGGCCTGTGTGCGCAGACCCTGGGAAGACACCCAAACCTCACCGCAGCCTCCTTCCAAATTCCCGCTCAACTCCGCGCAGCGGCACTTCCGTCGGCCGGAGCAACAGGTCCCGCCCCCGCGGCTCATTTCCGACTCCCTTGCTCGGTGGGGCATACCATTCTAGCTGATGGAGTGGGGGGGGCGTTGTAAAGTTTGTGGTTGCTAAGTTCGCAAGGGAGGCTCGATCGGCCTACTGCTTTGGGGACCCCAGAGTGAGCATGCGCGTTATGGTCTGACCTAGCCAGCTTTTCGATGAGCTCTACAAATAGTTAAAGCCAGGGCGAAAGGGATTGAATCAATAGACGGATTTATGCAGGTCCTTGCATTTGAAGCACCTGAAAGGCAGAGGGAGTGTTCATATTTCACCTTGTCCGTGGGGAGATGAAGCGGTACTCACTTCTGCTCCCTTATGTAACCTCAACGATTTTTTTTTGTTTGTTTGTTTTGTTTTTGTTTTTCGAGACAGGGTTTCTCTGTGGCTTTGGAGCCTGCGCTGGAACTAGCTCTTGTAGACCAGGCTGGTCTCGAACTCACAGAGATCCGCCTGCCTCTGCCTCCCGAGTGCTGGGATTAAAGGCGTGCCCCACCACCGCCCGACATGGAAGAGTTTTTTGTAACCTCAGCGATGAGCTGGTACTTTCCCAGAATCACTGAAGGTTTAATACATTTTTGTTAATAAGCGTCTGACTGTAGAGTCAAGATCGATGGAGCAGTGGACCGAGGTTCTACTTTAGATTGAGGGTGCAGCTTGTGCAAAGTGCCCAGAGTTAACAAGCTCCTGGCTAGTTAAGCATGTGAAGGTTCTTAAGGTGAGGGGAAGCAGAGGCTTGTACATTTCTTTAATATTAGGGATGGGGAGGGGGTCATGAATGCATTCACATTGTCTAGCCATGTCCTTTTCAGATGAGTGCCCCCAGAGAGTTCAAGAGATGATGAGCTGAGTACGGAGGTTTGAAGTAAGACCCCCTAAGAAGCGTTGTCTGTGGCAGTGGGGACCAAAGGGGTGATGGCAAGGATTCAGATTTGGAAGACATCAATCAGGAGTACAATGGGTCTACTTGGCCAGATCTAGAAGAAACAGCTGCTTGAGGAATGGGATGTGTCTCAGCTGTCTTCCTGTGACCCCTTGCTGGGACTTCTCTCCTACAGTTCTCTCTCAGCTTTGAGCTGTGACATGTAGCTAAAACCCAGCAGCCGAGGTTGAGGATGGTCCCTAAGAGGAAGCCTTTACTTCCCCAAAGAAACAGATGACTTTGACCCTTCTTCCCACAAAATCTTTCTTCCTAACTCCTAGGACTAGACCATTCAGCTGTAAAACAGTTGGCAGTCAGTGTGTAGCTTAAATGAGTTCACTGGCACCCGAGTTTCCATTTGTGCATCCCAGAGCACTTACTGAGTTATTTGTATGAACATCTACCCAGTAATGTGAATAATAGCATCTATGTTTTTCCATTAACATTAACTTTTTGCTTTTGTGTTTTTGAGACAGGATCTCACATAGTCCAGGCTGGTTTCTAACTTGCCCTGTAAATGTGGCTGGCCTTGAACTCCTAATTCTCCTGCTTCTACTTCCCAAATGCCTGGGATTGCAAACGTGCCCTCACAAGTCGCCAGCATTAATGGTGCTAATAATAATTTTTTAAAAATATATATAGAGAGATTCGGATTAGCATCTGTAGTTTCCCACTTTGGTACAGACTTCCTTAACGAAGCAGCTAATCTTTTTCCGTTCAGCTCACCGACTAGATTCCCTATGTGAGCCACTAGGTAGGTAACTTACTGGGGACTCATCTGTAATGCCAGTGCTGGGGCAACAGAGACAAGCAGATCTCGGGCACACTGGCCAGCTAGTGTAGCCAACTTGGCAAGTTCCAGACCAGTGAGAGACCTTGTCTCAAAAAAAAAGAGACAGAGAGAAAAGAAAAGTAGATGAGCCTGAGGAATGAAACTGGAGGTTGTCCTCTGGCCTGTATTTGCACAGACATGCAAATCAAACATGTGCATACATGTACACACATAAAAAAAATGTGCCGGCCTCTACATGCGATGATGTCGTTCCTATGTGAATAGGAAAGAGTTTGCCCTATGTGTGCTCCTGTGCTTCCCAGGGAAGCTACTGCTCTGGGAATGATCCCCAGTGGGCTCCTTACTTGATGCAAATACGAATCTCCATGTTCTTCCTTCTCCTGGTTGTGCACAGTGACTTTGCACTCACCAAAAAGCAGTGTCATTACACATACAAGGAGAGCCAATGACATACCCAATACTAAAAAATAGAGCCAGCACCACGTATGATAGCCCATGTCTATCATCCCAGTTGGGATAAGGCCGATGCAGGAAGATGGAAAATGATATAGACAGAGTGAGCTCGAGGACAGCCAGGGATGTTACACAGAGAAATTCTGCCTCAAAATTAATTAATTAATTTAAAAAAAAAAAATGACCAGTTAAGAGCAAGTTTACAATAGTAGAACCTAAAAGGGTTTTCAGGGTCACCAAGACTATATCAGAACAAAGCAATGCTGTAGGAACGAGCATGGTCAGAGGCCAGAGAAGCAATCTGAAGGAAGGACTGACATTGTCCCTGCTATGCAAGGGACTTTGTGCACCTACTGTGGACACCCACCCTGAATATTTCCCATCTGCCTTCCCCACAAAGCCACTTCTCAGCTACCCATAGTGTCTCACTCTGTTGCTGTGGGACAATGGTCTTGTACCCTGTAAAGATTTGTCACTTGTATTGGTTTAATAAAATGTTGATTGGCCAGTAGCCAGGCAGGAAGTATTGGGGGGGGGCGGCCAAAACAGGAGAATTCTGGGAAGAGAAAAGGCTCAGTCTGCAGTTGTCACCCAGCCATAAAGGAAGCAAGATGAGATTGCCTCGCTGATAAAAGGTACCAAGTCATGTGGCTAGCACAGACAAGAATTATGGGTTAATGTAAGTTATAAGAGTTAGTAAGAAGCCTGAGCTAATAGTCCAACCAGTTTATAATTAATGTAAACCTCTGTGTGTTTCTTTGGGACTGAACAGCTGCTGGACCAGGCAGGACAGAAACCTCTGTCAACACTCTGTAGAGGATGGACCTCAAAAAAGCCCCCCCCAAACGGCTGCAAACTTGAGGACATCTAATGAAGTACCGAAAACATGGTCTAGGACATGTGGGCACTGGGGGGCACTATTCTGGCTCCCTGAACTCTGGAAGGGCATGGCCAGAGAAGGTCCAATAGGGCACTTATTAGAAGCCCAGGAATTTTTGTAACCTGGGCTAAAGAGTAGCACCACTTGAGAGAATCAGCAAGGAGTCTAAAGAGCCCACACTTAGAAGCACTTAACAGTTGACTTTCAGTAATCTCAAATGTAAAAGAAATGCAATCAGGAAATGGGGTGTAGCTCCATTGGGAGAGTTCTTACGTAGCAGGCATGAAAACCCAGTTTCTATCTCCAGGACTGCTTGTTAGTTAGGGTTTATATTGCTGGGAAGAGACTTCATGACCACAGCAACTTTTACAAAAGAAAGCATTTAATTGGGGCTGGCATACAGTCCAGAGGTTTAAGTCCACTGTCATCATGGTGGGAAGCATGGACATGTGCAGGCAGACATGGTGGGCCATTCCTATTCAAACCACCACATTCCATTCTCTGACCCCAATAGGCTTGTAACCATAACATTATGCAGAAATGCATTCCGTTCAACTTCAAAAGTCCCCATAGTCGATAACAGTCTCAAACTTGCTTAAAAGTTCAAGGTCTCTTCTGGGATTCATGCAATCTCCTAACTGTAATCACTTGTAAAATCAAGAAAAAGCAGATCACATACTTCCAACGTATAATAGCACAGGATACACATTACCATTCCAAAGGGAGGAAAGCGAGCATATCCAGAAAATACTGGACCAAAGTAGCACCGAAAACCAGCTGAGCAAACTCCAAACTCTACATCTCCATGTCTGATGTGGAAACATTCTCCAGATCTCCAACTTCTTCCAGCTTTGTTGACTGCAACACACTTCTTTCTCGTGACCTGCTTCCACTCCCTGTGAGCAGCTTTCCTCAGCAGATATACCATGGGTCTGGCATCTCCAACATTTTGGGGTCTCCAAGGCAATCTAGCTTTGAACTTCACAGTATCACACAACGGCCTTTCTAGGCATCCACACAGGGACATATGCTGGGCTTCAGTAGCTTCCCTTAGTCAAGGAGACAAATTCCATAGCCCCTGTCTTCTATCCTTGACTCTAAAACCAGAACCATGTGGCAAAGCTGCCAAATTCTACTACTTGCTGGAGTTAGAACATAGTCCCTTTGTTCAATTATATCTTCACCAACTTTCTGCTTGCAATGGTTTCCTTCACTGCTCTGCAGACCAGGCTGGCCTCAAACTCAAGAGCTCTTCCAGCGTCTGCCTCCAGAGTGCTAGGATTAAAAGCATGCACCACCACACCCGGCTCTAAGCTTTTCATTAATTCCTTTTCACAAGCTGGAAGCTTAACTGGGTGGGGTCTTGCACTGAGGTGCCTCATCCCGGGCCCTAGCATCTATCTTTGAAATACTGGGCAGGAAACTCCATTGCAAGCCTCCTCCCCTGGGAGTTGCCTTAGTTCAAACTCCACCTTCAAGAAAGCCCACCAAACGGTAACCCCTCCCCAGGGAAGGTCAAGACCACTCCCACAGACTACTTAAACTGTCCCCCAGGGAATGAACACGTTGTTTCTGGATTTTGGGTGGTCCCCCCCCCCCCAGCCGTTTCCCTCTCCATGCCTTCCTGGTGCCACCTGGCAGCATTTCATTAAACGTGGGCATCTTTTATTCGGTCTGATTTGGTCTGATTGGAATTATTTGCATCGGCAGAGAGGCTCGTCTAAGAAATACTCCTAACAACCACTCCCATTTTTCCATTTAACATAGGATGTTTTTTAATCTCCATAAACACTTGCTTTAACTCCATTCCATTTCCAGGTGCCCCTTTTTTCTTTGAACTGTACATTTTGTATTTTTCCTTGCTCATCTTGCTCCTTTTCATTATAAATCTGCATAAAAATAAACATTAATAACCATATGACAGAATCCATTCCAGGCTCTTCTGAGATTTTCTCTGCCAGTGGAATTAATCCAAAACTCTTTAACCTCAGGCAGACTTTTTGGACAAGGGCAAAAAGCAGCCACATTCTTCACCAAAATATCACAAGAATGGTCTCTAGGTCACATACTATAATTCTTCTCCTCTGAAACCTCTTAAGCCAGGTCCGCACAGGTCAAATCACCCTCAGCACCACTGTCTTCCATATTCCTTCCAATATGGTCCATTAAGCAGTGCTTAAAGCACTCCACTGCTTTCCTAACCCAAAGTCCTTAAGTCCATATTTCTCCAAATAAAAACATGGTCAGGCCTATCACAGCAATACCCCACTCCTGGTACCTGAGAAGTTTTACACCCCAATAAGCCTCTTTGCTGATGCAACAATCTAAATCAGACCAAATCAAGCCATATTTAAACAGGCCCAGGTTTAATGGGTAAAATGCCTCCAGATGATTTTCTGATCCTCCAGAGAGGAGACCGAAAATCCATGTGTCCGTTTTCTGGGGGACAATCTATACACCCTGTGGGAGTGGTCTTGCGTATCTCTGGGGAGGTGTCATCATTTGGTGGACTTTTTGAGATGCAGCAGGGTTTGGAGAGAGATGGGGAAAGGGCTTGGGGTGGAGTGTCCACCAGAGCATCCCAGAGTCTTTGGGTATATGGGTGCCAGCGGCTGGGGTGGAGCTTCCACCAGAACAGTGCCAACTTCTGCTTCAGAGTTGCTATTGTTGTGAAGGGACACAATGACCATGACAACTCCTATAAGGAAAACATTTAATTGGGGCTGACTTAGAGTTCAGAAATTTAGTCTATTGTTTTCCTGGTGGGATGATATGGGTTGTCCTTCTGAATATATGTTGCTTTCGTTGGTTGATGAATTAAGCTGTTTTGGCCAATGGCTTAGCATAGCAAAGCCAGGTGGGAAATCCAAACAGAGATATAGAGTGTAGGCAGAGTCAAGCAGATGCCAGTAGGCCACTGAGGAAACAAGACATGTAGAAATGTAAGAGCTAGCTAGGAATATGCCTGAGCCATGGGTCAAACAGTGTTGTAGTTAATATAGTTTCTCTGTGATTATTCGGGAAATGAAAGTTCAGTCTCCATCTACAGTGGGAAGTCCTGGGTGTGACATCACACACTTGTTATCCTAGTATTCTGGAGGTAGAGACAGGAGAATCAGAAGTTCAAAGTCACCTCAGCCACATATCCTGCTGCACTACATGAGATCCTGTCCTGTCTATCCTGTCTTAAAAAGAAAAACAAAAAGATGGTCACAAGACATCAACATACCCATATTCAGATTCAGGGTTTTCATAATACCAAGAGTAGAAATCAACCAAAAGGCTGCCACCTGGTGAGCAGACGACTCAAATATAGTTTATCCCTCCAAGGGACTATTATCCATCTTTATAGAGGAAGACAATCTGACACGTGCTACATCATGAATGAACCTTTAGTGCTTGATATTCCTGAAGTTTCATTCTTCTGCCCTTCTCTATTAATTCACCAAAACTGCTGTGGCCAGAACATGGCAGTTTCATGTTTTAAATATGGTGGGTGTCAGTTAGATCACAGTATCCTCTGTCAGCTCTCTGTCCTAGAAATCAGGCCATGCCCTGCTGCAGCTCTCTCTGGGGAGTTGATAAGCAGCACATGCTATAACCCTGCAGCTCTCAGCAAGAGTTGATCTCTCCCTGCCCTTTGCATCTGCACCCTGGTGCCCAGACCCAAGATAACCTTGTCTGTAACTCTTGTCTGGTGCTTGCCTCTTTCATGGCATGACATCAAGTGACATGGAACTACCTTACTTCTCTGAAAACCTATAAGAGATAGTGATTTTCCCTTTGTTTTCTGGAATTGAACTCTCTCTCTCTCTCTCTCTCTCTCTCTCTCTCTCTCTCTCTCTCCATCCATCCCTCCCTCCCTCCCTCCCTCTCTCTCTCTCTCTCTGTCTCTGTGTGTCTTCCTTTTAAGACCCCATTAGCTGCCTATGGTGTAATGCTATACCTCTTCTAACATTCTGCAATATGAAGGAATTTGAAGGTGTTTTTAGGACCTACATATTGACTGTTTCTCTAATGAAGCTCTTCTTAGACCTAAAAGGTTGCTTTCCCTCTTCATGCCTTGATGCTGTAATACTTCTAATGAGGCTCCCCTGAGGGATAATTTCATCCTAACTCCTTATCTACAAACCTGTGGGTAAGTTTAATCCTTTGTTGACCTCTCTTTGGGGCTGGACACATC
The DNA here is from genome assembly GCA_028555095.1 of Dicrostonyx torquatus. Taxonomy (NCBI): domain Eukaryota; kingdom Metazoa; phylum Chordata; class Mammalia; order Rodentia; family Cricetidae; genus Dicrostonyx; species Dicrostonyx torquatus. Next base: position 2,824,253 of record JAQHUG010000250.1, on the reverse strand, counting down.
CACACACCACTAGGGTTCCTAGTGTTCCTCTCTGTATGTTTTGGGCTAGATTTGGGCCATTAAGAGCAGGTTGCCATAAAATAGCTGTCTTAGGGTTTATTTCTATTGTTGTGAAGAGACAACAGTAACTCTTAGAAAGAAAACCACTTAATTGAGGTGACAGCTTACAATTTCAGAGGTTCAGCCCATTAGTACCACGGTGGGTCATGGCAGTGTACAGGCAGACATAGTGCTGGAGAAGTAGCCAAGAGTCCTACATTTTTCAAGCAACAGGAAGTGGTCTGACTCACTGGCCATAGCTTGAGCATAGGAGACCTCAAGGCCCACTCCCGCAGTGACACACTTCCTCCAGCAAAGCCGCACCTTCTAATAGTGTCATTCCCTATAGGGGCCATTTTCTTTCAAACCACCACAACAGCCTTCCTCCCATACCTAGCTCAGGCTGGCACCCAGTGTTCTGTAAATTAAAACTGGGACCTGGAGGGATGACTCAATTGTTAAGAGCACTTGCTATTCTTGTGAGCGTTGAAGTTCAATTCTCAACACTCATTTCAGACAGCTACTAACTGCCTGTAACTCCAGCTCCAGGGTATCCTATGTCCCCTTTTGGACTCCTCAGATACTCGCACTCATAAATGCACATACCTCCCCTTATATATAGCTAAAACTAAACAACTTCTAATGTTAAAAAAGAAATTGAATTACTGGACTGGCAAGATGGCTCAGTGGGCACAGAAGCATGTCACCAAATGTGATAACCTGAGTTTAGTACCAGGAGCCACAAGATAAGAGGAGAGAGAGAACTGATTCTGGCAGCTTGTCCTTTGTCTCTATAGGAGTGCTGTGGCATGCAGGCACACATACCCCTAGACACCCGGTATCAGTTATTTTGTGCTGACTCAGAGACCCCTCTGCCCCCAACTCTCATATTTACAATGTTAGCCATCTTTGTTGTGGGTATTCACCAGAGAAGACTGCTCAGACATGGGTTTAAGCCAATAGTAAGTCTTTATTAGTGACTACATTGGGTGCTGGGAGTCTGAATATAGTCCCGAGCCTTTCTCAGGGTGAGCTTTTAAGCACGAAAACCATGTCTTGGGTTGACACACTTCAATGAACAAAAACAGCCAGACGTGGAACTACAGAAGCCAGAAAACAAGGTGAGAACATTTAGAGACTTCCCCATAACTGTGAACTTTGATAGATTAGGTCTTCATTTTCATTTTTGGCAGGTGGTACTGTTTACATGCTGACTTTCACAGTGTAAATGGCATGTCCATCATGAAGTCAGCTGTGCTAAGGTCTCTGTTACATCTTGGCCCACACAGGATATTCATATCCTCACCATGTTGTCTAAACATAAACTGGCCCTTATGGACCTCTCTTCATGTATATTCACATGTATGTGCACATGGAGACCAAAGGTCATTCTCATGTGCAGCTCCTCAGTACAGCTCTCCATATTGTTTTTGAGACAGTCTTGCTTCAGGACCGAGGACTTGCCAACAGGGTTAGGCTGGTCCATCTGTGAGTCCCAGTGATCCTCCTGTCTCTGCCACTCTGTTACTGGGTTTGCAAATCCTCATGCAAGTGGCTTTTTACATGTGCTCTGGGGAAAACCCCAGGTCCTTAGGCTTGGGTGGCTGACACTTTAAGGACGATATAGTTTTTGAAAAGGGTTTCTTTACTTCAGGACTTTTCAGAACCTTTACATTGTTTACATTTATTGGTAATGTCTTATAAGAAAATATTGTTTATAGCATATTTCTTTTTCTTTTTTTTTAAAGGCTGGTCAAGTGAAGCAGTGGGAGTGGAGAAGGAACAAAGAAATCTGTAACTGGTTGTGATCAATTAGTTGTAAACACCACTACTCTCGGACCAACCATATATTTCAAACTTAATGATCCAAAGACACTCCCCAGATGCACACTCATTTCTTTGTGTGTGTGTGTGTGTGTGTGTGTGTGTGTGTGTGTGTGTTCTGGAACACTATCTGAAGGATGCTATTGCATTATTTATTTTGGAGTTTGTCTTGTCCCATAGTGTATTTTTCCCTTTGTGGTGGAGCGGTCTCAAGCCAGTGCCTTATTTTATAATTATTTCATGTATTATCTTGATCTTTTTTTTTTTTTGAGACAGGGTTTCTCTGTGGCTTTGGAGCCTGTCCTGGAACTCACGCTGTAGACCAGGCTGGTCTCGAACTCACAGAGATTCGCCTGCCTCTGCCTCCCAAGTGCTGGGATTAAAGGAATGCACTACCACCACCCGGCTATTATCTTGATCTTTTACGTTGCAGGGATGGTGATTCGTTTTTCTCTGGATTTCCAGCGTCAAACATAGCAACCACTCAATAACTGTTGGTTGAAAGATCACCTCCATCTGTTGGCAACACAAACTGATCATTTATTAGTGCCAATAAATGATGACACCTGAGAATATAGCAGATCACACCAGAAACACCAGCCACGTGAGCATATCACCACACCAGATGTAACCCCCTCCCCCGGACTATAAAAGAGGAACACCCCAAGATCAACATGTGGTAAACATACTGACTCATCACTCAACCACTCATTGCAATCCTCACCCAATAAAACTGCCATAGTGACTGTCTCCTGACCTCATCCCTCACGTCGAGCTCACAGTCTCTCCTGTCCATGAGATCCAACTTCAAACTGACCTTTTTTTTTTAAATATTTATTTTTATGTATACAATATTCTGTCTGTGTATATGCCTGCAGGCCAGAAGAGGACACTAGACCTCATTACAGATGGTTGTGAGCCACCATGTGGTTGCTGGGAATTGAACTCAGGACCTTTGGAAGAGCAGCCAGTGCTCTTAACCTCTGAACCATCTCTCCAGCCCCAAACTGACCCTTAAATGGCTTCCTTAGCTTGGCTGTGACTCCTCTGTACCAGAACAACTCAGCTTTTGAGTTCCTCCTAAGACTTATTGAACACCCTTCTGAATGGTGCATCCAGCCTTACTTTCATGGCCATTCTGCTATATACATGTCTATATATGTACATATATATTTATTTTTTATATACACACGGGTACACAAATATATGTGTGTAAGCTCTTAAGAGTTAATTTTGGTAATTAAAATTGGAATAAAATTTTAATGATTGTCTATGGCCAACTTTCAAGCAAAATTAAAATTACTTGGGATATTGCAGCCAACCAAACTGTGATTTTGCTTTTATTCAATAACTTTAGATGCACGCATGCCCATCTGTTTCTGCTCATGACAGAAACATGTTGAAAGACTTTTACACGAGTACGCTGACCCTATAAATGCAAGCCCCCTCCCTCCCTCCTTGCCTGCAGTCAGCTGGGGCCAGGCAGACCAGGGAGCCCAAGAGCGTCTGCCAGTGCAGCCAGCATAGGTTTGTGGGCCAATGAGGACAGTGTCACCATTGTTCCAGCCAGAGAAGGCTGGAGGTAAACACGACTCTTGGGGTGGGAGGAGGGCAGGAGGAGGCAGGAGAAGAGCTATGAGCCATAATGTGTGCTGTGGCCCTTCTTCCCCGAAGGGCTTCGTGCCAGCTGATGTCCTGAGATGCTCCAGGCCAGTGGTTCTCAATCTTCCTAATGCTGTGACTCTTTAATATAGTTTCATGTTGTAGTGACCCCCAACCAGAGAATTATTTTCTTGTTACTTCATAACTGTAATTTTGCTACTGTTAGGACTCAAAGTGTAAATATCTGATATACAGGATATCTGGTATGTCTCTCTCTCTCTCTCTACACACACACACACACACACACACACACACACACACACACACACACATACACACACAGAGGGTTGAGAACCTAATGCTCTAGACAGCCCTTTGTCTGCTAGGCAGTGCCATGGACTTCACAGTCTCTGGGTAACGGGGATGTTTTGCAATGAAGGCCTTCATTTAGTCCTGATGGAGCCTCTTAGCAGTTTAGGGGACAGCCTGGCCTCTTAGTCGTATCCTCTCTTGTGAGCCTCACATCCAGTGAAGATCCTTGGGGATAACAAAGTGTCACAGCCTAGATGACTTAACCAACAGAAACTCATTCTCTAGAATCCCAGACTGGAGGTCTGAGACCAAGGTTAACCTTTTAAATCACCTCCTTAGCTTGTGGGTAGCTTTGTCTTCTTTCTGAGTCTACATGTGATTTTTCTTATGTAAGCCTGAAACCGTGGTGAGAGCAAACCATTTCTGTGGCTGGATTCCAGAGAATGACCTGTGCCCATGAGCTCAACCCAGCCTGAGCATCTCTAGGAGAGAGGACCAGGGCAGAAGGTGGGCTGTTTGGGCTCAGACTAAGATGAGGTTAATTAAGGAGAACTTTTCTGTGGTAGAAGTACAGAGCTCCCTGACTTTGGAATCCCCTACAGAAAATGATCTAATGGACTTGCATCCTGAGAGAGATGAAAAACCAGTCAGAGTGACCTAATTGTTTTCCACCTGAACCACGCTGTTTAGGCTAGGCTATTTTGAAAAACACTTCATACCTGACAAGGGCCATCGCAGGAGCCAAAAATGGGCGAACATTGCCTCAAGGACAGCCAAGAACTGGCAAATTAAAATATGTCCATAGTATGCGTCATCTACATACCTGTAGGACAGATGGGAACGGGCCAACTGAGAACATACTTATGTCCATACTTCATTTGCATAATAAGATAACGCTTATTGAATTTCGCGCCCTTTTGTAATCATTTGCTGTCCTCAATTAGGTCCAGTATGCAAATAAGGTGAGAACTGATGGTCTTGTGAGATTGTCTATAAAAAGTCCTGTAATCTCTGGAGGGCAGTTCCTCCCGCCCTCACTGCGTTGAGTATGCTAGACAAATCCCATGCCTAGGCTCGTACTGAGCTTTGGAATAAATCTTGCTTTTACATCCAAGTCCCTGGCGGCCTTTTTTGGGGGCAAGAGTCTGGGCTCAACAATCCCTCATACCCCCGTGCAACACCAAGGCAGAGGTTGGATGTCTCCTGCTGAGCGCCGCTCAAGAGTTTCTGAGTGCTGAGGCTCGGGTGTGCTCCCCTCACGTAGGTGCCCGCTGATTCTACACTGGGCACAACTGCCAGTCTCCAGAATACTTCTCCGGGACCAGGCACCGGAAGTGGGTGCTGTGTGGCCCTCCCTGATCTTCCCCCACAGCCCCAGTCTGTTCTCTAGCCATCATACTTCTCAGAGAAGACCAAGTCAGTTTGGAGAAATAACCTTATGACAAGAAAGGTGCTGGAGCAAAGATTGCAAACTGGGCAAGGAAGACCTACTGTGGCTGCACACACCTGTTTTTCTTGCCTTTGAGAGGCAGAGGTTGGAGTTTCAGAAGTTCAAAACCTACCTGGGCTGCAGGACAGGGGACGCGAGATGAGGTGGAGGAGGTGGAACCTGAGGGTATGACTTAGAAATGGAGGGTTTTTTTGCTTCTTTTGTTTCTTTCTTTCTTTCTTTCTTTTTTCATGAGACAGGGTTTTTCTGTAGCTTTGGAACCTGTCCTGGAACTCCCTCTGTAGAGCAGGTTGGCCTCAAACTCACAGAGATCCACCTGTCTCTGCCTCCTGAGTGCTGGAATTAAGGTGTGGGCCACCACCATGCAGTGAAATAGAGTTCTTACATGTGTCAGGCCCTGGTTCAATTCTCAGCAACCTACAAACACATCCGAAGAAGTGGGCAATGTAGTTTGGGGCCAGCTTAGGATACTTGGCAGGTCCTCCCCTGCTCAGCTTCACCAGGTCCGTTTCCTTCCGCATTGGGACACTGGACCATAGGCCTGGATCTCTCTGAAGACCACATTTACAATTTCTGCATATGTCCTCCCCTTTGTGGGGAGCGATTGCTCTCCCAAGCTCCCCTGCCTTCCAGTTTGAGAAGCAAGAGGGCAGGGGAATGAGATGGGGCTGGCCCAGATACCAGAGAAGTGGCTTCCACATGGCTGAACAGAGCTTCAGGCAGAAGCTCACAAAGCAAGGCTTTGATGGCTGCTTGCAGGCTGGGCCTCTCCCCTCTCCCTCAGGATGCTCTGCTTGTTTCACTCTGAGCCTCTTGTGAGCCTGATTTAATGGAAGCAGTGGGTCTGAGAAGTTCCTTGTGACACACTAATCCAAGCTTGCTGACCTGACCACACCTCCAAAGGAGGCCGTTTCCAGAGTGCCAGAACAGTTCAGGCTCCCGCAGTCCCAAGGACAAGCTGTCAGGTAAGTAAGTCAGTAACAAGGCCTGGCTGGAGCAGAAGACAGTGCAGTGCGTGTGCAGTGTGTGTGGGTGAGTGGTCAGGGGTGGGGTGGGGCTCACCACCTGTCAGATTGCTCTGATTGCCTGAAAAGCTGTGTGCCGTTCTTCAGGGTGAGCCAGACCCTTCCAACAGACTCAGCACATACAAATGTGGAGTCTCTAATTCAATTAGAACTGCAGATGATCAAATACCTTTTATGTGCTGTATTTGTAATTAATTGTATTTTATTTGTCAATTCTAAATGGCAGAAAACGAGGATGTGGAGCTGAGGGGAGCATGTTTTCCTTACATATGTGCGCACAGCTCATGAATAAGCGCTTTTTAAAAATAAGTGCTAAATGCTTCTCTGTGCTGACTTTAACCTTCTGTTTCTAAGGTCTGGGTCTTGTGATCGTGATCTGCTTATCTGGCTGATAATATCCACTAATTCCTCCTGAGTTCCTCAGTCTTGCTTTGCTTTGTTTGTTTGAGACGGGGTTTTCCTATATAGCCCTGGCTGTCCTGGAACATCCTATGTAGATCAGGCTAGCTTCAAACTCAGAGATCCAAGTACTGGGATTAAAGAGGTACACCACCACACCACCATGCCCAGGTTTTGTTTTTTTGTTTCTTGAGATAGAGTCTCATGTAATGCAGGCTGGCTTTGAACTCACTATGTAGCCAAATAACCTTAACCTCTGATCCTCTTGCCTCTCTCTCCCAAGTGCTGGGATTATAGGTGTGTGCCACTGTACTCTACTTTTGGTTTTTATGCCCATATGTTTGGACGAATGTCTGCTCTCCAAAAAGTTGGCTTGTACTTGGTTCCTATAGGCAGATTCAAGCCCCCAGAATTCCCTTGTCCTTGCAGGGCCATGGTAGGGAAAGGACAGATTCAGAAGGCAGGAGACCCTCAGGTAGTCTCTGGGATCCTCAAGTTTTCGTGTACTGATTGGGTTCATCTCAGTGTGATGCTAAGAAAGGGAGAGGGGACTCTTGTAGAGCAAGATTCCATTCTAGGTTATGTCTCGGAAACCCTGTGGTTGTCATGACAATCGCTTTGGGTAGATGCTATTGTCCTCAATTTGCTCTCAGTCTCAGTTGGAATTAAATAACTCCCTTATGGTCACACAGGTGGCAAAAGCCAGTTTCAAATCCAGATCTCTCCAACCTACAAGGTTTCTGTCACACACACACACACACACACACACACACACACACACACACACACATACACACACACACGGGAGTTTGCACGGAGATGACATGACTGAAAGCATCAAACAGATTCAGTGTCAGACACAGGTTCAAGTCCCAGCCACTTAGCAACAATGAGTATGTGGCTGAGCTGACCAAATTACTCTGGTCACGGGTAGAAACAGAATGATTAAAGATCCTCACAGTCACTGCGGGACATTTAGGCCTGGGAACAGGTGAGCCGGAAATCTGTTCTGGTGGCCCAGTACTGCTGGTGTGTACTTTATTTAATTACATCTCATAACCCTTCCATCCCAACAGGGAATAGTCAAGACTCAAGTGAAATTACTCAACTTGCAAGTGTGAAAGACAGGATTTGAACCCAGGACCCACACCCAGCTGCCCCAGATTGCTCCTTGCTGCCTACCGGAGTCACAGCTTAGGTAAGTATCCAGTTCCCGGCTTCCATGAGCTGTGTCACCGCGGACAAGTCGCTTACACTCCTGGCCCTGGTTTTCCTTAGCTAAAACAGAAACGGTGCTGCCATGCCTGGCTCTGAGACAATGAATTTTGAAGTTCTTAGTGTGTTACTTAGCTCTAAACACACAGCCAGGACTGATGGCATCATGGTTCGCCATCATTCCTAGGAATGAATGCACTGGGGACAGAGCCATCCCCTGGACTGAGAGGTTTCTGGGGTGCCCATTTGCACTGGGGGAAGGAAGGCTTCCAGAACGGAAAAGAGGTTCCCTTACTATAGTGACCTGGCCCTGTAGCTGAGAATGGGGTCCATTTCTGGTTTATTGCGAACCAGCCGCAGCTGGAGTAGGGTGTTAGTGGTGTGTTTCTTCCAAAGGCATGTTCCCAAAGTGTACCCCAGGAACCTTGTCCTTCAAATCTGGGTAGGGAAGGGGTACCCTAATTTTAGCTCTCTAGTCAGAATCTCAGGAACCAGTACCCATGCATCTGAATTTCTGGCCAGTCACCTAACTGTTGGGGGGGAAGGGGTTGAATGCATGAGACCCACTGTTCTAGGACAAACACAGAACAATTCCTCCAATATCACCACAGTCCTGACTTCCTTGGCTGCTGGGGACAGGCTACCAGGAGAGGCCAGGGCAGAGCAAACAGGTTCTTTCTTTCCCCTCAGTGTCTTCGAGAGGCAATATGTCGGAGGGGGTGAGTAGCCTTGGCTCTTCTTCCCTTGTTTCCTTCCTCCCTACACTGTGACCATCTCTCTGGGGCCCCCATCCTCCAAAGGGAGGAGGCATAGCGAAGTTTTTCGCCAAAGGCACTGTGCAAGGTCTCAGCAGGCCCCCATGCCAGTGGTTCTGGCTGTTGGAGTGGGGGTGGTGGTGGAGCTGTCCCACCTTCCACATGACTCCTCTCTGCTCAGGTGGGCACATTCCGAATGGTCCCTGAGGAGGAGCAGGAGCTCCGGGCACAGCTGGAGCAGCTCACAACCAAGGACCATGGTCCTGTCTTCGGCCCATGCAGCCAGCTGCCTCGCCACACTTTGCAGAAGGTGAGGTGCCAGAGTGGGAGGGGGTGAAGCGCTGTCTGGGGCAACCTGGTAAGAAACACAATAGGGATGGGGTGGGCAGAATCCTTTCTCCTTCCTGTTGCCTCAGGTCTAGGAGGTCACTGAGTGAAGGGAGGGGTCTTCCTTCTCCTTGGAGGAGCTAGGACAAGAATATGTCACCTCTAGCCCCCTTAGCCTGCTCTTCTGGGAAACGGGTATAAGAATACCAGCTTGCCAAGTATAGTGGTTCATGCCTGTAATCCCAGCATTTGAGAGACAGAGGTTGGAGAATTATAATTTTAAAGCCAGCCTGTCTCCAAAAAAAAAATTGGATTAGGGTGTGGCTCAGTTGACAGTTGTCTAAAGTGCATGAGATTCTGTGTTTCTCCTCCAGTGTCACATAAAACTGGGCATGGTAGCACATACCTGTAATCCCAGAACTTGGGAGGTACTGGCAGGATCAGAAATTCAAAGTCAACCTTGGCTCTACATCAAATTGAGGTCAGCCTGGCCTAGAAACGTTGTCTCACAAAACAAACCAAAGGTTGAGTGTGGTGGTGCACACCTTTAATCCCAGCATCCCAGCATTTGAGAGGCAGAGGCAGGTGGATCTCTGTGAGTCTGAGGCCAGCCTGGTCTACAAGGCGAGTTCCAGGACAGCCAGAACCATTACACAGAGAAACCCTGTCTCGAAAAACCAAAACCCCAAAACAAAACAAAAACCCCAAACAAACAAACAAACAAAAAACAAAACAAAATAAGGGCTTGGTGAGGTGGCTCTTTGACTAACAGGCATTTGCCGTCAAACCTGACCAAACGAGTTTTATCCCAAGGACCCACATAGTCAAAGAAGAGAACCAAGTCCCACAAGTCGTCCTCTGGCTTCCACATGAACATCCTGTGTGCCCCCCTAAACATACATGCAAAAATAAATAAATGTAAAAGGCAATTAAAAACACAGAACAAAATAATAAATAAAAAGCAAAGAAACCCCCACAATGAGTTGTGGCAAAAATCAAACACACGGTGTAGGGCTGGAGAGGTAGCTCAGTGGTTAAGAGCACTTGTTGTTCCTGCGGAGGATCCAAGTTGGATGCCTGGCACCCAGTGGTGGTCCACAGCTATTCATAACTCCAGTCCCAGGGGACCCGATGCCTTCTTCTGACCTTCTTGGCAGGCACCAAGAACGCATATGGTACACAGACATATGTGCAGGCCAAACACTCACACATACAATGAATAAAGTCAATAAATTAAAAACACACACACGCAATGTATTTTGAGGACTGGGCAGGGTGTTGGCTAAGAGCACAGTACACATGGGCATTTGTTAGAAACAATCACTGCTGTCAATATCTCGCATCCAGGCTGAGCAGTCTGATACTGTCCAAATGCAAATGTCTATGAGAACTGCAAAGGAGTAAGGCCCAAACTGCAGCGCCCTGGGCTCTCCTAGCCAACTTGGATTTGCCCTGTTTCTCCCTAGCACCTCTAGGTAACTTCTGTCTCATCTCACCCTGCTCCAGGCCAAGGATGAGCTGAATGAGAAGGAGGAGACCCGGGAGGAGGCAGTAAGGGAGCTGCAGGAGCTGGTACAGACTCAGGCAGCTTCAGGGGAGAAGCTGGCCCTGGCAGTCGCCGAGAGGGTACAGGCGAGGGACAGTGCCTTTCTCCTGCGCTTCATCCGTGCTCGCAAGTTCGACGTGGGCCGTGCTTATGAGTTGCTCAAAGGTAAGGCCTGTGCTGGAGGGCTGGCCCTGCCAGATAAGAGGACATTTTGAGGAGGGTGGTTGCCCTTTCCACAGTAAGAAAACTCCCTTATGCTGTGACGTAGTCACTGTCTCCATATCCTTCATGTGAGTGTGTATACACACACATGGGTGCACATGTGTGTGAACTGAGTAGTCCTTAAGATTACTTGGGCACTGTTAGCTGGTGGACGGATGGATGGATGGACAGACGGACAAATGGATGTAGGAATGAATGGATGGATAGATGGACAAAATTAGATGGTCAAGACCAGATTCCTAGAAGAATCTCTTCTCTTTCAGTCTCAGAACTCAGTGAGTAGAATTCAGGTACCAGATTTAGGCGATGGAGCAAGGTGTTTCCTCTGGATCCCCACCTTTGGCTATGGAATGTTCCAGGTGCTGAAGCTGTGCCTCCTGCATGCACTTACCCGACACTAAACCTCAACCCCAGTGGAACCAAAGATGGTGCTTGCCTTGGGGATGGGGAGCTGGGTCAGAACTGCCACGGGCCTGCTGGGTGGAGAAACGCATTTCCTGGAAGAAAACAAGTCTTTGTTGTCTGTAGAGGGAAGGGCTGAAGAAGAAGAAGTGGCCTGCAGCCTACTGAATTTCCATTTTTACTTTTCTCCTCTGTACCCAGATGTCAAGTCAGTGCCAACCTGGGCCCACCGCTGTTTTAGGACAAGGAGCTCAAGCAATCCATGCTTGCTTGGAAATAATACACCTGATTGCTAGAAATATCTAGGTAGAGTTTGAGTGACAAGAGGCAAGGAGAAAAATGAACAGTTGGATATCAAGGGCAGAAGATTGAAGCTGCCAATGAAGTATCTAGAAAGGCTCCCACTGCAAAGGAAGACCTGAAAATAAACCCCAAGGAAATTAGACACCTGAGTAACTGGGCGGCAGGAATAACAAGGCAAATGTGAGGGAGGATAGGAGTGGAATGTTCAGTCGGGCCATGGTGGTGCACACCTTTACTCCCAGCACTTGGAGGGAGAGGTAGGAGGATCTCTGTGAGTTCGAGGACAGCCTGGTCTACAAGAGCTAGTTCCAGGACAGGCTCCAAAGCTACAGAGAATCCTGGAAAAAAAAAAGTGGAACAGCAGCAAAGTGTTGGCAGTTTCTTGGCATTGCTCCCTAAACCCCTCCCCTGGGCCCCAGGTTGGGGGCACAGATGGCCACATGGAGACAGGGACCTGTTCATGGACAGTAAGAATGTTATTTGGGGGCAAAATAGGTGCTGCCCGAGTTGAGTTTATCTTCCCAGGCTTTTCCTCAGCACTGCCCAGCCACCCACTCAGTTGGCCCTGTGCCCAGTTGACAGCTGTGCCTTGTCCCCAAGGGACACATATGATTGCCTTCATATGAAGGACTGTACCTCATGTCTGCACAGCTCCCTAGGTGAACATTGTGAACCATGTGTAATCGCCACATTTGTGGGAGATAGGCCAATCTCGTGGAAAGAAAACATGGAACGCAGACAGCTGGCTGTCCTGTTATACGCAGACAGCGGCCAGGCCTCGGATTCTCACCAAGTGCCGCCTGAGAAGGTGGGTGAGCGTGGCTGGAATGGCCTTCAAAATGGCTCCTTAACTCTCCCTCTTCCAGGCTATGTGAACTTCCGGCTCCAGTACCCTGAGCTTTTCGACAGCCTGTCCATGGAGGCCCTCCGCTGCACTATCGAGGCGGGTTACCCTGGCGTCCTCTCCAGCCGGGACAAGTATGGCCGAGTGGTTATGCTCTTCAACATTGAAAATTGGCACTGCGAAGAAGTCACCTTTGATGAGGTCAGCTGAGTTCTCTGTCCTAACTGTTGTCTTCATTGTTGGATTGACCAGGAGGCAAGGTCTGTGGAGGGACAAGGGCAGGCAGCCACCTGCCACCAGGCCTTTTCCACACGGGGAGAGAATCCCTGGGATGTTCCAGGATATCTGGGAAGTCCTGCGGCTTTGCAAGTAGAGCCCATGGCTTGGTTATCCCCAGCAATGGCAACTGGGGACAACAGCTGTGGGTCATGAACTGAAGGAAACCCTGCCAAACACTGAAAGCTGAGAGTAACAGAGAAATGGGGATCAGAGGGCTGTGGGCTGGAAGATTCTGGAAGGTACAGGTTCTGCCCTACGTAATTATCTGCTTTCTGTGTGCTCGTATGTTTAAGCCCATAAGAGGGCTGACGGAAAGAATTAAGGATTTTCCTTTTTCCTTCCTTCCTTCCTTCCTTCCTTCCTTCCTTCCTTCCTTCCTTCCTTCCTTCCTTCCTTTCTTTCTTTCTTGAATTTTTCCTCCTTTTTTACTTGTTTTGTTTTGAAACAGTCTTGGGTATCCCAGGCTGGCCTGTAATTCACTATGTAGTTAACATGAATAATATGGCATTCAATCTTGTGCTTCCCTTACTGTGTTGGGGTTTACAGGCCTGTGCCAACATACCTGGTTTTAGGCAGTGTTGGGGATCAAACCCAGGGCTTCACACATTCTAGGCAAGTACTCTACCAAGTGAGCTAAGTTCCCAGCCTTCACTTGTGTTTCTAAGTATACTAGTATATGTAGATAATGGAGATTGTTTTCTTCACCTTTTCTACTTTTTAGACCCCAGACTTTAAGAAGAAATTAGATTGCACTGGACAGCCCTTGCTCTCGTTAAATGCTGATGGAATAGCCAACATCCCTACCTTACGTCGGCTCTCATTAAGGGTGTTACTAGGCTTTCACAGTAACAAGATACTAGCTTTAGAATTAAAGCTTTAAGAAAAAGAAAGAAAGACATATTATTTTGGGGAGAAGGGTTGGAGTGATAGCTCAGCGGTTAGAGCACTTGCTGCTCTTGCAGAGGACCTGAGTTCTATTCTCAGCACGCATGCCAAGCAGCTCACAGTCCCCTGCTACTCCCGCGTCAGTGGAACCAACATCTTCATCATAAATAAATGATAATAAAAATTAAAATAAGCCAGGCAGTGGAGATGCACACCTTTAGTCCCAGCTACACAAAGAAACCCTGTCACAGGGTCCCCACTGCCTGGATTATTTTAAATAAAATGTGTGCACTAGTTCCTGGAGCAGGAGTTACACTTACAGGTAGTTATGAGCCAGCCTCCTGATGTGGGTACTGAGATCCAGACTTAGGTCCTCTGTAAGGACAGCAAGCTCTCTTAATCACAAAGCTATCTCTCTAGCTCCAACTAAAGGTTTTTTTTTTTTTTTTTCGAGACAGGGTTTCTCTGTGGCTTTGGAACCTGCGCTGGAACTAGCTCTTGTAGACCAGGCTGGTCTCGAACTCACAAAGATCCACCTGTCCTCTGCCTCCCGAGTGCTGGGATTAAAGGCATGCGCCACCACTGCCTGGCGAGGTACATTTTTTTAAAGAAAAAACTTAAAACATGAACTTCTCTTATATGTAAACAGTATCTATTCTTTTTAGACTATACAAAAATTGAAAACTTAAAATCATCTATAATTCTGCCACCTAGATTTTTTACCTCTGTATTCTTCCAATTTATTTTACACACACACACACACACACACACACACACTTTATATAACTGTGGGATCATCAGTCATCAGTTTCTCTCTGCAACTTTGGAGCCTGTCCTGAAACTTACTCTGTAGACCAGGCTGGCCTTGAACTCACTAAGCTCCATCTGCCTCTGCCTCCTGACTGCTGGGATTAAAGGCATGTGCCACCACTGCCTGGCTTTCATCAGTCATTCTTGGTGGCACAGGCCTATACACCCATTTGCTAGGGAGGCTGAAGCAAGAGGACTAATTACAGATTTAAAGCTTGTCTGGGCTATAGAGTGAGTTCAAAGCCACACTGAGTCACTTAGTAAGACTGCCTAAAAATGCAAAGGGAAAAGAGGGCTGGTTATATCGTTCAGTAATTTGCAGTACCCTGGGTTCAATCCCCAGTACTGAAAAAGATGGGGGAGAGAAGAAGGGAAGAAATGCAGAGGAAGAGGGAGGGGAAGAGGAAGGGAGATAGGGAGGGAGGGGGAGAAGGAGGGAGGAAAGAAGGAAGGAAGTAGGGAGGAATGGAGGGAAGGAGGGAGGGAAGGAGGATCAGGGAAACCGTGGAATCCAACAGGCAGGATAATGGTGGTCAGAGTTACAATTCCAGCATTCAGAAGTTGGTGGTAGGAGGACCTCTTGTTCAAAGCTAGCCTGGGCTAAACAAGTTTCCAAGACCAGCCTGAGCTACAAAGTTAAAACCTGTAAAAAGAGAAATCCAAGGGCTGGAGATAGAGCTCAGGCATAGATAGCGCTTGCCTAGCATGACCAAGACGCCACCATTGATTTCTGGTACCAACAAATGAACCAAAGTAGAACAAAATCAACACGAGACTTTTTTTTGTGCAATGAAATGACATGAAGAGTTCCCCATATTGTTAATGATTTACTGCTTCACAATAGTCCATGGCTTAAATCTACCTTCGTTTCACTCCTCTCTTACTGGATACTCAGGTCGTTTCTAGTGGTTTCCAGCATTATAAGAGTGCTGGGATAGACTCAGTGGTTTCTAATCATGAACATGACATTCGGTGTTATTTTATTAGCGTGTATTCTGTGAGGGGGGCATCTGTGGCAAATCCCTGCAATGAGAAATGTGCCAGTTGGCTCTCTACCTGGGACCCTGAGATTTGATCACCTCTGCGGGTTGGATCTTAAACCCTGCTTGCTGTGCTCCCAGCTTTGTGATGCTTGAGATCAACTCTGGGCCTTATGACCGAGCCACACACCCAGCCCCTGCACTTCTAGATTTTGCAGGCATATTGCTTCATTTTGGAGAAACTGCTGGAGAACGAGGAAACGCAAATCAATGGCTTCTGTATCGTTGAGAACTTTAAAGGCTTCACCATGCAACAGGCGGCGGGACTCCGCCCCTCAGATCTCAAGAAGATGGTGGACATGCTCCAGGTGAGACCTTGGAATCTGCCCCGTGGGAACCTTTCACAGGTGGGGAGGCTTGGCGTGGTTTTCCAGTTTCCACGATGCAGGAAGAGACCAGAGGAGTTGACAATCTAGTGTCACACAGAGCAGTGACAACAGTCATCTCAACCACCACACTTGCTTGGCGATTGAGTCTGTTAAGTACACAGTAATGAGATCATTGATTCCTTGAGAGGATTCTCCTCCGTATCCTCTACTTCATCTTACAAACCTGGAAACTGAGGCTTGGAGGTTAAGCGACTTTGGGAGGTCACACACAGTAAAGTAGCAGAGGCTGGATTTGACTCCATGTGAGTGATCCTGGAACCTCAGCCTGTCCGGCCATGTGTATCCTGTTATCTCTTTTTGCTTGTGAGTTTATCCTGAGGATAGGACATCACTCCTTTCTGAGTCCTTTATATACAGATAGCCCCCAGTCTCTTCTTTGAGCTGCCTTGTATTTGCTCTGTATGTATTGAGAAAGAAGAGGTTGAAGATATGGGTACACATGGCAGTTGCTGAAGGACAAGGAGGCTTGACAATGATGTCCTTGTGTTCGGTCTATAATGGTTTGCCATCCACCCAGTGCACAAGCGGTTTGAGAAAACCTCAATCACTCTGACTGGGGATATTGCTCTATTCCCAGCACTGGTCACTGTAGCACATGCCTGTAATTCTAGCACTCAGAAGGAAGAGGCAGGATCATTGGAGGGTCAAAGTCATAAGTCAACTATGTCATGCTTTAGGAACACGAGATCATGTCTCACAAAACTAATAAATAATACTAACACACACACACATCAAATAACAATACACAGAACATATACACACACAGAGAACACACAACTCCCCAAACACATAATCACCAAATAACCAAGCAAGGCTACCATTTTATCCTTTAAAACAAATTATTTCTTTTTTTTTCTTTCTTTCTTTCTTTTTCTTTTCTTTCTTTTTTTTTTTTTTTGAGACAGGGTTTCTCTGTAGCATTGGAGCCTGCACTGGAACTAGCTTTTGTAGACCAGGCTGGCCTCGAAGTCATAGAGATCCGCCTGCCTCTGTCTCCCGAGTGCTGGGATTAAAGGCGTGCGCCACCACCGCCCGGAAAAACAAATTATTTCTAGAGTTTCAGTATTTTTTTTTGTTTTGCATCTTGGAAAATCTTTAGGTTGTGTAACTTGCAGGGTTTCTTCCCTGTACCTTGGAGCCAAAGTGAATCAAAGTTCTCAGGTGGCTGGCCCTGGGATGGGCTATACTCAAGGCAACATGTAATGCTGGACAAGTCAATCCTCACTACATGGGGAGAGACTGTGTCTCTGTGTGTGCATGTATGTGTGTGTGTGTCCGTGCATGTGTGTGTGTGTGTGCGCGCGCGCTGATAAGTAGGCGCCTCAGAGTCCACTGGGCAATGGGGCGAGGGGGTCTCTCTCTCTCTCTCTCTCTCTCCAGGATTCATTCCCAGCCAGGTTCAAAGCCATCCACTTCATCCACCAGCCGTGGTACTTCACCACCACCTATAATGTGGTCAAGCCCTTTTTGAAGAACAAGTTGCTACAGAGGGTGAGTTCATGTTTGCCTCCTGAGCCTCCTCAGACACTGCACACTGGTCCTGAGTTGAGTGGACAACCCCCATCCCCCGTGACAGTCCCACACAGAGGACTGTAGAGAAAGACATCAGGCAAAGACAGCGTGCAGCGGCTCTGTCCTCCCCTCCCCCTCTCCCTTCCACTCAGTTGCCCTGCTCACTTCCCTGCAGGTCTTTGTCCATGGAGATGACCTCGACGGCTTATTCCAGGAGATTGATGAGAACATCTTGCCCTCTGACTTTGGGGGTACACTGCCCAAGTACGATGGCAAGGTGGTTGCTGAGCAGCTCTTTGGCCCCCGGGTCCAAGTTGAGGAGAATACAGCCCTGTGAGGAGACACCCTACCATATGATCTGTGTTAGCATCCTAGTCCTTCCTTGGCTTTCCTGAACCCATGACTGGGAACGGGAATGCCTGAGGTGACTGTGGCTTCCCCAAATTTCCTAGGTTTAGAAGAGCTTGAATGGCACCTCATTCCAAACTGACATAGAGGGTAGTTGAGGCAAGGGAATGCCTTTAACAGGAGTTATAGTCCCACCTGCCTCTGCAGTTATTGGGCAGTGACCTTGTGCGAGGCTGGATTTCAAAGATTAATTAGGCTTCTCCATGATTTCCTTTGTAACCGCCTTGATACTTAGGGTGTATAAGGTGGAATTGGAAGCCCACTCACAGTTCTGTATAAAGGAAAGGAGGCTTGAAGCACTAATGGTTTGAGAAACTCAGCAGCTGCAGCAGGCAAGGGGTTTCCCACCCAGAATTCCAGGGAGGAAGCAGTCTCGAAACAGTTGCATCTGGGGGTGACCTGCTGCTGAGTGCCCTAGGAGCTAAGAGCCTAAGATCTTTCCAGGGTGGAGGTCACGTCCCTTCCTCTCCACCTAGCTTAGGTGTGGTCCTTGGGGTGGGCTCCCCTTCACTAGAAGGTCTCTTTGCCTTATAGGGTGGGTTTTGCTCGAATTTGTATGATCTTCTCTGAGCACTTAGTCCTTGATAGACAAATAAAGCCATTCTTTGTCTGTGTCAAGCTCTTTTGTGATGAACATATGGCTTATTTAGGGTGAGACTTTCTGTCAGAACCTCTGCTTGCTAGGTGTGTAATTTCCTCTCAGGCTGGCACTGCCTCCTCGGGGCATGGGGCACCTAAGCATTGATTGCTACTTCTCGTGAGATGCATTCTTGCTAGTAGCAGGCATTCATTCCAGACATGGTCTGGCCAGTGGTGGTGGCCTGAGGTCAGGGTTGACTGGCCTGGTTGATTGCCTGCATACCACCAAGGAAAGAATCATCATCTCTTGCCTGTGGGATCACTGTTTCCTTCTGTACATGAAGGATTCTTGGGGCTGTATACCTGCTGTAGGCATTTCAAATGTTGGCTGAATTCTGAGGTCGGTCCAATCCTATCTGCTTTCACACCTTTGAGAATTTCTCTGACCCACAAGTTCTCTTTCTTACATTCCACTGAGGCTGTATAAATGTATAAATGAACACACACCTATATGAATATACATATCTTCTTGGGTTTTTTTTTTTTTTGGTTTTTCGAGACAGGGTTTCTCTGTAGCTTTGGAGCCTGTCCTGTATCTAGCTCTTGTAGACCAGGCTGGTCTCCAACTCACAGAGATCCACCTGCCTCTACCTCCCGAGTGCTGGGATTAAAGGTGTGTGCCACCACCGCCCGGCTGTTTTCTTTCTTTCTTTCTTTCTTTCTTCCTTCCTTTCTTTCTTTCTTTCTTTCTTTCTTTCTTTCTTTCTTTCTTTTTTTAAAGACAGGGTTCACTCTGTGTCCCTGGTTGGCCTTTTACTTGTGACAACCCTTCTGCTTCAGCCTCCTGTGTTGAAATTATAGAACGTACCACTACATTAATTCATTAAATTATTTTCATATTTTAGTGTGTGTGTGTATGTGTGTGCCAGGGGTGGCACCACCTACAGTAAACTCAGCTCTGTTCATCATCCACCAGTCAAGAAAATGGCCCATTGGCTTGCCCGCAGGCCAATCTGGGAGGAGCGTTTTCTTGATTGAGATTCCCTCTTCTAAAACTCCAATTTGTGTCAAGTTGACATAAAATTTGCTGGCACAGCATGTTTTGACAAATACAAAATGCTTTCCTCTGGTGGAGCTGGCTTCCACAAGTATCTAGTGACTTTTGAGCATGTATGAGAATTCCTAGGAGAGATTCTGCTTGCTGAGCGCATGACTACCTCATAGGGCAGCACTGTAGCTTCTGGGTATGGGACCACTACACCCATTGAGCTATCTCCCTAGCTCTGAGAAATGAGAAGTTACATTTTTCTCCTAAAAATTTATTCTTATTTGCATTGGTGTGGGGGTGTCAGATCCCTTCGAACTGAGTTACAGATAGGTATGAGCTGCCATGTAGGTGCTGGGAATTGAACCTAGGTCCTCTGGAAGGGCAGCCAATGCTCTTAACCACTGAGCCACCTCTCCAGCCCTTAGAAGTTACATTTCTAAGGTATGGTGGCATGTACCTTTAATACTAAAGTTCTGGGGCAGAAGCAGGGGCCAGCCTGGTCTATATAAGTGCCAGGCCTTCCAAGGCTACCTACTAACACACACACACGCATACACACTCACACCACACTCACACACATACTCACACACACATACTCACACGCACACCACACATACACACACTCACACCACACATTCATACACATACACACACACTCACACACACCACACATACACTCACACACCACACACACTCACTCATTCATACACACACACTCACACATGCACACACACACCAAACACACACCACACCCACACACACACCATACACACACACTTCTCATTGTTTTACTAGCATTATATTATGAACCTGAGGGAACAATGACTGATAGGTTGGCTGGCTCCTACCTTTCCTGGGTCCCTAATTGCCAGCAGCCCTCCTCTATGCAGCTTAGACTTGCTGATTTGTGGTAGCTCCAACTTTATGAATAAGGATAGGGAGAACATTGCCGACAGATTCTGACCAGGAATTGTGGCTAGGAAGCTCTCATGGTTAACCTTGGCTCCTACTTGAGCCCCAAGAGGATGCTGGAGTTCATCTGAAGTCAGCAAGGCAAGGATCTTAGCTCAGAATCCTCATAGCAAGAGAACTCAGTGGCTTTTTGTGGGAGAAGCCATAGATTGGGACCCAGTGAGGCTGGTCTGTGTATTCACACTGCCCCCTAGTGGCCTTGCATGGCACAGCCTAAGGGCACCAACAAGAAAGGTGGAGGTGATGGGCAGTGGGGCTGCCAGCTAGCCTTGTCTGGGAAAAGTGATGCTGTCATTAGGAGAACATGTGGGGAGACCTCGAATGTTAAAACTGACTTGTTTAGTCCCGTAAGATTGGAGTCCCTCCCTTCCCCATATCTGTGATTTCTCAAGTGTCCCACCCTCCTGCACTAATGTGATACAGGAAGGACAATAAAATACTCTTGAAAGCCACAGGAATGGGGACAAAGGGCCACAAGTTTTATGACAACCGTTTGGACCACATAGTAGCATCCTTCTAGAGACATCTGTCAGAGGGGCAGGGATCGGTTGCAAACTGACTGGAGCAGGATATGGGTTGGAAGATTGCAGCTGTGTATTTCGGCCCTCCTTCACAGGCGTGAACCTTCACAGAATTTGGACGGCAGATTCTGAAGGCCACTCATCCAGATGCGGGTGGAGAGTGTCCTCGCTCCAGAGACTCTGAATTGAGTTGGCCATTGCCTGGGGCTTAGAGTCACCAGGTGACGGTAGAACAGTGCAGCCCGTTCTAAGGCTCCTGGAGGAAGGGTGCATTGGACCACTCTGCTCCTGTTTCTCAGGGTGGGGGAGCACAGCTCTGGACCCGGAAGCTTGCAGGCTCCCCTGAAACTTGCCAGATCTCCATTCAAGGGGATACTCCAAGGAAGTCAGCATTGTTCTGTTTGGGAGCCTGCCAGGGCTGCAGAATCTGAGACTCCACTCAGACTTACTGATCAGAACCTGAATTTTAGACAAGCCTTCCAGGGGACTGCAAGTTCAAGAACATCAAAGTTTCCAACTTGGCAACTTGTGACCTCTGCTCTCTAGGATCCTCTGCAGAGCAGGGAGAACTCTGCCTTGGCCCCAGCCCAAGCCCAGATTTTTGGTTTTTTAACACAGGAACTCATGCAGTCCAGACCAGCCTTAAAGTTATGTAGCTGAAGATGACCTTAAACTTCAGCTTCTCCTGCCTCTATGTCCCAAGTACTAGAGACATAATACACTGTAGTGCTTGGTTATATAGTGCTGGAGACTGAACCCAGGGCTTTGTGTGAGCTGCATTCCCAACCCCGCAGAGGTTCTGATGGGCTTATGTGCTCTGTCTGGTGTGCCGGCTAGTCATAGACGCTTCCAGTCCTACAGTGACTTGGGCGGAACTGGCCTTGCCAGCAGGCCACAGCATGTGGGCAAGCCTGTCATAGTCTGGGGAATCTTAATTCAGTTAGTTTCCTCTGCCAGTTAAAGAATTAAAAGGCAGGATAGATCTCGAGGGAGACAGCAGCAGAGGAGTCTCAAACACAAGCAGGAGCAGATCGTTGAAGGCATTTATTAGGGGCGAGGAAACAGACACGCAACAAATAGATGCAAAGACCCTCTGCAAAACCGAGGGTTGGGGGAGGCTCAGAAAGCCAAAAAATTCTAGCCTCTCCTTGGGGGCTGGAGATTTTTGAACCTTTGAAGAGTTTTCTCTTTTGATTTAAGGCTGGTCAGTTTGAAGAAAGATGGGATGATTGGTCCACAACTGTTGTGTGACATGTCCTGGTAAAGCCTGGAACTTATTGAGTCAGGATATCAGATGGATATCCTGGTGGGAGGCCTTTGTTTTAAGATGCCAGGTTTTTGTGTCAGGTCAGGAGAGTGAGGAAGAGGCCCTCTTGGAAGCTCCTCATCTTTATTACCTGGTCATGGCTCCTCTCTCCCTGTCTACCTACCATGGAGTCTGTCAACTCTTAGTCCCTTAAGTCTGCCTTGTGGATTCTCCATATGACTGCATAAGGAAGGAAAAGTTTGGGACTGGGGTTTGACGGTGCCTGCCTGCAGTTCCTCAATCTCTCCAAGCCCAGGAATGTTCTAGTAATTACATACCCAAGCTTGTTTCTGCTTTGCCCATGGGCCTTGAAGTTTTAGATGCTCTGGTGTGGAGCTGGACCATGGGAAAAATGTCAAGTTGTACTCTGTTCTGCGAGAACCAAGTGCACCAAGCTAAAAACCACTGCAAACAAACAAACAAACAAAACCCCACAGAAAATGAAGCTGGAGAGATGGCTCAGTAGTTAAGAGCACTGGCTGCTCTTCCAGAGGACCCGAATTCACCTATCTGTAGCTCCAGCTCCAGGGCTCCTGACACCCTCACACACAGATACATGCAGGCAAAACACCAATGACCAAAAAAAAAAAATCTTAAAAAATAACACAGAAACTATGAAAAATACTATCTGAGCCTTTCAATTATAATCCTTCTTTATTTTTATTTGCCAGGGTTTATATTATGTATCCCATTCTGGGCTTAAACTCAGCAATCTTCCTGTTTCTGCCTCCTGAGTGCTGAAATTAAAGGCATGTGCCCTGCCACCAAGATGTAGGCATTACTGTTTTTATCTTCTTCACTAGAAGCATTAAAATCTAACAATTCTTGCTTAGCGTCGAAGGACTAGGAAGTGGCTAGCATGGGATTCTGCCTCCAAATCCTTTTGACTCTGTTACTACCCACGCTTAGCCTTATTTATTCATTATAATCTGGGCACGGAAGAGGCACAGACAGGAGAGGGAAGAGGAATGTTGATGTGAACATAAGATAAAAGAGACAAAAACTTCAAGAGGAAACTGGTGTGTGTTCAGTAGAGATGCTGGGTACTTCAACAAGAGTGTCGGAAGAGCCACGAGAGAGAGGAGTTTATCTGGGGAAAGGCTCAGCAGTTCAGTCAACTGCTTGTAATGTCTTTTTTAAAATATTTATTTTTTGAGACAGGGTCTCACTATGTAGTCCTGGCTAGACTGCAATTTGTTATGTAGAGCAAGCTGTCCTTGAAATCACAGAATTAGAAAGAATTAAAGGCCTGCCTGCAATGCATTTCATAACCACTTCCTGTAAGTTGCCCTAGGGACGG
>JAQHUG010000250.1:2766066-2791106 GCA_028555095.1 Dicrostonyx torquatus | reverse complement strand
ATAACCCAAGCTATACCCTGACCCTCACATAACCCAAGCTATACCCTGACCCTCACATAACCCAAGCTATACCCTGACCTCATATAACCCAAGCTATACCCTGACCCTCACATAACCCAAGCTATACCCTGACCCTCATATAACTAAGTTACAACCTTAGGGATGAAAGAGAGTGAATGAGGGCGGCCACGTTGGCGGTGCTGAAGCATTCCGTCCTGGCTGACTGGCTGTGCCTCCCAGTTCAGTGCACCTGGATTCCTCAGGGTATCTTACTGAAATGCACACACTGATTGGATAACTCAAGGCTGGGAAGGCTCAGAGGAGGGAACCTGGCACTCTCTGTCAGAGAGGAAGGACAGGCAACACAGTCTGTGCTTTCTCAGGCCAGACATCAATCTTCATGACTAAGGCTTAAACTGCGAGGTGTGTAAAAGATGCCCAGGTTCCCAGTGCCATGATTGAAATGGCTATTCTGAGAGCTGAGGGCCTGAAGCTGGACTTTTAAGTTGGTCTCCATGGCTACGGAGAGGTGTGGAGAAGAGGCAGCCAAGTTCAACAGGAAATATGTTTTCCGGGGGGACGTAGTGGACGAGGTTCTCGTCTCACTTCCTCCACTATTCCTCTCTGGTTGCTATTCTGTGGGATAGCTAATGCCATCACGTGAATGTTATTTTCGGTTCAGCAGCTAGGTGCTGTTGCGCGTGACTGAGTGGGCTGTGGTGTGGTGTGGTGTGGTGTGGTGGGAGTCTGAAGGTGGCTGGGGGTTGACAGAAGATAGTTTTTGTCATGAAATAGGCACCCCCACACACAGCCTTTTTCCTGAGCAGGAAGAAACTCTGTGAGGCGGCTTCTGCTACCTTATCTACTCTTGCAGCTGTAGGGGAGGCAGCGGGGGCCACAGGGTTAGCTCTTCCTTCAGCCTACTGTATTTACAAGAGGAAATGTAATCACAGAGGCCTGTGGAGATGATACCCCAGGGACCTGAAACTGTAGTGCAAAGTAAGTGGAGCCCCAGTCTTTCCTCATGTTTCCTCCCTCTGCCTCCCTTGTAGCGCCAACCACGGACTGAGCCTGCACAGCATTTCCGTGAGCAACGTTCTCTGCCATTTCAGCAGCTTATAACCTCCAGGCAGATGGAGGGGCTGTCATCGGAGGGAGCAGGATGGGCTTTGTTTTGTGTCGCCTTTTAGGGCAAATTTTAGTTCTAAATCTCTCTTCAAGTCAGGCTCTCCCATTTAGTGGAACGATAGCCCTGAGACAACACCACTACAGAACACTCTTGGTGATGGACATCAAGAATGGTCCTGTCTCCTGCATCAGGATGGAAGTGTAGAAGGTTCTACCCAGGGGCCTTTGCAACTCAGGGCTATCAGTCAATGGGCTGCCCCTCTTCCCTGAGGCTTGTCTCCATCTGCCGACAGAACAGCGAAAGGGGCAAGATGGACAGCGGTTATCTGCTGTATGGCTGGGAAAACAGCGGGAAGAGACTCACCTGAGAGAGACTTTGGAATGGTTAGAAGGCTTTCGTGCACCAAGGGATCATCAGCTGCATTAACCAGCATTAGAGGCACATATATCTGCAGCAAGAAGGTACATTGGTGTTACACGGCCCGCCCCCTCCCAGACATGCCTTTGAAGCAAAGGGGAATGTTCATAGCTCAGTTTGTTGGACTGGAGCCTTAGGGATGCCTCACTGTCACTGGCAGTGAGAGGAGGGACAAGTCTACTGTGATTGCCACCGGGCAGCAGGTATATAGGGGCAATGCTGCCAGTTTCCTAGGAGATCTGTGTGCTCGTGGGAGACAGGGCTTAATGTGTCCTTACTCACAAGTGTTTCTGATTATCTTTAGTATTTCACATTAGCCACAGTTCTCAGAAAAATGGCAATATCAAGATGTCTGTCTGTCTGTCTGTCTGTCTATCTGTCATCTATCTCTATCTACCATCTGTCTGTCTGTCTATCTATCTATCTATCTATCTATCTATCTATCTATCTATCTATCTATCTATCTATCTCTTTCCTTCAGCTGTTAGTATAAAAAAATAAAGTGACATGCTCCCCACTAGAGGGAAAGGAGACATTTTAGAAGAATCTGAAAGATGCAAACAGGAGTGACAGCCAGGTGTGTACACTCATAATCCCAGAACTTTGGAGGTGGAAGCAAAAGAATTGTGAGTTCAAGGCCAGCCTGGGAGATGTATATCTGTATCTATATTTATCTCAATACCCTATTTCAAAAGCCCAAGCTTTAGCGATGTCTCTCAGTGGCAGAGCACTTAAGTGGCAGATGTAAGGCCCTAGGTTCAATACCTATTTCAACAAAACCGCATAAACAAATAGGAGTGGGTTGGTGGGTGGCAGGGAGCTCTTGGCAGGACTGTGCTCAATATGCATATTAGTAAGACAGATAATAAGAGCCTCCTTTTGGTTTAGAGTATAGAGGGTGCTGATGGGGGCACTCAGACTATCCCGAACTGCCACCCTGACACACTGAATGGCTGTGCTCTCCTGAAACTCTGGCCTGTCAAAGGCCTGGGTGAAAGCCATAGCTGACACAGTCACAGAACTATAACTCACAGACACCCCTATGGTCACTGACACATGGGGAGCTGTGTGTTGGCATAAGAGCATCGGCGCAAGGCAGATTGAGGGAGACTGGCTCAGTGCTGGTTCAGGAAATACGGGAACTGTGTTGGCTTCCCGTGTTGGCCACTAACTTAGTAATCACAAGGTTTGGTGTTGGTGCTAAAAGAACAGATCAAAACCGGTCTACCTTTATTATTATTATTTTTTAGATATCAATTTGTGCATCTATGTGCACGTGTGCGCTCATGCATGCGAGGTCAGAGGATAACTGGGGAGTGACTTCTTTCCTTCCACCGTGTGGGCCCTGGGTTTTGAACTCAGAGCACCAGGCTTGGTGGTAAGCACCTTCACCTGCTGAGCTATCTTGCTGGCCTTCTTTTTGCTTTTGAGTTGTGGTCTTTCAATGCAGTTCTCACTGGCTGGGTATATGTATACCAAGGTGGCATCAAACTCACAGCAATCCTCCTGCCTCAGCTTCTTGAGTACTGGTTATTATAGGTGCATGTTACTATGCCTAGTACATGTTTCAGAAGGCATGTTTCTTGTGTCTTTGATACGGAACTCCCCCCAATTTATTCTGTGTTTACCAGATCGTGGCAGAAATCGGAGAGTTCAGTACTAGACAGCATGTTAGTAAGATACAAATGGCCACAAGACAGGGTCAAGGGCTGCAAGAAAGTCAGATGGGTCTCCCACGAGAGAACACGGCAGAACACGGGTGTTTTTATAACTATACAGTCAAAGGATGTCTGAGGATAACCTGGCTGCCTCGGGCAATTTCACAGACTTGAGAGAAGCCTGGTCTGAGCACAGCTCTGGGACTTGAGACTATGGCAGTCACAGCGAGGGCGAACGGCTCAATAGAAAGTCTGAGTGACAAACTAGCGTGATGGTGATCGGATTCTGGCCCCGAGTCCCCCAGGGAACTTAGGAAGAGCAAAGCTGGCTGCGGTGACACTGATTCTGAGGCGGGGCCGCCACTCACCCTGTGCAGGTATCTCATGCAGCTTTCTTCCTCATAATATTCCTTCAGGGAGTTATAGCCATGGAACTTTCTGGAACACACACAAAGGCAAAACGCCACCTGTTAGAGAACTGAGCTGACGACTCTCCGCTTTCCACACTAACTGCAATGGCAGAATCCACACAGGCAGCGGCTTCTCTTTGGTTCTAGCTATTGCACCAAAACGAACGGAGGTGGCAGAGTTTGGAGTCAAGAGCACGGGCTTAGGATCTGGATTCAAATCCTGGCTCTGCCACTTTCTGGTTGGGCAATCTCAGGCAAATGCTCAAGATTCCAGGGCCTTAGCTATCTCACTGTGAAGCGGATCAAAGACAAGACCTTCCTTGATGGTGTGAGACTTATGATATGGAAGGGCTTCCGTGCACCCTGCCTGGAGAAATCTCAGTCAGTATCAGCTGTGATAATCGTCCTTGGCTACTGCATCTTTGAGGCAGCATCAACTCATTTACCACATTTGACGAGAAACTCAGGGTCACAGACATGCTGCCATTTTCAGCAGGGTTACCCTGGAGCCGCTGGAATGAAGTGTGCCGGAGACTAAGACGTGACAAGCGCGTTTTGAGGTTATCTGTTTCCTCCACTCCAGGAGCATACCTGTCACTGACCACCTGAGGTCTCGCAACTCCGCTCTGCTCAGCTCTGGTCTGAGAGGCCTGGAGTGTTCAGTTGGGGCTCTGATGCCCTGAGACCCCAAATTCTTTCGTGGGCCAGAAGACCTCTGAACCTCCCTTTCTTCCCTACCCAGGGTGTAGCCTCTAGGATCTGAGGGTGGACCTTCCATTTCACTTCAAGTCCCTGAGACGTCCTGCCTCCCCCAGAGCTGAGGATCTCTTCCACCTCCAGCCTTCTTAGGTACCCCCGTCTGGAAATGACCCAGAAGGCTCAGGCTAGACCATTAGGGTCCCTGGGGGGGAAGAGGCTGTGCGCAGAGATCACATCCAGGATGTGTGAGTCTGTCCTCTGTGGTCTCCAAAGCATTCCGTTCCTCCAGCATTGCTGGCGACCACTCTGTGAGGAAGCTGCCAGAGCGGTTTGATTACGGAACCGCCACCACCCAACACTACAGAAGATGAAGGCCTTCGCAAAAACTGAGGGGCTTTTCCTTCTGAGCTTAAATTATGATGATGGATGGGAAATTTATATTACATTAAAATTAAATTACTTTTCTTTCGTTATTAGCAACCACAGCAAGTTATACACTGTACCCTAAGAGAGCCAGGCATCATTTATTTCTGTGGTGGTTTGAATGCAATTGGCCCCCATCATCTCATAGGGAGTAGCACTATTAGGAGGTGTGGTTTTGTTGAAGTGGGTGTGACTTTGTTGGAGGAAGTGTGCCATTGTGGGGGAGGGTTTTGAGGTTTCCTATGCTCAGGATACTGCACAGTGTCTCAGTCGACTTCCTGTTGCCTGCAAGATGTAGAACTCTCGGTTACCTTTCCAGCACCGTGTCTGCCTGCATGCCATCATGCTCCTTTCCATGATGATAATGAACCGAACCTCTGAAACTGTAAGTGAGCCACCCCAATGAAATGCTTTCCTTATAAGAGTTGCTATGGTCATGGTGTCTCTTAGCAGCAATGAAAACCCTAAGACAATTTCTATCTTTTAAATAGACTAGCAATTCCATTGTTTTTATTTGCTTTGAGAAAACAGTAACTGGCCCCTTTGGATTTACCTGGTATGAAAGGATAGGAAGAAAAAAGATTAGAGCTCTCACGGCCTCAGGCCAATGGCCAGCTATCCAGGAGGACCTGTCTGCTTTAGGCTACGTCTAAATG
The DNA here is from genome assembly GCA_028555095.1 of Dicrostonyx torquatus. Taxonomy (NCBI): domain Eukaryota; kingdom Metazoa; phylum Chordata; class Mammalia; order Rodentia; family Cricetidae; genus Dicrostonyx; species Dicrostonyx torquatus. The sequence continues at coordinate 2,785,714 of JAQHUG010000250.1, read as the reverse complement.
GATCAAAGGATTGTGAAATGTGAGAGACAGGGCAAGGTCTGAGGCCAACTCTACAAGTCAAGTTTCTGCCAGCAGAAGTGAGATCATAGGAGTCACAAGTCCAGGCAGGGAAAGACCAAATGAGAGAACCAGGTGGGGATTACATCTTCCGCCCAGAGCCCAGAAGCATCTTCGTCTCCTCCCCACGCCCAGAAAGTGGTTCCATGTGTTGCCGGGAACCTACAAGTCTCTTGGTCTACCTTTGGCCATTTGCTTTTGATAGACTAGGCCTCCGAAGTCTGGATAAGCATCCTGACCATGTACAAAAACTACCCCACCCACTGCAAAGGCAGACCTGGGGGGCGCTGGTCTTGTCCTGTGCTGAGGCAGGACATACAGTGTAGAGAGGAGGACCACTAGGTGGAGACACTTCCCCCACCAGTTCAAGCTGCTCGTACCACATGGCCATAGTCTCTGCCCATTTCCAAGAGATGAGAACTTTCCTACCATCTCTTCCCCTAAGCACTAGACTCTGATTGAAATGAGAAGAAGCCGCTGAAGCAAGGGGAGCAATGGTAGGGAGCATGATGAAGCAAGTGTCGCTGGCAGAGCTGACTCTGGGCAAGGCAGCCTCTGGCCTGGCTTTGGGGACCCACCTCATCACATTGTCATCAATCTGCATCAGGGATGTTGCTGTGTAGAGCCGGCTCAAGTCCGTGTCCTCCAGGCTCTGGGGTTTCTTAACATGGTCTCCAAAAAGAGCTTGTCTAGAACAAGACACAGAAGAGAACAAAGTGATACCAAAGAGAAGCCACCACAGTGGAGCCGGCTTTCCTGGCCACAGGCAGACCAGGTGCGCCAGTCACCATGGGACCAGAGTCATGGTAAATTAGACGTACAGTCCTCTAGTCTTTTATTTAGTTTTGGTTTTTGTTTTCCTGTGTTACTGGGGCAGCCCCAGTTCTTATTATTTTTACTTGTATTGTTTATTTATTTACATTTTTTTTAACACAGGGTCTCCTGTAGTCCAGGCTAATTTTAAATTCCCCAGGTAACCAAGGATGACCTCGGACTCCTGAGCTTCCCCCATCAAGTCTCCTGCCTTTACCTCCCACATTCGGAGATTACAAGAATATGCTATCACATCTGATTCCTTTGAGCCTTTAGAATATAATATCCAAGATGAACATGAATAGGAAAAATGAACATTAAAGCCCTCTTTTCCTTCCAGGGTACCAAGATAAACTGAAGACAAGGTTTCAAGTTGGCCGGATATTATACAGCCTTTAGCACAGGGGAGGAAGCCCAGGAAGAGTCTTTTGGAAGAGTGATAGGCAGCGGGCCAAACACGGGGATTCAGGTTTACACTGATGTTGATGCTGCCAACTGTTGGCAGGCCCTTGCTCCCTTACAAGCTGCTTGTGTTGCTTAACAAGGAAGCTAACCAGTAACCCCTTTGGCATCGGGCTAGATCAGCAGCTCTCCACAGTGTCAGCTAAAAAGCTGTCCCTTGGTATCCACAGGCAATTAGTTTTAGGATATCCCTCAGATGCCGGGTGGTGGTGGTGCATGCCTTTAATTCTAGCACTAGGGATGCAGAGACAAGCAGATCTCTGTGAGTCTGAGGCCAGCTTGGTCTAGAGAATGAGTTCCAGGACAGCCAGGGCAACACACAGAGAAATCTGGTCTTGAAAAACAAAACAAAACAAACAGCAACAACAAGAGAATATTCCTCAGCGATCCAAATCTATAGATACTCCAGGATTGGAGGGCGGCAGTGGAATGGGACAGGGTAGAGTCTCTTTGTGTTACTCAGGCTGTTCTGAAACTCCTAGGCTCAAGCAATTTCCCTGTCTCTCATTTTTGAGTAGCTTGGACAAGAATATGTGCCAGCATACCTGGCTTTAGGATGTGCATGTAACCCTGCCATCTCCTGCATGCTTAGTCACCTCTCAATGACATTGCGGATGGAATGAAAACAGTTGCTAGACCTGACTATACAATTTAGGAAATGAGCGAAAAACTTGCGGGTGTGAGGGTGATCAGGCTGGCGAGGCTGGTGACCCTCTCATCCCTCACAGCTCCCTGTGTGTCTCTATGGAAGCTGCATGCTTCGTCAAAGAGGATGACCTTCCCTAAACAAGAAATGTTCTTCGGTCAAGGACACACAAGTAGCTATGATCCCCTGCTAGGACCTCCAAACAAACTCCCAGGAGGTAAACTTGCACACATTCGGCACATATAAAGCCAGGGCGAACCGTGATCTCCCTCCGCTGTTGTTTGGACCTGTGCATCTGTGGAGATTGAGGAGTGGGTTCTGTACAGACGTCGTTTCTATGAAGAGGAATGTCCATTTAGGACATGACAATAAAGGTAGGGATGACAATGGGTAGGGTGGACTTCCCTTCCAAGCTGGAGCTCTCAGTCACGCAGCCGAGGGAGGACTGTGTCTGCTTTGAGGGTTGGTGCGACAGTAGGAAACAGTCATGCCAGAAACTCAGGGCTCTGTATCCATTTATAACCTCCAAAAGGAGATCAGCATCCTTTCTTAGGACTTACTTTTTTCCAAATAAGGCGGCAAAGGATTGGATTCAGAGCCTAAATTTTCCCTCAGATTTCAGTCAGTTGGCTTTCTATGGTAAACACACGACCATGCCTTCCCAATTTGTTAGCAATTGCATAATGAACCTTCAGGACTTTTTAGCAACACTCGCACTTGCTGCAAAATAGATCTTCCCTCGGAGGACTCACTGTCCATTCTAGAGGTGCGGACTTAAGGACTTAAACACTCTAACTTCACCTGTCTGACTAGAGAGCTTCAGTAAAACCTTAGACCCACCAAAAGTTCAGCTGGGCTGCCTCCAACTCAGTGTGGCCAGCATGCGACCGCTGTTCAAATCACATAGTTGAGCAGGATTGTTGACTTTGCCTCAGCACAGGGGACAGAAGTCTCTCCTCAACCAGCCTGACACAAGGACCTGAGGACATGCCTTGTAGCTTTGTAGTTGGAGGGTCTGTGAGCACCACCCTTGCTCAGGGACCATACGAGTCCACTCACAGGAAGCTCAGCTTGGCCTGGGGTGTGTGGCTAAGCTGGGCTAGACAATGCTGTTTTAATCACTAGGGTGGAGGAAATTAAGAGGTGAGCACTGGGGTGCATGCCTGTGGGCCTCTAATATGCAGGAGGCTGCAGCAGGAAGATTGCTTGAGTTCAAGAGTTCAGGGTCAACTTAGGCAACATAGAGAGAGCACATCTAAAACAAGCGATTCCAACCTCCCTGCAGAACAACCAGCCAAAAGGACCAAGAAACTGATCACTTAGAATGTGTTTTTTCTTTAGGGTGGTTCCAAGATTCCCCATCAAAGTACGTTTCTTGAGTGTTCCTTGGGTGCCAGGCTCTAGGGCAGTGTTGTGACCTTTTAATGTAGTTCCTCAGGCTGTGGTGACCCCCAACCATAAAATTATTTTTCTTGCTACTTCATAACTGTAATTTTGCTACTGTTATGAATCACAATGTAAAAATATCCGTGTTTCCTGATGGTCTCAGGCGACCCCTGTAAGAGGCTCATTCAACCCCTGAGGGAGTCAAGACTCACAGGTTAGAACCCAGAGGAAGCCTCAGAAAAACAGCTTGATGTGAGAAGGGTGACTGAGATGGGCCTCAAGGGACAGTGTGGGCCCTGTGGGCAGATGCTGACAAGAGGAGAGGTGTGGAGAGGCAAAGGGAGCAGGGGTCTCTACATGCCCCAGTCTAGTTAGAGGGAAGGGAAGTGCCACGGTGAAGGGAGAGAGACCAACAATGGGAGTAACTAGAACAAAGCCATCACTGACATCCCCTGGCCAAATCCTGCTCCCTCCGCATGGCTCGAAGGGCCTGAGCCTCCTTGCCATGCGGCTGAAGCTGAGGACTGGCCAAGACCCAGGGCTGAAAACCTTCACAGCAGCCTCCTGAGGAGGAGGGCACTTAAAGAGTGACAGGCCCCATCAGGGCTGCTCTCACTGGGTACAGAACGGCAGGCGAAGAGCTTCCTCATCGCGTCTTAGCGGGAGTTACCTAGGCACCTTCTGAGACAGAAAGGAAGGTGGTGTACCTGTGAGACAGGATGATCTTCTTCATGTTGTCGGCCATGAGGAAGTTGTAGAATCGGCGGCACTGGTCCCACTGCATGAAGGTCTCCTGGGCCCTGGAAGAACCACAGCAGATGAGAGGCGCCATGACTGCCGTGTGAGGTGTGTGGGCAGCGCATGCTGGCTCGTGCCCGTGTTGGATATCAGCCTTGATGGGCTGCATCCAGACAATTGGGGAGAAGTCACAGAGCCCTCTGAAGATGACCCTGCAGGAAGCCTCCAGCTCCAACGGCACAGCTGGCTGCTGGTAGCAGGCCCGACACCTCCTGGCCTGCCAGGAATCTGCTCCAACTGCTTAAATAAATAACTGGGGAGCATAAAGGTGTGTGTGATGTGTTCACCAAACAAAGACGGAAGCTTCACGTGGAGAAGAACACGCTTTCCGAGAAGCCCCTAGCATGTGTGGGACCTCCCTGAACCTTGCAGGTAGAAACGCAAGCCACACCATCACAGGTGGGACGCTATGAACACGTGCCTAATGTCCTTTTTCTCAACCATCACGCCACAACCCACTGCTCCTCTACTTGGTCCCTCCTCTCTTGACCTTCAACCCCTGTGGTTGCTTGCTCTGAGAGCCATGTCCTGGTTTCTCAGAGGCCCTGTTTTCTCTTGATCTCATTCATTTCTCCCTCTGCTTAGATCCTGACTGAGGAGCATCCTTGTTTTCGTTAGTACCTACCTAAGAGAAGAGGGACTGAAGAGGTAAGAGAGGGTCGTCCTGGCCAGAGGGTTTTAGGTTCAGTATCACGGGTACTTCATTGCAAAAGTCCCTGGAGTTCACAGGGATCCAGAGCCAAAGGAGGGTGAGGACATGGATGCTGAGCCAATGCCAATCACAGTCTAGAGAATCAACCGACCTCTTTCTCTTCTATTGCATGAGGCTGATGTGACAATAGGCCTCTGAGCAAGGTGTGAGACACACACCTTGTGTGTCTGAGCTCTTGGAGGTCTCAGGGAAGGGCGGAGGGAAAGCACTTCACCATCCTCGGCTCCTCCTTTACTCACTCAACCGCCTTATTTGAACACCTTACCTTGCTAACTGTGCTGCTCATCCGCCAACAGCAGATGGCGCTATTGCTGCAAATTGCAAGGAAACTTGTTTATTGTAAGATTGAGAGGCCAGGAGGGAGGAGAAGGGAGGAAGGAGGGGAAGAAAAGGGCAAATTTGTCACAAGGTTCCTATTTATAAAACCCAGTGCTCTCTGAAGACTAGGTTAGCATCCACGGCAAGTTCCCGGCACCGGGATTGGGAAGGGAATCTAATGGTTCCTAACACAAAATTGTCAGGGTGCTGAACCCGACCAGCTGTCACCGGACTGGCCTTTGCAATCCCCTGATCTAAGCCACAGTGAACAGTAGCGATGCTGCTCACGATTACGTTCTGTAGCCAGCATTGTTCTGAGTCCTTCACACACATGAACTCATCCTGGAGAGTTTGCTGGCAGGAGAGCTAAGGGCTGAGGTACACATTTGCTCCCTAGGCCAGCTTCCCACGATGCTGAGAGATAAATCCTTCAGGTGAGGGCACTGCTTAGATGGCTTCCAAAAGTCCCTTCAGACACCATCTGACACTCAACCGTCCTGCTGGACAGAGGGATCTAGGGTCACAAGGCCCAGGGGTCAGATACTGTTGTTTCCCGTGTTCTCTTGTTAGCATGTCGTTCTGCCATAGTACTGAAATTCAGTCATAATCTGAGACTCCCTAGGGAAGCAGCAGCTATTACAGTGGCTTTGGTGATCCAGTTACAGATCTGATCCTAAAATACTGTGGCGCACCTCAAACGACACAGAAGCCGATCCAGCTGAGTCTAAGAGTTGGAAAGTTCTGCTCAGTCTGCAAGGTGCTCCCTGGAACCTGTGCTAGTGTCTCAGCTTAGCTCAATAAATGAGTAGTGTCACTGGAGGACCCAACGGAAGATGTGTGTGTGCGAGTGTGTGTGTGTGTGTGTGTGCGCGAGAGAGAGAGAGAGGCAGACGACTCACCTCAGCGCGCTGTACCCCTGGCACACGCTGACACAGCACAGGACTTTCTCCTGGTTTGCCTGCGTCTCCCCCAGGTATTTGCACACGATGTTACCGCCCAGGCTGAAGCCCACGACGACCAGCTGGGTCTGGGGATATGTCTTCTTGATGTAGTTCACCATGGCTCCAAACTCCCACGTGCAGCCTGAGGGCAAAAGGTGAGGTCACCCAGTCATTTCAAATGTGACAAATATTGAAGAACATGCAAGCTAGAGACTTTACTAACTGGGAGCCGCTAAGCTGAAAGAATGAGACATACATACGTGCATATATGTTAAGAAACATATATAGACATTAGTAGAGTTTTGAGCAGATGCACACATATCCATAGATTTACAATGCTCCTTTAAAGGTAGACTGTGATTTACCAGTTTAGGTGCTCACGGGCAGCCAAATCGATCTTTAGGGTGAGTATAAGCACCCATGTTCGTGCATAGATATACACACAAGCTAAAGTTAAACCCCGTAGGGGACTGACTGGCTTCTTAGCTATAAACTGGGGAGGCATACCCATGTGTACAATGATTCATGGTGTTAAGAACCCAAGGGACATTATTTACAGGATCTTCTTGCCAACTCTGAGGAGGGGAAGAAGATGAACTCCAGTCCAGGGGGACACTTGGGATGCTCTGCAGGGTTCAGCTGAATGTTCTTGGTGACCTAGGGATAGTGTGTCAAGGGAGGCCAACTCATTCAGGAACTCAGAGCGGCCATGTGAATGGAGAGGATGTTTGGGCCTGGCCTGCCCAGGAGGAATGATCTCAGCTGGTGTCCTCTGGGAAACTGGTGGAGTCAAGCCATGCCTCTGTAACTTTGCTAAGAGAAAGAGGATGGAGGGCAAAGGATTTAGCAAGTCCTTCTGAGGGGCCAAGGCTGGACGCCAGGGAGCCAACTTAAGGTTAAACCTAGCTGAGAAATTATTGGAGGCTTGCAGAAGCATGCACCACACAGACCAGCGTGGAAGAGTGGCTTTACAAAAGTAATGGGAACTGCTGCCCTGTCGGTGGCACAGTGGTTGGAGAGCCCTAATGGCCCAACAGTAGCTTCCAGAACTAAACACCACTTTTAGAGACTATGATAACTGCCTTCTGTCTGTGCTGATTGATACAAACTAGAGGCATTTGGGGAGCGGGATCCTTAACTGAGATGGTGCCTCACCAGACTGTGTTGTAGGCAAGTCTGATGGGTATTTGTGGGGGGAGGACTAATGATTGATGGGAGATGGCCCAACCCACTATGGGTGCTGCTGTGCAGCTGACCTTGGGTTGTACAAAAAGCAAGCTGAGCGAGCCAAGAGCACGCAATAAGCAGCCCTTCATGGTCTCTGCTTCAGTTCCTGCCTTGATTTCCTCCAGTGATGAACTGTGACCTAGCAGCCAGAAGATGAAATAAACCCTTTCCTCCCCCGAGTTGCTTTCGGTCATGGAATTTAATAACAGTATTAGAAACCAAACTAGGCACATCTACTATCTTCATCTTCTTCCTGGAAAGGGTGGGGGGTCTCATGTACCCTAGCCTGTCTTCAGAATATTTGGGGGCGGGACTTAAAGGGCACGGGTGCTCTTTGGAGAATCCCCTAGGTGGTTTACGTGTACTACTAGGGCCCAATAACCATTTCTGTAATGAGGAGGGATTTTGTCTGGGCATTATGGCATCTGGGAGGCTGAGGCACATTTGTAGTCTAGCTAGGGCAGCTTAGCAAGGCCTTGTCTCAAAAGAGAAAAAACAAAGCAGGCCTGATGGTATACCTTTGTAACCCAGCACCCTAGGTGCACGCATGCGTGTGTGTATGTTGAGGCAGGATTGCTTGAAATAGAGGACAGGTTGCGCTATCTAGTGATTTCTGGGTTAGCCTGGACTATCTAGTGATTTCCAGGCTAGCCCGGACCGCATAGCAAGACATTGTCTCACAAAACAAACAATAACAAAGTGACCGGCCCTGAACTACGTGAGAAATGATTTCTTTGTTTGTTTTTCAAGACAGGGTTTCTCTGTATAGCCCTGGCTGTCCTGGAACTCACTCTGTAGACCAGGCTGGCCTCGAACTCAGAGATCTGCCTGCCTCTGCCTCCCGAGTGCTGGGATTAAAGGCATGCATCAAACTGCCCAACAAGAAAGTATTTTTTGAGGTTCTTTCCTGTCTGTTTCTGGGTGATCTCCATCCAGATTTCCTTCCCTTTCTACATGCAGTAAGCAACCTGCGCAGATGGGGGCGCTGCGCAGCGTTTTAGAAGCGCTAAAGTCAGGCAACTTTCCACATTTCCCTAGTGCAGGGCTTCCCCAGGAGGCCAGTTCCCGGTCACCATCGCCAGACACTCCCGAAGATCTCTACTGCCTGACAAAAACAAGCAGTTTTCCCTTTCCTTTTTCTAGCCTACTCCCTTTTTTCTTAGCCCAGGCTAGCCTGGGATTCACTAGGTAGCCCACGCTAAGCTGTCTCCAACTTGTAACAATCCTCCTGCCTCAGTCTCCCATGTGCTGCGATTATGGGTATGAGCCACGACACCCAGCTTCAGCTTTGTGCAGTCACTTTGCGGTGATGTTCCTCTGCATAGAGGGAACTAGAAAACCTGCCTGGAAGTGAATCTCACAGCAAAGGGCTGGGGATGGGCTCAGTGGTAGACATGTCTGTTTGGCAATATGTGGCTCTAGGGTTGATTCTCTGGCACTAAAAAAAGAAATAAGCATCACCATGAGAGTGAGGCGCTGACTTGGCACATGGCACAGTGTGGCCCACCGTGTGGGAACTTGCTCCAAATGCTTGTTCCTGGGTCCTTGCCCCAAACCTTCTAACCCAGGAGCTCCAGAGGCAGGATTACAGAGAGCTGCAGGGTTCTAACCGAGTTCTCCTTCAGAGAGTCTGGATGGGCTGAGTCTATATTTCACTGTGATGTCGGTATGATGCCGACCCTGTTGGCCCAGGGGTCCACTGGAAAATTACCACCCTAGTTGACAGGGGAGGTGGATGAAGACTCTGTTTCTTTTGTTTTTAAAAGGCTAGTGGAGAAAGATGCTCCATGCTATTCACAGGTAAGAAAGTTTGAATTAAAATAACAATTAGCATTATTATTATTTTTTCCTTCTGCTGGGATCAGAAAAGATCATAAGACTGGGGAGGTTGTGGGCAACCGACTTGCAGGAACATTCACTGTGAATGAGCGCACGGTGGTACAGAGAGACCTTGGAATGCATTGTGGTAACATTGTTAATGCTTTAAAAAGTATCGTCTTGTGGCTGGAGAGATGGCTCAACAGTTAAATGGACTGGCTGCTCTTCCAGAGGACCCAGGTTCCGTCCCCAGCACTCATAGGCAGCTCACAATCGTCTGTAACTCCAGCTGATCTTATGTCCTCTTCTGGCCTCTGAGCACCAGGCACGCACAGGGTGCAAAGATATGTGTGTGGGCAAAACACCCAAACACGCTGTAGCGGTTTGAATAAGGACCGCTCCCCATAGTCTGGCATTTGAACATGTGATTCCCCAGTTGGCAGGTGTTTAGGAGGTGTGGCCTTGTCACTGGAGGTAGGCTTTGAAAGTTTAAAGGCTCTTGCTTTGTGTTACAGCTCAGGATGTGGGCTTTCAGCATCCTGCTCCAGCTGCCATGCCTCTGTCTGCTGCCTCTGACCACCATGATGGACACTAACTCTCTAGACCCATAACCCAAATAAACTCTTCTATAGCTGTCCTGGCCACGGCAGCAGAAAAGCAACTAATACACACTTTTTTTGGTGTTTTTGTTTTGTTGTTTTTTGTTTTTGTTTTGTTTTGTCTTTTAAAGTACAGTCCTTAAGCCAAGTATGGTGGCATACATCTGAAATCCTAGCACTTGGGAGGTGGATGTGACGGGTGGCAGGGGGTCTGGAGTTTAAAGTCATCCTTGGCCACACAGCATGTTCCAGGCCAGCCTGGGCTACATGAGACCATATCTTGAAAACCAGAAAAGGCCTAATTCTTTGAATCATTGACATTACGGGCAGGACTGTTGAGTTTAGGCCCAGCCTGGGTTACATGGTTAGGCCCCACCTTAAATAAGAACAACAACAAAAAAAAACCCAAAAAACAAAAAACATGGCAGTTTAGTCTAGCAATTCCATTTCTGGAAACCTTATGCTGCAGATACAATTGTATACATGTGCAAAGATATATGTACATGGATGTATGTACAAAGATATATGTACATGGATGTTCTTGGCAGCTGCTGTTTGTAGCAGTGAAGACCTGGGAACAAGACCCCACCCCCACCAGTAACAGAGCAGCGGGTGGGATACTCGGAGCACAAGGGAGGGAGCAGGAGAGGGTGCCATTCCACATGTGTGCTTAGGTTTAAAAGGGAGATATATGTCCACAAATTGAGTATTTGGAAGAAACTGTGGCAGAGACCAAAGGAAGAACTGTGGGTCTCTCGCAACCTAACTAGTAAATCTCCAGCCAAATAAAGATTCCCCAAGGCCAGTTTCAGCTATGCTAAGGAGACAGGACACATCAGTAATTGTGGACAGCAGTCTATGTCGGGACATTATTTGCATAAGGAACGGTTCTAAGGAGAATTTTTTTTTTTACACTGTTAAATGTAAAAATCTTTCTTCTCTACTACTTCTTTGGGTTTCTGCCTAATATCAGCCTTGGCTCATCACTCATATCTTTCTGCTGTGTTCTAACATTGAGAGAGCTGCTATTAGATTATAAACTCCATAAAGATGTCCTTGATCTTGCTTCCTGCTGCATCTTTGAGCCAGATGCTTAAAGGATGGATGCTTAATCAGCACGGCCTAAGCCATGAGATGGCAGAGGGGAGGCACACTCTGTTGCAGGCTGTTTGCATCACACAGACGAAGAAACAGAACTGTCGACTGAGGCATCTTGTCCTTCCCCACAAGGTGAGTGAGTGTGGATGCTGGCCTGAGCGCGGATGCTGGCCTGAGTGTGGATGCTGGCCTGAGTGGATGCTGGCCTGAGCGTGGATGCTGGCCTGAGCGCGGATGCTGGCCTGAGTGTGGATGCTGGCCTGAGTGGATGCTGGCCTGAGTGGATGCTGGCCTGAGCGCGGATGCTGGCCTGAGCGCGGATGCTGGCCTGAGCGCGGATGCTGGCCTGAGCGCGGATGCTGGCCTGAGCGCTGGCCTGAGTGGATGTTGGCCTGAGCGCAGATGCTGGCCTGAGTGGGAATGCTGGCCTTTGGTACTTGCGTCTGAACTCCAAGCCCAAGCCTTCTGCCCTGTATCACAAACCTGCAGAGGCAACCGTACTGCAGGGGAGTACTGTTCAATTATTAAAGACTTACTGTCTTCCTACCTGACCCCTCTTTGCACTGCTTCGATTGGAACCTAATTATTTGAGACCTGGAACAGTCCCAAAACTTGGATTTGCTACACAACCGAGGAGCAATTACAGCTAACGGTGTAGGTTCTTTGGGAACCCTCATTTTATTAAATTGAAACACATCTGATCTGGATAAAGGGCCAGCTCTGCCCAGCGCTAGAAAGGCTGTTGTCTATGAAGAGCAGCCACCTGTCCTAGGCAAGGGAAGGGTAGCATGATGTGTCTGCCTAGACCAGCACTGCCCACCTCATGGCGCTAGGAACTCCCAATGCTCCTAGGCCGACCCTGGCTTTCCCCCGCTAAGCACTAAGCACTACAGTAATCTTTATGTCCACAGTGGGGGGGTTAGTGAGGTTCTATGTATTTGATCCTCCTGGGATTAGCACCAATAACAAGATTAGACAGCTAATCTCACTGTAGCTCTCAAAGACAAGATGAAATATGAGCCACTAGGTTGGCTTTAGAGACACAAGTCACACAAAACGACAGGACAATATTGGGAAGAAAACGGGCAAAAAGTCGCTGTCTCTTCTTCAAGCCTCCTGCCCTACGGAAAGACAAGGACTTTTGGAAAGCTACTATTCCAAAAGCAATTCCTGGGCTGGGGATGTAGCTCAGTTGGTAGAGCGCTTGTCTAGTATGCAGGAAGCCCTGGGCTCCATCAGCAGTACCACAAACCTGGGTCAGATGGTACAAGACTAGTCCTAACACTTGGGAGGGGGAGGTACAAGGGTCAGAAGTTCAAGGCTATCCTTGGAAGCACAGTGAGTTTCAGGCCAGCCTGAACTACATTAGACCCTATCTCAAAAAACAACCCAAAGGCCAAAATCAAATCCCCCAATGACATGAGCATGACTAAGCAGGCTAAAATACATGGAGTCGGCGACACGGTGTTCCTGGGCATGCAGCAGCTGAGTCATTGTGTATGTTCCACACCGGGCATGGGCCTGGCATTTGGCAGGTATGTCACAGGATGTGAAGTGACTAAGAAGAAAGTTTGAATCATGCTCCACAAAGCACACACTGGGCACACACCCTGGCCGGCACCAGTCCCGTGGGCGGGTTAATAAGCACATGAGTACCTGTCCCACTAAGTTTAACAACATGGCTCACTGACAGCATGCGGTTGGGGTCCAGCAACTCCTGTCACTTTCGTGGTAAGGGTACATGAATAATTTCTTAAAGCCAAAGGGAAGCTACCCAAGATGAGTCACCCAGGAAGAAAATAGCTACAGAAAAGAAGTTGGCTTGCCTTGTTCTTATCTCAGAAAGAAACTGAGAACTTCCAGCTTCGTCTGTCCTGGACATGCCTTCTTCTGGCTGCAGGCTTACACACTGGGATCTCACACACTTGAATCTCACACAACAGGACCTTACACACCTGGATCTTACCAGAACCTCACAGTGCTGTGCCGCCTGTCCTAAAGCGCATGCCCTGCTCCTTAGCAACTGTCCCCTAAGATGCTTGAGCTTCGGCCACATCACTGCCTTCACTTCCGCCTTCCTTCTCCTCCTCTCCCTTGTCCCTAGTCTGTCTCCCTTCCCTTGGTGTTCACTGCCATTATAAGAAGGCTTGGCTCTTCTTTTTGTTTTGTTTTGTTTTTGAAACAGGGTTTCCCTGTGTGTAGCCCCAGCTGTCCTGGAACTTGCTCTATAGATCTGGCTGGCCTCAGAGAGGGTTCCCAGGATCTACATGGTGACTCTAAACAGTCTAGTAACTCCAGCTGCAAGGTGTCCTCTTCTGGGCACCAGGCATCCATGTGGTACACTTACATACATGTAGTTAAGACTCATATACATAAATTAAAAAGAAAATAAACCTTTTCTTTAAAAAAAACTAAAGTATTTGAATATAGCATATACTGAAATAAAACATTATGCCTGCACTAATTTTAAAAATTGATCATAGGTTGGGGCTGGAGAGATGGCTCAGCTGTTAAGAGCACTGACTGCTCTTCCAGAGGCCCTGAGTTCAATTCCCAGCAACCACATGGTGGCTCACAACCACCTATAATGAGATCTGGTACCATCGTATGGCCTGCAGGGACGCATGCAGGCAGAACACTCTAAAGAACCAGGCCCACTTTCTGTGCCTGAGAAGCTCTTAGATGCCCTTTGGTCTTCAGTGTAAAATGCATCTGACGGAAAGCCCTTTCTTCTTAGCGGTCGCTCATGCACAGAGAGGGGCAGGAGCCTGCTGTTCGGGAACAGGGACTTTGACAGATGGCTAGATTGCCTTGGTGTGAGACCTAGGTCACCTGCTCATCAGCTTTGTGATCTTTAGCTAGTTATTCAGCCTTGTTTGGGCCTCCTTACCTATCACAGAGGACAACTGACTTAACAATGCATAAAAAGTACTCAGGACAGCCCATGGCATATGCCATGAAAGTTATAGTTCCTAATAAAAGTGCCCGCCATCACCAAAGTGAGATACTGTTAAACGTTCAAATACCCTTGGTTCTCTATATGCTACTATTCTGAGCTACACACACACACACACACACATACACACACACACACACAATGTTTTACATACACATTCTACTATAATGAATGGTACCCCAAACAGGAAATGAGTGATAGAGCGGAAGTGGGGTTAAGTTGGGGTTAAGAATCATACACTAAGAATGCTGGTTCTGCTCCTCTGGTCATATGATCAAGTCAAGGCACTTAAGCTCCCTAAGCTCTAAAGCGGGGGCACTAATTAATAGCAATCTCCAACGCAGGAAGAATCAAATGAAGAAACACAGAGTTCAGCGCAGTCTGCCCCTCATTAGCGTGAGATCAATGGAAGCTGCTAAGCAAGGCTTTTCTTAACGAATTATCTCTCCTAGGCAGCACCAAAGAGCCTAAGAACCCACTTAGGAAATTCCTCGTTAATGGTTAATGATGGCCGCTGACAAGGGGTTAGTGCTTCTGTGCTTCGGAACTGAGTTCCAGACTGAAACACAGGGGAAGGCCGTGAATGATTTTCCCGGGTTACTGCAGAATGGGCCGAGTACAGGGCTCCTGCCAATGCCCTCTTCCGTTTTCTCCTGTCCTCAGTGAGGGGAAAGCCAGACTTCCCTTCTGGAGCCATGAGCGTTACACCAGGGAGAAGTCGTCTAGCTACCAGGTACACTTGCCCAAGGTTGTTGTCACCTCCAGTGCCACTTCAGGGCCACACACTGTCTTCCATGTCTGCCTGCAGAGCCCTGAGCCAGCATTCAGTGGTCTCTGAGAGAGAGTGCTTCCTATGGCCAAGCAGGACTCTGGGTACTGGGAGTCAAAACAGGGGGTACAAAGACTTGTTCTAGTGGAGTGGACAGAGAGACAGAGTTAAACATGTTGATAAGTCCATTTTAAAAATCGTGAAAACCAGCCAGGGGTGGTAGTTCATACCTTTAATCCCAGCTCTTGGGGGAGGGGGGCAGAGGCAGACAGAGCTCTGAGTTCAATGCTAGCCTGTTGTACAGAGCAAGTTCCAGGACAGTCAGATATACAAAGAGAAACCCTGTCTCAGAAAACCAAATATATAAAATACACACACGCACGCACGCACACACACACACACACACACACACTCACACTCACACCAATTAGTAACCTCAAGTCTTAAGTCTCAGGGAGAATGCTTAGGAGCATTGGGGAGAAGACTGGGTAGTGTGGACGGGGTCACATAACTTGCAGGGAGAAGAGTCAATGAAGGGTTCTCATAGAAAGTGACATCTTCGTAGAGACACAAACGACAGGAGAAGCTAAGTGAGGACCATGAGAGGGATTTCCTAAGAACTTGGGCATCCGGAGATGAGCAGTCCAAGTCCCTCTGGCACAGAGACTGCTGGGGTCAGGGCACAGTGCTAACATACACTCAGGGTGGGGATCAAGAGTCTGCCTCATATCCGGGGGATCCAGAGAGTTTCCCACCCTAGTATCACATCCAATCACTCCTACGACGACGGCTCATTTAGGAATCTGGTGAAAGTGAGGGAAGGAGATTCAAAAAGTCTAAGAAACACACCAGCCAATTGCAACATATGGCCCTGAAGTGGGTTCTAAACTGACCAACCCGCAGTAAAAGGGGAGCAGAGAGAAGACAGTCGGGAGAACTGCTCTTCTGGGAACTCAAGCAGTGCTGTTTCAGCTGAGATGCTATATCGTGCTCGTGTTTAGGCTATGAGATCAATGCTGTCTTCCCACATCCACATACAGGAGCTCTAACCTCTGGTCCCTCAGCATACCACCGTATTCAGTGGTATAATTACATTAAAAAGAGGTGGTTAGGGCAGGCTGATGTCCTTTAAGACGACGTTAGGACACTGAGAAGTACCCGACAAAAACAGAGAGAAGACCACGAAGACACACAGCAGGACAGTGACCATCTACAGGACACACAGAGAGCTCGGACATCCAGACTCTTGCTTCTGTCATTGTGGGCAAATACATCTCTGCTGAATGAGCCACCAGACGGTACACTGCTGTAGTCCAAACAAGTTAAAACAGGTCACAGCACAACACACTGAAGCTGTGACAGATGACAGGCCCAACTGATTGGGACTTGTTTCCAAATAACCTTTGAGAGAGGATGCGGGAAGGGGTGGCTGACAGAAGGAACAAGGCCGGTTAAGACTGGTTATGTATGAGATGCGCAAGTCTTGAAGAACTCAAGGGATCCTGGGGTTTATCCTGAGTTCACTCTACTGTCCTCTCTCCCTACTCTGGAAGTTTCTACAATGAACACAACAAAATCTAACACAATACAACACAGTAATGATAACAACACACTAAGAGGCAATAGGAGACGAGACTTGGTTTTGTGGCTCTGAAAATCTTGGTACACCACAGGCTCCAGAGGAGCTGCCACCCCCCATCCCCCTGCTCTGGGGTCTTTGAAATTTTCCCAGGTGGAAGTCTACCGATGAATCAGTTGTATGACCACTGACCTCTACAGGGGGCTAGAAGTTCTCTATGAAGATTAATAACCACCCAGTTCCTGGAAGAAGAAAGCATGAACTGTCCATACAAAGTCTTCTAAGTTAATTTGGAAATCACAATTCTGATGAAAAATTGTGGTAGGGCTGTGCTAAGAGTTGGGCATTATCTACTTTCCATTCTTTCACTCCACTGAAGCTAAGCTTGGGAGTGTTCTGTGCTTTGGTCAAGAAATTATGGCCAGGAGTGATCTCTATCATTTCTAGGTAGAAGCTTCTAGAGCCCGGCTCTCGTTGTCCCCTGTGAAGCTGGTCATGTTCTGGTTGGTGGCTGCTCTTTGAACCTGGGCCTTTGTACGAAGATGGCAGTGATGGAGACCCAGGGCCCCAGGCTATGCCAGGAACATGTAGGGTGAGCAGAATACATCTCTGCTTTGGAACTTCTGGACATTGGGAACATGGATCAGTTAGCCTATCTGGTCTCCTGCAGAAATTCAAGGCGGAATTTGACCAAATACTTCAGCTGAAAGGAAAAGAGTGGGTGACAAAAGAACACCCTGAAGGAGCAGTGAGTCAGGGTTGACGGCGTCAAACACCAGGCTCTGTCAAGCGCAGCAGTGACGTAAAACAAAGACTTGCTATAGATATAAAACTCTACAGAGATATTTGTGCTGAGGTATGAAAGTAATACATGTGATTTACGGTGTGATTAACTGTTTTCTTTTCACTTCCAGCAGATTAACTGCTAAGCTGCCTCAGTTTCCCTGTCAAAAGGGACAAAACTAGGCTTTGCTATAATGTACCAGGCCACTTACTAAAAGTACGCCTTGCTCACCAGTCCAAGGATTCACTTATCAAAAATCAATTAAGTTTCGCTAGAAACAGCTGCTGAGAAAGTACCGGTCCTCTCTCTCTAGCATCTTGCATGCCACCACGGGTATGTGAGATTTCAATAAGCTGTCTGCATTCTAGATTTTTACACCTCTTCAAAGTCATCTTTGTTAGACCTCAACCCTATTAAAAGACGCAGAGCAACAGCTGAACGATGCACAGACACGGAGCAAAGGAACAGCCCAGCCACAAAAGCCAAATCTCTTCTGGGTCACCTGTCTTTCTGGAGTAGAGTCTCAGGAATGATGTTGTTGAAGACTCGGGGACTGAGGCTCAGTGGGGCCACCTTGCCAGCTGTGGTTGGACTGGAGGGTCTGACCCAGGACCCCGGTCTCCTACCTGGGGTCTTCTCTGAGAACACACCCCACCCGGAGCCCGCTCTGTTCCTTCTCAGCTTGTACTCCAGTCTCTAATACCATCCGTCCCCCGCATCTGCTGCCAAGCACACTCTAGGCTTCTCAGGGACTTGGGATGCTCTACCAGCTGTGAGATGACTCTGAAGGATGTAACAGCTGGACCTAGACTCCCATCTCAGCTCTTCTACTTACGGGCTTGATGTACCTAAGTGGCTCTCCTGCGTACTTCAGTTTTTCTACCCAAAGTTGTTTGTCTCTGGGTTTGCTGCGCTTGACATTACGGGGATTCTATCTACTTCAGACCAGTACATATACTAGAGGTAGGTGTTTTCACTGGTGGCAGTGGCAGTGGCTTCTACTCTTCTTTCTTGGAAGGATCTCAACTTCTATATAGTCAAGGGTGACCTTGAACTCCTGACCTCCTGCCTCTGTCTTCAGATATTCATGTAAGACTACACCTGGGTTATGCAGTATTGAGGATTGAACTCACATACGAGGTAAGCGCTGTCCTGACTGAGCTACACGTCCAGGCTCCTCATTGGCATTTCTAATTTGTGTTTAGTGCCCTTGCTGTTACATGTGTTTCTAAGTCTCTGCTGAGCCTTGCAGCTGAGCCGCGAGTCATTATCTTCTACTTATCCAGATGGCTTTCTGGCCAACCCAGGATCTTATTATCACCCCTATTGTTTTCATCTGCATTCAAAGTTGCCCAGTTCAGCATTTTAGAGCCAATTCTTCCTCCGTGTGTCACATTCCCCATGCACCTGGGTTAAGTGTAAGTCTGGATGTTCACCCCTATTTCAAACCACTGACCAGGCTGTTGAGCAGAAGCACCTGTAAAAGGGGTGTCTGAGTTACAGGGTGAGTGCAAGGGTGGGAATGGACTCGGAGCCATTCCCAGCGCAGTCCTATGCTTGCCACAAAGCATGCATGCGTGTTTATACTTTCCTAAAGCCACCTTCTCCTTCCTTTACCCACTTGAGAGTGGACCTCTACCTGTTACCAGTGGCAGTGCACATGACCCCACAGAAGACATGACAGTATGCACAAATACCTAGGAAGAATGCTAGCTGCATAATTGGTGTAGGAAGACCTTCTGTCTATGTGTTGCTTTCACTGGTTAATCAATAAAGAAACTGCTTGGCCTGATAGGGCAGAACTTAGGTAGGCGGAGAAGACAGAATTGAATTCTAGGAGGAAGAAAGCAGAGTCAGAGGAACGCCATGGAGCTGCCAGGTCAGGCATGCTAAATCTTTCCCAGTAAGCCACTGCCATGTGGTGATATACAGATTAGTAAAAATGGGTTAAATCAAGATGTGAGAGTTAGCCAAAAAGAGGCTAGAGCTAATGGGCCAAGCAGTGCTTTAATGAATACATTTTCTGTGTGGTTACTTTGGGGCTAAGCTAGCCGGGCGGCCAGGACAAACAAGCGGGCCCTCCTCCTACAATTGGCACCCAATGTGGTCGACTATATCCACATAAAACCTGAGACAGAAGGGAAGAGTGAACAATTAGAAACGATTAGAAACTGCTGGTATGGCAAGATTATAGACAGAATGCTTATTGTTTCCCATTACAACATATTATAGTGAACATATAGATGTACCTTTTCATGTGTTTCTTATTTATGTGTGAATATATAATCTGAAGAGAGAGTCAACAGGAATCAAGAGTGAACAGGGCTGGGCATGATGGAGCATTTATGAGGCAGAGGCAGGAGGATCACTGCAAGTTCAAAGTCAGCCTGGATGATAGTGTAAGTTCTAGACCAGCTTGTGCTATCAAGTAAGACCCTGCCTCAAAAACAGAAAAAGCAAACAAACAAACGAAAAAGGAGAAACAGTTCAGAAGTGAGAACTTTGGGTAGTAAGATTTCTATTAAAGTTAAGAAGTATTTGTGCAGCCCAGTGTGGTGGCGCACACCTTTGTCCCAGTACTCAGGAGGCAGAGGCAAGCAGATCTCTGTGAGTTCAAGGCTAACCTGGTCTACAAAGTGTGTTCAGGACAGCCAAGGCTGTAACATAGAGAAACCCGTCTCTCTC